>JABJVT010000136.1:0-255682 GCA_014170255.2 Drosophila triauraria
CGCTTTTTTGTGTGCGTCCGGATGTGAGTTTGAAGCGTGGTTCGGGCTGCAAATGCCTTCGTGCAGTGGGGGCATTTATAAGGACGTTCCCCCGTGTGTGTGCGCATGTGAATTTTGAGCAATTTCTGCCACCTAAAGGACGACGAACACTGTGGACACTTGTGTGGCCTTTCGCCCGTATGTTCAAGCATGTGGTCTCGCAGAGAGCCGGAATAGGAGAAGGCCTTGGGGCACTGGGAGCACCTGAACGGGCGCTCCCCCGTGTGGATTCGGGTGTGCTTATGCAGAACAGAGCTGTCCTTAAAGGTCGCTGGGCAGTGATCACACTGAAATGGTCGCTCCGTCGAGTGGATCCTCATGTGCTTGCTTAGGTTGCCTTTAAGTTTACATCGCTTTGGACATTGGGGGCACTTGAACGGAAATTTCGTGCTGTCACCATCTGCACTGACATCTTGCTCGCTGGGATTCTCCGCCAGACAGCAATCCTGTTCCCTCGACACCTCTGAGGATGATTTCTCTATAAGCTCCTCACGCAATTGGCAAAAGATTTGGTGGCACCTTTCGTATGTTTGCTTTATCTGAAATGCATTTTGCGCATCCTCCAGGCACGGCATGCAAATACTTTCTGGATACGAATCCGCTCTGGCGACTTCAAAGCCGGTAAATTGGGAAATCATGTCCGCAATCGAGATGTCAAACTTGTTCGTCCCATTATAGATATTTACCATGCCTCCAGACACTCCTAGGCAAACTCGACATGTGCTGGCCATTCTTCTGAAATCTAAAACCAATTTCTGTTACATACAATCATACATGTTTTCTTACTTACTTGAATATTAAATCATCTGTTTAATTGACATTAAATTGTTTGTTTACTTTTGCAAGCTTCCCCTGTCTATATTTGGACTAGAGGTGTCAAAACATCGATGACACAATCGATAATCTCAGCTTTGCACTCAACACCCCATTGTGCTGTAAAACGCCATTCAACAGATTTAAAAAACATGTTACTTAAAAAAATGTTTTTCGGAACGGACTTAATTTGAAATATTGAGAAAATAAAAATGAATTTCTCACTAAGGCAAAATTATTACATCCCTTTTGTTATTTTAAAACTAGTTATCAGGTTGGGAACAAAATAATTATCTTTATTATACAGATATCTTCCTATATATAGCGTATCAGAAGGAATTTATTTTAATATAATTTGATACGAGACTTCGGACTTCTATTCGTGTGTGCTCCCCTAGTGTGTGTCCGTATGTGATTTAACAAGGATTGTCTTTTTCTATAAGCCTTCGAGCACCAGGAACACGTATGCGGACGCTCCTCCGAGTGAGTCGGCTGGTGTGTTTTAATATCTTCATTGTTATCCTTTGGTAAGCTTTCAATATTACAATATCTACCAAGGACTTACCCTTATTATTTTTTGCATACTCCATAGGCTGTTTACATACTGGCTTTAATTTATCTAGATTGTTTGTTTAAAACGCAGCCCTATTTTTGTGCATGGAGCACCTAAGTTTTTAAGACCCTTCGCTTTGGTGCTATAAAAAAATTGTTAGATATTTTCTTAGATTTTGTATACTTTTTAATGTTGTGTTGCACAAAGCACCCTGTGAGGAAATGGTACTCGAAAATTTATCTAACATTAAAAGTATATATAGAGAAAGTTTAAAATCTATGAACGAAGTTTAATAATGTATCTATTAAAGGTTGACATTTTAAATTTCTAAACCTTATACTTTTATCAGGAAATTAATATTTAAAGCGCATTTCTAATTGAAATATGTACCTTCCCCAAGTATTGCAAGTAGTCAGTCGTGGGGTTGATTACAATTTATTGACAGTTATTAGTATCAATTAACGTTAATTTTAGGCAATCTCATTTAACAAATTATATTACAGTTCAACGGGAAACTGTACTTCTCCTTTGAGCATGACCACACCAGATGGATTCACCTTTTACTTTGATTTTGGTGTTGGGATACAAGACGCCATAATCGACGTTCTCGTAAAGGTCCTGAAATATTTTCAATCGTTAGAGTTGGGAACATTAAAATTAGCACCAAAACTACCTCTACTCTGTAACCAGTATAGTTGATAAGCCCGAGTTCTTTTAAGGTAACGGAAATATCTGAGGGCGTGCCGTCGGTTCTTCTATTTACAAATGCGATTGCGTAGGAGTAAAAGTTTTGGTAGAGCGGTCCGATAGGTCTCGACCATATCTCGATTCCCTTGTGCTTATAAATCCGTCTTCCCTGTATGCCGAGCGGATCCTGATCGACGGCAATTATTTTCCTATTTTGAAGGATATGCTTAAATTGTGGACGAATCGTTCGTAAATCCACAGACATCAAAAGTGGAGCAGCCAATATAGACCATATGGCGAATTGGGTTTTCGCTTGCTCATAGCTTAGACCGAAGTTACCAATGATTAACTAGAAAGTAAAGTTGCTTTTATAAAATTATAAAAAAAACTAAGTAATTAAAATTTACCATATCAGGATCATTCCAGTGGCCAGGACCAGCATTAGGAGCTATCAAGTCCTGATTATTGCCATAATAATCGATTAATATTTTCAACGGACGCCCACGAGTCCTGGATATCATCGTAATTTCTCCACAAGTTGCAATGGGATTGAATTGACGAATAATTTGGCTGGATTCCCGCATATATTTGATAAACTGGCCAGCTGCAGGAATATACCATCGATTTCCCAGTACTGTTTAGCAGTCTTCCAAAATTCGAATAGCCGCGATCCATGTCGTAAGGCAGTGCATAGCAACCATCTAGTTTTACGTAGTCCACATTCCAATCCGCAAACAGATCTGCGTCCTTTTCCTCATAACCGATAATGCCAGGATAACCTGCGCAGGTATAATTTCCATAGTCCTCGTAAATGCCGAATTTTAGCCCTCTCGAATGAATCTTAAAATACAAAAAAATACGGATATTTAATTGATTTATACATCTTAAACTTTCATACTCACATAATCAGATAAAGCTTTCATTCCACTAGGAAACCGCTTCCGGTCAGCCACTAATTTTCCATCATGAGCGCGGTGCTTCTCCAACCAGCAATCATCTATATTAATATATTCATAACCCACCGATGCATATCCATCGGCGACTACTATATCAGTCATTGTTTGAAACAGCTGTTCACTAAATTAATAACAGAAAACATTAAATAATTTAAATTTCTTATATTTAAGACGTTTTGTGAGTACCTTATACAATTATCTGGATCGTTTACGCAATCTGTATTGCATCTAAATCTTTCCCAGGAAAGCCATCCCATTGGTGGGGTCCTGGCAAGGCCATTGTCAAGGCTGGTGCACAAAGAGCTACTTACTAAAATAATCCATGCTATAGATAACATCGTTCTCTGGAAATATTAAAAATAAAGATTTTAGAAAAATTTTATATTAAATGTATAGAAAGCAGAATTTATTTATAATTATATATATAATTATTTTATAGGGTCGGAAAAGGAAAACCTATTCAACCTGCGAGAAATCAAAATCAGAGGAACGGTGGGATTGTGGAAGACTGGCTTTAAGAAAGTCGCACAATATGGCAACGCTGTTTAAGCCAGGCTCACAGCTTCGTCGAACAATGGCTGAAGAAGGGAAGAGAGGAAAAGAGAATAAGGTCTGGGTCAGTAGAAGAGAAGAGTTGAAACTCTAATTGATTTGAATATCGAAATTGTTCTCACGTCGTTGAATCCGCCACTTATGTCTATAAAAGAAAGTACATTAACCCGTTTATTCCCCGCGACATGTTACAAATAATATCAATGTATAATACATTTCTGAATACATATCCGAAAGTTTATATTTATTAAAGAATGGGAGTCATACTGATCTCTTCGTCTGTGATAATATAAAAAAATTTAACATTCATACACACTTTTGGCCAGCTTAAATTGCTTGTCAATTTTTATCCCGTGCATACACTTAAAAGAAAAAAATAAACTAGTTTGTGAACAGAAATGTATAGTACATACCAATGATTTCTATTTGTTATTTGCAGCGCAATTAAGTAATTGAGTTTTCCGCATTTGAGCCGGTTTCTCCAAGCCAAATAGGTTGATTAGACCTTAAGCAGACGAATTTTCCCAATTGATTAAGCCAAAACCAAATATTTTACTGTTTTATTAAGAGAGTTCACGTGGATTGTTCAGGGATCGAGTGGGTAATAAATTGTAAAAGATATAAAACGATTCAATGTCATTTCGAGCGCATAGCTGGAAACCACTGACGAATTAATTATGTGGCATTGTTTACCCAAGAACTTGGGCTAAAATGTTTGTGTATATACACAGATTAATAAGATGATAAGAAACCAGTTTCAAGTAAGAAAACTTTGTGTAGCGCTCTTGGTAGCATAAATGTATGCACCATCCACATTAATTTATGTATGTTGCCATTAGTAATATATATTTTTTAGTAATTTTAAATTTGTTTAATGTAATAAAAAACAATCTCCTTAAAGCATTTAACAATTTTTCATTTTTTAAAAGCCTTGAGATGTATACTAATTATGTATATATTGTAAATTTGTCAAATAAAATTAAAAATGCCTAATTGTGAATCTTAATACAATGCAATAGTAATTTCAATTACTAATTATAGAGATAATTAGCGTCAAGGTGTTTTATAATATTTTTATCGCGAATAAATTGGCACTTGTGCTCATATTCCAATAGGGACTCCTCCAATTTGGTAAACTCTGACAGCACACTCTTGTTGTTCCTTCTAATTTGATTCATGAATTTATCCAAAACGGAAGAGTCTTCCTCTAAAATAGCTAAAGAAGAAAGTCAATTTGATATTAGAATATTTAGATTAACTAAGAAACAATACACTCACGTTCTTGTGGATGTATTGGTGCATTTCCTGTCGAGATTGTTGACAGATTCGAACGGCCAATTTTCTCGCCGCTTTCCACAAACTGGGCTATGACATTGCGAAACTTCTCCGGTATAAGAAATAGTCGGTCGACGTTGCCCTTCTTATAGCATAGATAAGCGCTTTTCATCTGAAACCACTTCCGTCGAATTTGCGTGGGCGACTTGTTTGGAAAGCCATTCTTTTTCATTTGATTGGCTATTTGAATAAATGTGTATTGCGTTGTGCTCGTGGACAAAGCGCCCTGGCAATTATTGACCTCCTTGATTAGATTGAGCATGCACTCTATTTCAGCTGATACCCAAAAGTTTCTTTTAAGTTTCTCCGATTTCATTTTAAAATGATAAAGATACGTAAATCAATTGTTTACAAATTTTTATTTTCAAAAGGTGTGACCGCACCCGACAAATCGTAAAATCTAAGAAATGGAACGATGAAAAAGCTAACATGGTGAGCTCATGATGCAACTATATAAGGTAGTCTCATTGGGATAGCTGCCTTCTTTTGAAAACGGAGACAGAGTATTGGCGCACAAATCACTTACGTTCTACTGTATTTCCCAACGAGTGCTGGCTTTCAACAATTGGTAGCCGCGCCTGTATAGTGATTAGGAACACCACGTCACCACGTCCTCTCTTCCTCACTCCTCACTCTCTCCTTTTCCTATCTCTTCCTTTCTCCTCTCTCTTATATTATTTTCAAGGCAATGGCCCTCTGCAGTATTGGCGCACTTTCCGCTAGCGTTGCACTATAATTCACAACAGGTTCTACCTGTCAGCAAGTGGTAACCTTGCCGAATGCTGATGAAAAGCACCTCTTCTTCTCTCTTTTCTCCTCTTTCTCTCTCTCTCTCTCTCTCTCTCTCTCGCTTCAAGGCAAGGGCTCTTTGCAGTATGGGCGCACTTGCGTTGCTCTATAATTCCCAACGGGTTCTAGCTATCAACAAGTGGTGAGCAGACTATGATATCGTCCCCGTCCAAGGCAGTCACCTTGGATGGATGAAAAACAGGGTGGCCTGATTTTATTTTGTATGTAGAAATATTTATATTTAAATTAGTTGCTTATCACAAATAGTTAAATGTAATTAATGTTAATACCTCAATTTTGTGAACATGCGCTCACATATGTTTTGCATTAATTGGTCACACTAATGTCGATAGTTTTATAGTCGATAAACGCACGCCTGTTGCTCGCCCGTGTGTTAAGTTTTGTAAAATATTTCAGGGTTAATTTTTATTAAATAGAAGTAATCTAAAAGGTAAAGTACTTTGTATTAACTAATCTTGTTACGTTGCCACGATCGAGTAAATTGATTATCGTCATTCAGGCTGTTCTTGGTTAATAATAAACATTGTTTACATATTTCCAATTGCAGAAACGTGGTGGGCGAGATGGAGTCCAAATATATGGCCACGAGTAGGGGAGAAAATGGGGGCGCTACGTCGATTAAATTCTCCATCAAGCGAAAGCATGAGGCCATGGCAATCAGTCCCATTATGGAAAAGAAGATCCACCTGACGACTACGACGACACAACAGGTTAGGCAGACGATCGCACCTATTTTGCTGACCAGCAAGCGAGTCACCATCGAGCAGCACCAAAAGTCACTGCCCGTCTTCAACTGCCGCCAGAGGATCCTCAAAGAGTTGGAGCTCAACGACACTGTGCTGATCATGAGTGAAACGGGCTCGGGCAAGACCACACAGATTCCGCAGTTCCTGCTGCATGCTGGCTATGCCAAGAACGGCGTGATCGGAATCACACAGCCACGTCGAGTGGCTGCCATCACTGTGGCCAGACGCGTTGCCCAGGAGCTGGCCGGCGGCATAGGCGACACTGTGGGCTATACAGTTCGATTCGAGGATGTCACCTCGAAGCGCACCAAAATCCGCTTCCTCACGGACGGCGTCCTGTTACGAGAAGCCATCAAGGATCGGCTGCTCCTGAAATACTCTGTAATTATTCTGGATGAAGCTCACGAACGCACCGTAAACGCCGACCTGTTGTTTGGAATTGTGAAAGAGGCTCAGCAGGAGAGGCGGAGACAGAAATTGAACAACCTAAAGGTCGTGGTCACATCCGCCACAATGGATATTGACCACTTCGGAAAATATTTTGGCTGCCGGGGAATGTATCTGGAGGGCAGAACGTTTCCCGTTCGCGTGATGCATGCAAAGGAGAAGCAAGAGGATTATGTACACTCCGTGCTGGTAACGCTCTTCCACATACACCGCACCACGCCAAGAAAGTAGGTAGCATTGCTCACAGTTTTCATTTATTGTGTTCTAATTTCCGAAAAAGTCACGCACTAAATTTTAGCATTTAATATTACAGCCATGACGTTTTAATATTCCTAACAGGGCAAGAGGAAATTGAAGCACTGGCTCATCAAATTCGTCAGCTCGCTAAGGTAAGTATTTCTTATAATAAATTCAAATAGTATACAAAAGATAAAATAAACTTCTTGTTTATTTATAGACCGACATTACTGGAACTACCGATCTCCGCGTATACACGTTGTACGCTCAATTGTCGCAAGCCAAGCAATTGGAATGCTTCGCACCGACACCGGCCAACATTCGGAAAGTGATATTGGCCACAAATATAGCTGAGACCTCGATTACCATACCGGGCATCCGGTGTGTCATCGATTGCGGCTATGTGAAGGAGAAATCCTTCAACTCCGCCGACGGACTGGATGTCCTGAAGTCCGTACGCATATCCCGAGCCCAAGCCTGGCAGAGGACCGGTCGCGCAGGTCGTGATTCGGCTGGCACCTGCTATCGAGCCTATACAAAAGAGGAAATGGATTCGTTTCCGGAAGCGACACAACCAGAAATCCTGCGAACAAACCCCACGGCAATGGTGCTACAACTTCTAGCCTTGGATATAGACTGCAACAATTTTGACTTCTTGGACGCTCCGTCGGAGGAGGGCCTAAGGAGCGCCTACAAGAGCCTGGACGCTCTGGGGGCCATTAAGCTTGGCTCAGTCTCGCACATAACGCCGTTGGGTCGGCAAATGGTGCAGTATCCCCTGGATCCGAAGTACTCAAAGCTGCTGCTAACCGCATCAACGTTCGGCTGCATGGAGGAAATCCTAAGCCTAGTCTCCGTCCTCTCCAGCGATCATGTCTTCGTCTCGAACAGCGATAAGAACGAGATGGCCGCCTTGGCACATGCCAAGTTTCAATCGAAGCACGGGGATCACCTGACGCTGCTCAATGTGTTTAATGCGTTTTAAAAACAGAAAAACCAAAGGTAGGTCTGTCGATAAAGTTTAGTAGATTATTATTTAATTCCCCTTTATAACTTGCAGGTGTGGTGTCACGACAACTATTTAAATTTACGCAGCTTAACTTACGCTCGAAATGTGCGCCGTCAGTTGGCCGAAATCAGCACGCGATTGGATTTGGCGCTGAATAGTTCCGATGATATTGAGATGCTAAAGAAATGCATTCTAAATGGATTCTTTGAAAATATTGCCGTCTTGCAGCGGGATGGTTTCTATGTAACGGTTTCCGGCAACATCCGGGCCAAAATTCATCCATCGAGTGTTCTCCACGGGAAGTACAAGCCGAACTATATCATTTTCACTGAAATAGTGCAGACAGAGCAGACGTTTCTGCGCCAGGTCTCGGAAATATCCCTCGAATGGATTACGGAGATTGTGCCGTTCGTTAAAAACATACCCACAAGATGAGAAATAAAGTACAAACGTTTTTAAGATACGTTCTGTTGAGTTTTTAAAGATAGATCTGATTGAAATTATAAATACAACAGCAACAATAATTTTTCTTTGGTATTCGAGTCTTTTTATTGTGTTTAACGAAAGAATAACAATACATTTAACGGAAAAATAATACGTAAAGACCACAGTTACGTTTAGATAATTTATTTTACCTTAACCAGTTAACATTTAAAATATTTTTGAGATTATTGCAATATAACTATGGTAATTATTCACTTATAGAATTCCCGCAAGGGCCGTCTCCTGGTCGAGTGCGGCCTGTCTATGGTACCTAAGTCTAGCATTACTTACAGGAGCCCCTATAACAGAAAAGAAAGAAATAGTAAATATATATAAAAGCAAGTAACTAACGTGTATGCTCACCAATATAACTTAATAGGACCGGCAGAAATATCAGGCCATGCGCCGCCCCTATTACAACTATTCCCAGATACATTCGGAAATAAAATACTTGAAATATTTGACTTTTAGCAAAGGCCAGCACTAGGATGCCCGCAAACTTTGTTAGCGTGATGCCGGAGAAGATGGAACTACCCATTTTCGACAGGCTATCTGCCGCCCTGTCGATTTGGCTGATTGACTTCGAAATGGAGAAGCTATGCACCAAGTGCGAGCAAAACTCCACCGATATGCCGACAGCCATAACAAGATTAACTAAGGACACTGCATTCAACGAAATGTTCCAGTAATACATAAGGCCACCTAAATTAACAACGATCATCGTTATGGTGATCACAACAACTAGCGCGGAATGAACGTCGAAGCCCATTAAAATGAAGGTAACAACGAATATGGAAAGAACCGAAATGCCCATGCTCTGCAACGTGTCCGACCACATGGTTAAATATTGTTCGTAGAAAACATAAAATACTGAATAGGGGAAAACTTCGACGCTCAGAGCCGACTCTATAGGAACTCCGTTCGACATTAGTCTGCCCTGCAGCATCTGTGTGATATTCGCCGATATCTTTCTGGCCGATTCCAGGGCTAGGAAGTAGTCAGCCGAGGATTTTAGTATCGTATGATAGGCCATAAAATAGGACGTTTCAATGTTCAGTCGATTGGCGGCGGAGGAATACCGAACAGCGCCTCCGTAGGCAGCATGGCCGGCCTTGGCGCACGAGTCATCGGGATTGTCCTTAAGGAAGAAGGGCAAATACTTTTCGAAACTCTGCTCGTCTGGCCGCTGAAGCGAGTTCTTCCCGATCACACATCTCGAACAAGAAGTATCTGAAAAAGTTGGAATAATAATAATTAAAAACGAGAAAGAAAGCTAACTTCGGTAAACCGAAGTTTATATACCCTTGCAGTCAGCAATTGGATCATTGAACATCGATCCAATTTGGTAATGTAAAAAAAAATGTCAAATTATGTAGAATTTACATTTCATATAAATCGACCGATCCCTTCTATGGCAGCTATATGATATAGTTGTCCGATCTTAATGAAATTAAAACCGTAATTCTAGAACTGCAAAAAACGAGTATATCTCGAAATTTATAGAAATTCGTTGAAAAACAGAGAAATTAAAAATTTTTGTACATTAATTTCGCCATCATTCCTATGGCAGCTATAGGATATAGTGGTCCGATTTCGGACATATATACTGCGTTCCGACATATATACTGCGTGCTAAAGAAATAAGACTATGCTGAAAATTTCAGCCCGATAGCTCAAAACTGAGAGACTAGTTCGCGTAGAAACCGACAGACAGACGGACAGACAGACGGACAGACAGACAGACGGACAGACAGACAGACGGACATGGCTAGATCGACTCGGCTGGTGATGCTGATCAAGAATATATATACTTTATGGGGTCTGAGATGCCTCCTTCACTGCGTTGCAAATATCATGGCAAAATTATAATACCCTCTGCAAGGGTATAATAAAAGCTAATCCTCGCTTGTTACTACCTCAAACTCACCTTGATGTGGACAAAAGCCGCCGTTGGCTGGATTGAATTTGCAGCAGGAGGGCGCCGCCGACCAGTCAAAGTAATCATCCATCCAACTGGACGCTGGACGGGCGATGTACGTTCGGTTCGAATGCCGACTGGCCAGGTAAATTTGCGTAAGAACGCTGTCATCGTTGCAATATCGACCTGCACACACTAAATTCTGAACCGATGTGTTCGTATAGCTCAGGTTGCCCTTCAGCACAAAATACACGGGCGGACCGATGTTAAGATTCTCGTTCAGGGACTTGAAATAGTGCAGGACAAAGCTATCTTCGGGCATGGCCAGTTCCTGGTCAAGACCTATGTCTATCTTGGGGGCGATGGCAATGCTAAAGCAGAGCCAGGCAAAAAATATAACCATTACGGTGGCCCGCACCACCTTCTTCATTAGGAACGGAACGTAAACACTACTGAAAAACTTGTACAAAAGTCCCTCCTCGTTGCTAGTAATACTATCAGGCTTCTTTCCCTTGATGAAACAACAAATGTCCATGCGATTCTCCTCCTTTCTCCTGGTATCTAGAGTAAATAGACTAACAAAACAGGTTATTTGCAATAAGAAGTCGATTATAAGGGCGACACCGGCGTACAGGGCAAAAGCCCTCACCGCCGGCATATCGGAAAGGCCACCGAGAAAGAAGCAAAAGCTCTCACTCAACGATGTGAGCAGCATGCTGGGCCCCACACGACCCAATATTCGGCCCACTTGCTGCTCCAACGTCTCATTGGGCTTGCGTTGATCGCGCTGATGCGTTTGGACGAGAATAAAGATGTTGTCCACGCCGACGGCCAACACTAAAAAGGGTATAACCTCCACAATAATCAGCGTGGCCGGCAATCCGATGTAGCCGAAGAGGCCAACGGACGAAACTACTGAGGCCAGGACAATGATCACGCCGCCAATGCCCAGGGTTATCTTGCTGTCGATGAAAACGCGCTTAAACTCCTTGACATGCCCCAGCGATATCGCAATGTACATGAACATAATCAGATAGGAAACCAATATCGTCAGAACGTCCGACTGCGATTCCCTGTTAAGCTCGTCCTCAATCGATCTCTCAGACGTGAAGGCAATGTCCATGTGCTCGGATCTACTGCTGTTGCTCGTGTAGTTGGTCATAAACTCAATGAACTGCTTCTCCCACTGCAGGGCCTTTTGCAAGTCCGTTCTGTTGTGATGATTTCGCACCAAGAAGGTCAGGATCAGGGCATTGGCCAACTCATACTTTGTGTTCCCCGTCAATTGGTCGCCGGGCTTGAGGAAGCCACCTAATGCTATGGCCGGATCTACAGGACCGCCATAGGGAGCCAAGCATATGTATGGATTACTCATACACTGATACAAATTGTCCAAGTAGGTGACCTGCAATTACAAGCATTACTTACAACTATTAAAATGGAATATAACTAAATTCTACACTCACATTGAATCCATTATCCTCATCGTTGTCGTCCAGGCGCTCTGGATCGTCCTGGAAGTAACCCCAAATGGACTGAACCACGCAACTCGAGTCCTCTATTTCACTGCCATCATCCGAGAGCGGCGCAAAGCATATATCCTTCAACATCGTCCCATTCGCGTTGATCTTCTTGATGCCCTCTTGGAGATTCAAGACGTTGGTTAGAAACTCTCTATCGAATACGGGACCGAACGTCAGCGGGCCATTCGAGGTGTTGTGTACAATTTGTGGCAGATTCACCGCCTTAATAATAACCTATAAAATACTTATTTTAGCTTGATATTTAACAGAAATCATCATGTGTTATATTACCTGTTCAAGCCGATAGAATGGTGCAAATTTGGTGTCAAAAAACTCTCGCTCAAGCCGAGATTTTGAATTCGGAGATGCCCAGAGCTTGACCGGATCGGTTGTTATGTCCATGTAGGTAACACCATAGCCCAGGATCGCAACCAGTGTGGCTCCAGCGAATAATGTCATCCAGGGATTGCTGGCAAAGAAGGTGCCCCCTTTGGTAAATATATTCTGCAGTAGGGTTTCTGTTTGAGCTCCCAGCTTTTCGAAATACGAATCGTTCTCTCTGAAAGCCAGCTCATCCGAGACATCGTTCCCATCGATTTGAAAACTGTCATCTAAGGATTTAATAAGAACATTTCAAAAATTTAAAAGAATATTTAAATAGGTAAATGCTATTTTTAAATTTAAATCATTAATTGTGAGCAGCAAAAGTATGATTAGCTGGTTTAACTCGCAATTGTTTATCCCTTACCCTGATTAGCATGCAACCACAACCAAGAACTCACCCATTGACGAACCTTGTGTAAAGAGAAACGATCCCATAAGAAATACCAAAACACCAACAATAAATACGGCGGCCATAATAACGAAATAAGGGTCAAGTCCGGCAATTTTGAATGGCTCTGGCGGCGGAGGTTCGGGTGGTGCCTGAGGACAGGACAGGTCACAGTCCGAGCACGAGCAAGCGGGCAGTTCGCTCTACAATAAATAATTCAAATAATATATAAGCAATTATAATAATTATCCCATCAACTTACGCTGACCGCCTTGTTACAAGGTATGGTTTGTGGATTTGTAGGCTTAAATTCATTGCTCTTGTCCTTGGGCTCATGCTGTATATAAGTTATTTGAAAAGGAACATACGGGCTGGTAGCGTCACCCATAAAGTTAAACCATTTTGTAGGATTGCAACGGGATGCTGGATAAACGCCGCACATAAGGTCAAGAGCTAATTGACCTGTTTGCGGCACGGAAACCTTAGGAAAATAATAGTGTTTTTATTATTTATTATTTTGATTTTATTAGAAGAAACCACATACCTGAGAGCATGATTTGTAAGTCTTGTTTATATACTCCGTCGATATATGCAGGTCCACGGCGCTGATGTAGGAAATATCTAAAAGGAATCCAAAGAATTGACGTCAGAGCTTCAGTTTAAAAAGATTGTAAGCCTCTTAGAATAAATTAAGGTTAAGCTATAAACGCTGAACTTGGTCTTAAAAACAAGCCATTAGTGCTCGAACCTTTTTTATTTTTTTTCGTCGCCGCCACATGCATAAAATCGGATTGCTGCGAGGAACACGTGAACTGGCAGATGTGCCTAACGAGATTTTCCATGCAGGACGGACATCGATCCAAAAAATTTGCGGCCAGCTTTACGTTTTTATTCAAAATTTCCACCTACAAAAATATAAGAAATATTAGCTTTATTTATAACTAAAGCTATGCGTCAAAGAGGTTTCCTTACCTGTTCCTTGTCACAGCAAAATTCGTTGCCACTGTTCTCCATCAAGAATCCACATCGCTCCTTCAGCAACTCCAATCCGTCCCGAGGCATTACCTTGGCTGTGCCATTGTAGGGACAGTTTTGACTGTGCCCAGTCTCCTCGGTGTTGCAAACGCCATACCAAACACAGTCCTTAAATTACATTAGCAATTGTGATTAAAATAACCTTGCTTATAATGCGTTTACCTGCCAATCTAAAGTCTAATTTAAATCGAAATAGAATCCGAGTACATTCGGTTTTATGAGATCAACTAACTACTAAAACTTTCAACTTTTTAGGCCATATAAACTATGAAAACTATTCGAGGTTTATATTTTGTACTTTTCACATCTCCACAGCTCTCTGACCAATTATTTTGGGCTGTTTGGAAGCAAATTAGCTTGCATCTGTTTTGACTCACTCAATTTAATTTTTATTTATATTTGTATAATATGGATGATGACGTCAGGCCTGCAGCAGGTATTCTTAAACAAGTTGCGAACAGAACAGGCCCTTTTCGTTGCACAAAAACTTTTAGCTTTGATTTACTCTGGAGCTTACATCGGTAAATATTTTATATAAACATGATTTAAAAGGTACAAAAGCAAAATCGCACAGAGGTTTTTCTTTAAAGCTGTGACTTTAAGTGTTGCGAGTGTGGTCGAGCTCAAACCTTGAAATTCAGTGCCCAACCATGGCTTAGTTAAGACCAAATTCTTCGTAAATATCAATTTAAAACCCAAACTGCACTCACCTGTTTTGATAATTGAATTAAAGTGCAGAATACAACGGCAAAGAGGATGTGCACTCCGAAAGCAGTACTCCTGAGTGGAATTGTTGACCGCATCCTATCACAATTGCATATCTGTAAAGATAAAAGGTGTCTTTAATAAACCAAATGAAATTTAAGCAATAAAAGATCATTTCAGTACACTCTTGATAGCCTTAGATCTCAGTTTCCCTCGGATTCTGAACCGAAAATAATTCCGTCCGCTAGCTATACGTTGTGTTCATGCAAATCCGATTGAGATTCAGACAAGAAAGCGAATTTCGAAGCACTTAAATAAACATTTATTCGAGTAGTCCCAGAGGTCCGTGCATTCGACTGTTGGAACACTTGGGATCTGAGAATGGAACTTCCAAGTAGACTTTCCAGATGCCCCGCAATATTGATACGGAATAATTCCTTATAACTATAACGATGAACGTGTTTATCGCTGCGTTTTAAAGTCCATTTAGTCGCAAAATTATTAGTGTATTTGTGTGCTTTTATGGTTGGATAGCTTAATTGCTTATCCAGCTAATTTCCATAACAATTAACAAAAAAAAACAGAAATAATAATAAAAGATAATGTGTACTTTTTTGATTATATTATTCATATTTTATGTAAATTTTTCAATGGTTAAATTTGAAACAAAAAGTATGTTTTCTTAGTAGAAATAAAAGGTATTATTCGGTCGCAAATCATACAACCTGATAACCTATTGATTATGAAAAGAAAAGACAAAGAGAGTTGAATAGGCTTCATATCGAGGCAATGCCTGGCTTTCTGAGACATCAGTTGAATCACTTGATTCCATTTAGTATTTAACCATTAGTAACCATTTGTTACATTTAAGAATAAATAATAATAACAATGAAAGATAAGGCTGTGTGCATTATCATACATATAGTACACAGCTGGACCGCCAAGGAAGTTTGCGGGTCTGAGACCTTGGACAATAATACGTTATATTTCGCGCTAAATCCCATTGTCGGTAACTGGTTACTGCCACAGCTACTGCGAAAGTGATGATGCAACTAGTTGCCCGGTAATGGAATGGGTAATTTTATTATGGAGCGTACATATACGCATATATTCATATGTATGCATGTGCATTATGTACAAATTGTCGGGCTGAAACAGCTGACGGTGCAATCACTGATACTGCCTCGATAGCATTTTTCCACCGTCATATGCAAATGTAGCAACCGCAGGGTATAAAAAATCCGCAACGGACCCAATGTTTTATGTATTTGTGCTGCTGCTGCCTCTGGCTTATTGATATGCGGGTGTCACTGCATTCTTAAATATGACTGTCCACACGGGCCTTGTACATAGCCGATAAAAGGCACGCAAGTTCAAGAGACATGCTAGCTAGCTATCACTTTCAGCAAATCGTTAATTGTAAACATCAGTATTGCGCCGAACCAATAAAAATGTTTTCTTTGTTCTTCATATTCGTCTTCATGCACAGGGATGTGTGTGTCTGTGCAAGTTTATGAAGTCACCTTAGGACCTTCCTTATTTAATTAAATCAAACACTTTCGCTGACAGCCCGCACTGAAGTTTCACTTTTTTTTCTTCACAATATTTTGTTGATTGATTATTCACTAAAGTCTACGAGTGAATCACGATATAACCTTCTCGACCGAGCTACACTCGGAGCTTACTAACCCTCGTTCCCAAAACAGGAGAGCCAAAACAGGAGTGTGAGATTTGTAACCGAAATATACAATTAAAATGTAAACACTCCCATTGACTATTGGTCAGAGTAACTTTCAAGTCAATCGAATGCATACAATCGATATATGCATAAATTACGTCGCTACATGGGAATGTTGGAAACAGAACGCCACAATGGACTTTTAAATGTTTTTCCTAATAAAAAGTTGTCAGCTAAGCATATTTAAATTTACCACACTACGTAATAAATTGCCTAGATAACAAAGTTAAAGTTATCCATGAAAACAATCTCATGTACGACATTAAATGAGACTCACAGTTCCATCCCTATCGATATATTGTTTGCTTGTTTCTGACATCTGGCAGCACTGTTCGGACATTTCTACTTGTCATTGTAATATTCAGTCGGCTTCTAATCGAAAAGTCATGGTAAAGTTTATTTCGAATAGTATTGGCTTTAAAACAAACTAATCTTCTTGATTCCAGTTTCGCAACCAGTATGATAGTGATGTTACAGTGTGGAGTCCGCAAGGACGTCTGCATCAGGTGGAGTATGCCATGGAGGCTGTGAAGCTCGGCACGGCTACTGTTGGGTTAAAAAATCGGGACACCGCTGTGCTGGTAGCCCTGTGCAAGCCGACGTCGGAGCTGTCGCGCTCCCAGCGCAAGATTATCCCCATCGACGATCACTTGGGTATATCCATTGCTGGCATTACTGCGGATGCTCGTGTGCTGAGCCGGTACTTGCGTTCGGAGTGCCTGAACTACAAACACTCTTACGACTTCACTTACCCGGTGACCCGCTTGATCACGAACTTGGGCAACAAAATGCAGACCACCACTCAGCGCTACGATCGCCGTCCGTATGGCGTGGGCCTGCTCGTGGCCGGCTACGATGAGAAGGGGCCGCACATATATCAGGTCACGCCGTCGGCAACCTTTTATAATTGCAAGGCCAATTCCATTGGATCGCGGTCCCAAAGCGCACGCACCTATTTGGAGCGCAATCTGAATAGCTTCTTGGACTGCTCCAACGATGAAATCATCTGTCATGGCATTAACGCCATTCTGGGGACTCTGCCCACTGATGAGCATCAGAGCAGCGACTCCCCAGCCCAGTATGTAAGTTTCCTCGAGCAAGCTAATGAAATTCAAACGTAATTGGTCCTTATGTGTATTCTCAGAGCATCTGTGTAGCCATCGTCGGCAAGGATCAGCCGTTCAAAATTTTCTCAGATGAAGAAAATGAGAAGTACCTTCAGCGGGCCAAGGAAAGGGGTGCTCCTGCTGATCCGCCCAGACCTGGCGGCGACGATGACGATGACGATAATCGCCCGTCCACATCTGGGGAACCTGATGCCGGTCCAAGGGATCCTCAAGTTGCTGTGGCCACGGAGGAGCGTCGTTAATCTCTGGCTGGGGTTCGAAGTCATCTTAAGCATTCAAAATGTTGGATGGGAGGATAAAATAAACTTTGTCATGCATTTGCATATTTGTAATACTGGAACTGCGACCGATTTACATTAAGGATATGGGCAAATCATCTGTAGAATCTCCACTTTAAATAGGAGAATTACTACCTATGAATCTGCCGAAATCGGCATACCACAAAGCTTAAAATGTTTGAAACACAAACCCAGAAATTAATTTTAGAGTCCTGTTAGATCTATATACAATTTAATATCATTAGGAAGCATGTGCTGGAAAAAGACAGAAAATAGTCGTTGCGACGCAGCAGCGACTTCGTACAGTATTTTCAGTGGACTTTTAGTATTTTTCTCGGTTTATTTGAATTTTTTTAGTATTCTGTTGTGGCGGACATATTTCAGCGGCTTAGGAACGGCCATACTACGACATTCGCCACACAAATCAAGCGTCTATTTCAATTGCACATTGTTTTCTGGAATAAATTGAATATAGTAAAACATATTATTCAAAACTACTTCCCTTCCTCTTCAACTACTGACTGGAAGCGCTTGGATCGAAGTTCATTGGAGCCCCGCAGCAGTATTAATCAAAATAAATAATGTAAGCGGGAATACTTAGCGTCCTTTTAAAACCTCGAAATGCTAATTCTACGATTTTAGGGATATCAGCCAAATAAAGACCGAGACCTTTGATGAAGAGATGTTTCATAACCATCAAGTAAAGAATGAGACCTTTGATGAAGAGATGTTTGATTACCTTCAGGATCACCTACAGATTGACATCCAAGTAAAAAGTGAAGAATGCGATGATACTTTTCCAAATGATGCTCAATGTTCGGAGAATATTATTGATAACATGGATAAAACCAAAAGCAAAAACAACTTAAAGATAATACGGATAAAAACGAAAAGGAACAACCACATAAAGATAAGAGGGATAAGGATATTAATAATAACAAGGATAAAAACAAAAGGGTACAACCGCATAGAAATACTAAGGATAAGGATATTACTGATAATAAGGAAAATAACAAAAAGAAACAACTACATAAAGAACTTCAGTGCTCCTACTGTCAGAAGTCTTTCTCAACTAAATTAGCCCTTAAGAAACACACTCGAACCCACAAAGGAGAAGCTTATAAGTGCTCCCACTGCCTGGAGACTTTCTCAAATGGAGCACTCCTTAAGAGACACATGCGAACCCACAGAGAGAAACGACTATACCCGTGTTCCCACTGCAAGATGATTTGTTCAAACAAATCAAGTCTTCAGGAACACATCCGGACCCACACAGGGGAACGACCATACAGTTGTTCCGACTGCAAGAAGACTTTTTCACAAAAGCAAATCTTCAGGTTCACATGCGAATCCACACAGGGGAACGACCATTCGAGTGTCCCCACTGCCAGGAGTCTTTTACACAAAAAGGAAATCTTCAGGCACACATCCGAACCCACACGGGGGAACGACCACAGTGCTCCCACTGCCAGAAGACTTTCACAACTAAAGGAATCCTTAAGAGACACATCCGAACCCACACAGAGAAACGACTATACCAATGTTCCAGCTGCGAGAAGACTTTCTCAAAAAAAGGAGACCTAAAGGAACATTCCCGATGCCACAAAGGGGAACGACCCAACAAATGTTTCCATTGCGGGAAGGCTTATAGACGTCCAGAAGGTCTTCAGAAACACATCAGGACACAACACACAGGAGAACAGACACACACAGTTGCAGTCCATTCAATTTTTATGATTTAGTTTGATTAGCCTTTTTAAATTAATTTCTTTCTTTCTTTACATGCGAATAAAATATTAAATATATAAGAGCTATCCCATCGTTCCACTTTGGTTCTGTAACTACAAGGCAATTTCCTTCTATTGAAGTGTGGTCACACTGCTCAATGCCGGTATTATTATTATTTTTCTGTTTTAATAAAAACTAATTGTATTCTGTTTCGTGAATGACAATTTTTAAGACTTTGATAATTACAAAGTTGGTCAGAATGTGGGACTGCATTTTCCTCTAAAGTTTTGTTTATAAATTATTTATTTTCAATAATTACATAACGAAAGTTTACTACCTCGATCTTCGTGTAATTGATAAAAAAAGTGGGTGACTTTATGAAATAAAATATGAACAAATAATATAATGAAATACATTAAATTGGGCGTATGTATGGGCAGAAATTAATATGAAGAGAGAAAGCGATGACATTTTCGAATTGTTAAATTTTAACGAATTGTTTTAGAACTCTATAACATCAAGTTGATCAACAGGTTGAGTGTATGGTTTTTGAGTCCAAATAAAGTTAAAGCAGCCCTTTTCAATATTATATTATTAAAACAACGCTTTAATTTGCAGACAAGATGACTCTGCCCGAACTTGTGTCCAGTCTATCGACCAATCCGTATTTTGGCGCTGGCTTCGGACTATTCGGCGTTGGAGCTGCAGCTGCCATTTTAAGAAAGGGCCTGCAAGGAGGATTGATTCTATTCCGGAGACACTGCATGATTACTCTGGAAGTGCCGTGCAGGGACAAATCCTACCAGTGGCTACTGAAATGGATAACTATTAAGGGAGCCCGCAAAACGCAGCACTTGAGTGTGGAAACCACCTTCCTGCAAAACGACAGCGGCCAGATAAAGACCACCTATGACTTTATACCCAGCATTGGCAAGCATTTGTTCAGCTACAAAGGCAACTGGATTCAGGTGGAGCGAACCAGGGAGCAGCAAACTCTGGATCTGCACATGGGCGTTCCGTGGGAAACGGTGACCCTGACGGCCCTTGGCAACAACAAACAAATCTACTTTGACATCCTGGAAGAGGCGCGGCATTTGGCATTGGAGGCCACCGAGGGCAAGACAGTGCTGTACACGGCGATGGGCGCTGAGTGGCGACCCTTTGGACATCCTAGACGTCGGCGTCCCACTGCCTCGGTGGTCTTGGATCGGGGCACTTCCCAAAAGATAATTGCAGATTGCCAGGACTTTATCAAAAGTTCCGCATGGTACACGCAACGCGGAATCCCCTACCGCCGGGGCTATTTGCTTTACGGACCCCCGGGTTGTGGCAAGTCCAGCTTTATCACTGCTTTGGCCGGCGAACTGCAGTACAGTGTTTGCTTGTTGAATCTGTCAGAAAGGGGTTTAACCGACGATCGGCTTAATCACCTGCTAAACGTGGCCCCGGAACAGAGTATCATTCTGCTGGAGGACATTGACGCAGCCTTCGTGTCGCGGGAGGCGACAGCGCAGCAGAAGTCAGCGTTCGATGGCCTAAACAGGATAACGTTCAGTGGACTCCTCAACTGCCTAGATGGCGTGGGCTCGACAGAAGCTAGAATAGTTTTTATGACCACCAACTATATCGATCGCTTGGATCCCGCCTTGATTCGACCTGGCAGAATCGACCTGAAGGAATATATTGGCTATTGTACGCAGTATCAATTGGAGGAAATGTTCAAGAACTTCTTTGCCAACAGTGAGCCCGACGAAGGCGGAGGAGTTCGGTAAAAGGGTAAATTCCTTTGGCCGTTCTGCGAGTCCGGCTCAAGTTCAAGGTTTCTTCATGAAGCACAAATTATCCTCGCCGCAGACCGTTATTGATTCGTGTGAAGATATTTGGGAGAATGTTTTAAGCGATAATAAAAAGAATAATTAATGTGCCAATAGTTTAACTTAAAGTCGGTTAGAAGATAAACCTATTCTAAGAAAGTATCCCCTTTTTTAAACTCACCTAAAACCAACATAATATTTTATATATTATGATTTAATTACATTTTTATAGGTAATTTAAAAATATGAACTATGTTCTAAAATATATGTATATATTTTATGTGACATTTAAATTTGATTAGTCCTTTGATCTTCTCGGCCTGCCCACCTTTCCTTTCCTTTGTCCGAGCGTTCCATTCGAGTTAGCGGGGCCCTTAAGTAATTTGTGCCAATCCTGCTCACATACCAAGCTTGCTCCTAACATAGTATACCTGGAGAAGAGAATGGGTATTTGGTTGTTGTACGCAAAGTAAGGTTTTCTCCATGTACACATACCTGTCACCAGGGCGCAGACTTGATCCACACTTAGCACAACTAAAGCACCTTAGATGAAATACGCAATTAATTATTTGTTTTTGCTGATTTTGTAAATCGATATTATTTATGCCAGTAAGGGCTTTCGCTACTAGTTCGCTCGGAGGAATAGTTTCGCCACAACCAGAACAAACTCCAGAGCAGCCGAACATACTGGAAAACAAAGGTTTTAAATTATTATAAACTGCATTATAGGATAATGCTGTAAACTCCTTCTTACCTGGAATAGTCCTTTTTGCAAAGAATCAGGCCTCGCCTCGTAAAACAGCTGGAACCCACTTCTGCTAGCATAGCGCCGCAACAGTGACATTTAAGGCAGCCATTGTGCCAATATCTGTCTAAAGCGTATAAAAGATATCTATCACTTATTTTATCTGCAATTAAATACAAAGAAATCATCAATTGTTTGCTAATTAGTTATTGAGCATTGCAAGTTCTTACCGCCACAACCACCACACACTTTAATAAGAGAGTTAGAGTGAATTAACTGCTGATTATTGAAATCGTTTGAAGATTCGTCCATGAACGATAGCTGAGACGAAGATATATTCGAGTTGGTTTCGACAATGTCCTTGGTGTGATTCGAGTTCCTATAATCAATTACTATGGGGGCGAAGTTCTCGGGACTAGATGAGTCTTGATGATGTGCCGCTAGTATGTCTCTATATGAATGGAACGTTGCATTCATCGCTAAAAATGTTGATGACTTAAGTCGTAAAAGGCATAAAGGTCCTGTTTATAGTATAAACCCTGGAAGTAAATGAAAAGAAACGAATAAATAAGGTGACTTCTGAAATGTATGTTATATTAGGTGTATTCTGGGTTCGGAATTCGTTAGATAAAAGTGTCAGACCAACCTTTCTAAGCTTGCAAATATGAAGATCAAACGTGTAAGAACTCCATAATCGTAGTGCCTCGACCATGAAATATCCGTTAGTCAAAATCTAATCCACAATGTACAAATGATAGGTAAATATATCTAAAATAAAATGAAAAGTAATTAGTGTTGAAAATAAATAAAATAGAAAATATAGGAAACATTAATGTGTCTGCTGTGTATGAGTGACTTGCAGAAATACTTAACACCTATTTAAACAGTTAACAAGTTGGCAGAAATGCATTTAAATCTTTTTTTTAGCTGTGATATCTTTACATCTTGAATACATAAACAGTTTACAATGCGCGAATGGGATGATTGCTCTTGGAGCTTGGCCACTAGATAAAATATTTATTTTTCAATCGATGACTGGAGGAAACTCGGAGTTTTAACAGCTCCCCTGCAATTTTCCATGTAAGTAGTGATACTGAACAGTTATGCGTACATAGTTGCTTTAAAGTTTAAACTCATTAATGAAACCTTTGCCATTTATTTCCAATTTGAAGTGAATTTTTGATCCATTTTGCATTGCTGCTACAGCTGTCCATACGTATGTACGTATGTACGTACGTACATGCATATGCATAAAAGTAAGAAGCCCGTATGTACATACAAACATTCATTTCGTTCCGAACGCCTGAATATGTATGTATGTATGTGCGTAACGCTGCGGTCTTCTGCCGATAGATTAATCAATAATTAATTTTCGTAAATTGATTCGCGCACCTTAGTACACTTTGTAATTTATATTAAACTTATTGTTTATATTTAACACAACTTATTTGCTGTCAGTCGCACATTGCAAACGAAATTTTGTGTACATATATACATATGTACATAGGTATTTAGTTCACTTTGAACACACCATTAAGCCAAACTTGGCGTTTATAAACAAAAATCAATTTTTCAACTTACGCACTCATCAATTAATTATTTAATAGCGAAAAATTCTCAGACGACACCATAAGGAACAGTAAAATCGTTTTAGTTTCAAATACCATTTCTTGTATACGACTTTACGACAAACTAACTCATAGATATGAAAGCAAGCAATCCGCGATTCCACAGGGTGTGCCGTGCACTTTTGAATTTTAATCGTTGAATTCACTTATTCGTTTGTTTTACGAGGGAAAATATCGCATTCAGTGGTGACATACTAGCAATTTTCTCGCCAGATTCCGCAATCTATTTATATGTAATTATATATTTTTTCCCGTTTTTGCATAAAATTTAAAATATTATATGTATATTTAATGCGAAATATACGTATTGTCCAATGAGAGTTAAAAGTAGCAAATTTATTGTCATTTAAAATAATCGGTTAATTCCTTAATATCGATTTAAAAAAACAGAAGTAGTTTGTCTCTTTATTTATAATTTATAATGAACGCAGAATTATAATTATGATATGTAATTCATTATAATCCTTTAATACTATACAAGAAATAAGGAAAATCGATAATAAAATCAAAAATGCATTTTTACACTAAAAACTAAACGGTAGAAATATTAATCTAGTTTCGCCTTTCCTTTATGTTTAGCGTAATCCTTCAATGCAAATAACATTAAATTGTAATTTTACAAATACCATATGAGATATAGACGTTAGTTTCCATTCATCTGAAATATTCAATAATTTAAAACCGGATAAAAAAACACCTGTTTTTCGGACCTTTACAAGTTATCGATAACACATATATAACCAAATGTGTCAGTGGGATTCGCCCATTATATATCTATCTGTACACTATTTTGCCTATCCCCCCCACGTAATCAATATATTAACCAACAACCAAATTTGTACTAATAAAAAGTGACTACGTCACAGCCCCTTATTTAATAGATGATTTCGCTTCTTTACAAATAAGTTTCCACAAGCCTCTACGGCCCTTATCACTCACTTCTCACTTAGTAATCTAATATAAAGTTAATGACCTCATTTGTTCTGATGCTGATCTTCTATTATTTTACAGGTTGGGTCTTTTAAATTACATAATCGAAATATAACTTTTCTGGGAGCTCTAGCACTACGCTTAAAACTGTTTTAGAGATGTCATCCAGGGCTCAGTGTCACAAATATCCTTTAAAGTCTGTGATTGGCACACTGCTATTATGACCGATCGTCGACAACTCTTTTCTCCTACTCTCTGGCGCCTAAATTGCAATGGCATTGTTATTGTAAAATTTCAGGGATAGCTGAGCGCGACCGTCGACCGTCTGTGTCGATTTGCTGGCGTCTCCCGAAAAACATAACGGAAAGAGCACTGGAAACAGCAAAGAGCAACCCAGTGGGACCTTTTTCTGTAAAAAGGTACTACTTTCTTGTGGATCGCTCAGGGGTAGGTCCTCACCGTTTATGTAAAGTTCTAATTCGCTTTTATTCATGCGTGGCCTGGAAAATTCGTGTACTCGCACCGTCGCTGCTCTGCTCCATAGGAAATTCTTCCTGAGCGCTCAGTAGGTACCTGAATCTTCCGCTTACCACTTGCTGAACTGGGGAGCATCTCTTATATCCTCCCCTTTACACAGAGAATTCTATCTGAATTCGGTCACCGCATGAAGCAAAGTCTGGGAAAGTCCGACTGGGAAGGGCTTGCCCTTGCCACAAATACAATGACATGCACGATTTGTGTGCGCACCACAGGCTTAGTGTCGGTATCGCAGCAGCGTGTCGGCAGAACAGCTCGCGAACTTATATGAGGGAGGGGGGAAAAAATGATTGAAAACGTGATTACGTAATATATTGACAGCCCCAAAGAAACTGATTCATGTTTTACTTACCGTAAATCCCCCCATCATACATAAGTAAAGTTCCATTATTTGGTTATGCTCAAAAAGGTGCCGCATTAAATATAAAAGTATTTAAACAAATGATTTATTCAAATATGGTAAATCTAAATTTTAATTTTTATCTTGTGTAAAATAACAATTTAGTAACTTAACTATTGGATTAAGAATAAATCTATGATGTTAAATCAATGGAAATTATTCGCCCCGTGCTATTAAACGGCTGAACTGCCGAGGAAATTGTATCAAACGTACTACTACTCTCAGTAGTGATCGGATTTGATGGGCTTTTCTCCGTATTAGCCGCCGCCGCTGAGTGGGCGTACCAGTCTGTAAGTCGGACCAATTTCTTGGAAAAATTGCAATTCTCTTGATTGTATTCCTTTCGGTGCTGCCCCTGCGTGTCAGCAAAAGTATTCGATGTGGTTAGTGAACTAACCAATGAATGATTTGTAATTGTGTCAACAGTGCAACGGCTAAATACCGAGTTTAGCCTTATAATTTGAAAAAATGTATAACGACTGTTGCAAGGGCTTAACCGGACTATTATCGACAGCTGATGATGATTCTGGCTCTGAAGGACATTTGCTTGAGTCATTAGTTCGCCTGCTAGACTTCCTATTGTTGTTATGCGTTAGTTTAATTATAGTTAGCGCATCGGAACCAAGCACTTTAGTACTTTCATCATCTTCGTCTTCCGAGGAGCACAAGTCAATCGTGTCAACAACGACTTCGCTCGATGGCGAAATCCTCCAGTGCGAATTGAGCGAATTGTGGCGCGTTAGTCTTATGTTTAGTTTTGTATTTGCTGCAGCCTGGCTTTGCTCCTCAATCACCATCTGTTCCGATATCTTTTTCAATCTTACTGAAATTGGACGGCATTGCTTAATTAGCGGCGAGTTCAAAAACAAAAAGTTCTCAGTGGTATCCCTGCGTTTGACGAATTGACGTCGCGGAAACGAATATATGTGAAAATTGTGCTCATGCGATTTTTTAAATGTGCAATGAACGTTCGTGCTGCTGGATTTCTTTTCGAAAATCTTCTGCCTTGATGTGTTTGATTTAACAATCAAAGGCGTATAACAAAATCGATCCAAGCGCTCCTGTCTTTCCGAAATGTATTCCATCGATATCGTTTGCTTCGTCGTCTTTAATAATTGCTGACCCGCAGGTGATGATATTGGGATAAACGAACATCGACTGAACGAATGAACCGTGCGATTCCTTCGTGACGGTAATCGTCGGCTTCTACTCGTTGTTTCCGTTGATGCTTCCTCACTACATGAATATGTTTTCTGCTTTTCATTCGACAAGCAGCTGGCATCGGAAAACTTTGATTGCAGGCTAAAGTTTAAGAGAAAGGCATTGCGCAGTTCGTCGTCCTCGTTCTTCCCTTCGCATTTGTTGTTATCTGACGGCTCTGGGGAATCACAAAGTATAACGTCGTCTTCCATGCAACAGATATTTTCGTGTTCCTGCCAGGCATAAATGTAACTTAGACTATTTTTGAGGCGTTTACTATATTTACTATGCTTACCAGTATAGCTTCTTTCGAATAAAGTTCAGCATCACAGTTGTCGCATAGATAAATATCAAAAGGTGGTGGCTCAACCATCATATGTTGCGAATTTTCATTTAATGAACTGTTGTTATTCTTTTGCAGCAACAAGCACTTTCTATTCTTTTGTTGTCTATCATACGACTGCAATTATTTTGAGGAAGTACCAATTACAAATAAACACTGTATTCTGCTACATGTGAAATATTAATTAGTACTTACCATATTTTCATTGCGAAATGTAACCAGCAACTTGTTGTTTCTTCTGTCATACAACGATGTCGTTGAGTTATAATTGTTTATAAATCTCAAGCTAGCGTGCTCATACGCAGCTAAATCATTACAAAATCTTAATAGAAACAAGCTTTTGTGAAATTGATAGCAAATAACCACAATCTCCTTCATTTTCTCCATCCAATTCTACAAAGGGAAAGAGAGAGCAATTCATATTTTAACATGTGGATTAATATCTGGATTAACCAGGGGTGCCATTTCTGTGGTAGAATTGAAATCAAGTCAAAAAAGTTCAAAAAGTATGCAGTGGAAACTTTGTAGGGCTCACGCATGACATTTTATAGCATATTTCTGGGCACCAAATCAATCTTTATAAAATCCAGTACGATTTCTGTGGCACCCCTGTTCATCAAAGATTATGTTAAACCTTATTAGGTTTAGTTAATGCATATATACAAAAGAAATCTTACCCCAACAAAAGCTTTCGGCTTTTTCAATGGAATCTCGAATGGCGCATTTTCTGGCCACCATTCTGGTTCACTGCAATCTACTTTCTTTGGTAAGTTTATATGTCCTAAGGAGCACTGCACCATGAATGGAATAAAATTTTCAAGTTGCGGCTCCGTGATTTTTTCTAGGGATGTCGGGTACCCGTTTGCAAACAAAAGCGGTAAATTGGATATCATGTTGTGCTGAGCTTTGTCTTTTTCATCCATAGTCACTGTAAATACATACAAATAATATTTATTTTATTTAATAATTGTTTCACAAAGAAAACAGCTTGTTTAGGTTTGAGGGAATCTGCCTGCAACGATGATCACATGGAAAATGTCCTCGATTTTGGTTCTTTGCAGACAGTTTGTCAGCGCAAAATGTCTCTGGTAACAGTTGTTGAGTACATTTCATAGATTAGATAAAGAAGAAAAGGGATCAATTGCTCGATAGCAAGTACAGAGTACTTAGAGCACTTAACAGAACACTGCGCTTCTTACAGCACACTCTGTGCGCTTTACAGCCCCTGTTAATCTTTAACCATCGGTTAATATACCGGCGTTAAAGAAAACGAAATTTATTTTAAACTGGTCTCTAATTTAACGTGTGAGTTAACATTCACAGAAACATATCCTTAAATAGGGTCATACATACGCACTAGATCATTTGTCGTGATCATTTGGTATACAGATGGCGAGAAAGACTATCAAATAGACACAGTGTGAAGAATGGACTGAGATAAACACTCATACTAAGAATGTCTGTGAGCGTCCCCGAACAACTCTCTTCTCTGTGTATGTATACCCACGCATTTCTTAGCTCTGGCATTTGAGGGTTGCGTAGCCATTTTTTTTGTATCTACACAGCAGAATTTTATCGATTGGCGCAGATAGACTTTGGCGGCCATTTTGTTTTATTTTCACAAGTGATCATTTCAATGACTCACCGCAGAGATTGATCTCTTTAAGGTGATGTTTTTCGCTGTCAATACTAAGAAAAGAGGACCAAAGTAATCGAGAAACAGAACTAAATATATAATATCGTTTCTCTTCAAAAAACATCAGCTGATAAACAGCTGTTTGAGAATTCAATTATAAGATATTAATTATCGTACTTTCAAATATATCGTAGAATTTTTGAGTAAACTGTACATTTTTAGAGTGGCCCTCTTTCACAAATTAAAAATTTTTTTTTGCGATAAATAAAATGAATTGTTGAATTTAAGAAAGGCAACAATAGTCCTTTGAGGTTACTTAAAGATTACAATCTGTTATAACCATGGCAGCAAAAAAGTTATATTTGAAAGAAACGGGCACACTTTTTTCGTCGTGCGTTTTTTTTTCTATCCAGCCGAAAAAGACCATAAATTCAATTTTTTGATTCTCTTTTTTCTTTTATATTTTCCTTTCATAGCCATTAGGCTGTGACCCCGTTCCCGTTCCCGTGTGCCTACTCTTATGCAGCAAATGTTGCCACCTAGCTTAGACCAAAATCTAGTGGTTACACGCCTTACCATCTATTCCACTTAACGAATCTGGCGACCACATTCGTGAATGCTTCGACTTTATGGATTCGAACTCTGTTCCATGCCAAGATCTTAATGTGGTATTGCTGTTATACCACCATTCCAGTTATATTAGTTTACTTAGCGAAGCGACCAGCCCGTAAATTTTATGTCCCACTGCAGAGACAGAGACTGCTTTACTGCAAAAACCACGAATGGCTTTCATATGTGTACATGTATCCACACACACATATACACCAAGTGTATACCAAGGGAACTAGAATAACTTTTCAAATGCAATTTTTGTTGCCTGGGCTGCTTCCTTCCAAATACACATACGCTGGCAGACAGACACACACACACTGGCACTTATGAATAAAATATGTATGTACATAAACACTGTTAAATAGTCATATGTTTTACCGAGCCATCACACAGTTTTGTATGCTGCTGTGGTATAAATACCACATCTGATTTAGAGTGTATGTAATACACTCGACGAAAATTATAGAGAACTTACAACGTATTTTTAAATGAATCAATGATTTGAACGTAATTATGTTATTTAACTGGTTGTTGCAGAACAAAGTTTCGACACAAAATAAGATAATGTCTCTAGCTGCTTTGGAATGCTCAATGCTAGTGGTCTTTGCATATACATATTAGGAAAAAAAAAACCAATTGAAAATAGTCTCATAAACCTGTGTGGAAATTAAACCATTATCAGAACGCACCAAAAATTCGCGATGATTAACAGAACGCAAGACAATCACAATCACAAATATGATAACATCATAGCAACATACACAACACTTTCTTCGTAAAAAATTAATTTGTTGTAGAAGATATCGAATGGTTTAAGTAAGATCTCACTGGCAAATGTAGAAATCGATTGTAAAATTACATTAACCAATCCAAATGAAACGCGGAATCGGAACAAGCAATTTTTTTTACATGTCGTGTAAAAAATAATACTACTTTTGTTCCTAAAATTTTAAAAACATTTACAAAACCTTTAGATTTAGTAAAGATTTAGCCTTTTAAAGAACGTGGAAATTTTAATTTGTCGGTCTCACACTTGAAAACAAATGTCTTACCCCTATAGTAAGGCATAATAGACGCAAATTTCAGCGGAGATTACCTAACATTGTCAACAATCGCACACATTAAAAATAAATTTGAGTAAAGTAAATAAATATTTGTTAATGATTTTAGTTATGGGTGAAAATATGACTCGCCAAGGTTAAAATATGGCAATTTCACAATTGTTAATAAGTTGTGATATATCGATAACAATCGGAGTACGACAGCTGTTTGTTCTTAATGTTAGACATATGTTAAATGAGGTGGAAGAAAAAGTTATATTGGTTTTCTTACACAACAGGGAATGCATTAACAGCTCACATGTCACTAACAAACCACAAGGTCATAGAAATACGAAGTTTAATTCTTTTCGGTCGTAGGAGGTGCAGGTCTTGAGTAAAATCGATAAAAATTCGAGAAGATTGGAATGTTTTGTTTTTGAAAATCCTATCGCGACCACTTTTTTATAGGGTCCATACAGATTCTTTGAACTTTTTAAAGTGCATCCTGTTTTTTCGAACACGAATACCCAGAATGAGGGTTTCATTGGCCAAGCAACAAAAATATTTCCTTTATAAGTTATATGTATATTTTTACCTTTTCCTTTAGGCACATTTTGCCGGCACTCTTTGAAACAGCTGTTTATGCATTTGTTTGTTTATGAGTTTATGGTGAATAAAAACTTCAGACGGCGGCAGCAGAATAAATGCTTCCTAAAAAAACTCCCGGCGCGGTTGTAAAATCACCAATTCAATTATACAATGAGTTGGTCTGACGCCTTCTGTGTGAACGCACAATTAACTGCAGTTGCAGTTCCTGTTCAGTTCCATTCCATTTCAACGTTCCAGCATATACATTTTAAATTATATGCGAATCTATAGTTAAAAGTATCGATAACTCTGGATAGCTTGTGTTGAATTTATCGCAATATTCCGCTAATTGTGCAACGTGTTTAAGCAAAAGACAAAGACTTAAAATGAAAGTTGAGGCGCTGGATAAATTCTGGACTGACAAGAGTCGCTATGATGTTGCCGAAAAGCGGTTCTACGAGGGCCCCCAGAAGGTAATTAAAACAGTCGATATTAGAAACGTGTGCTTAGTATAGTATAATTGTACAATTCACGTGGCCCCTTTACTGATTGGGGGTAATGTTTTCGAAATTTTTCGCGAAAAATTGCGCTAAAGTACACAATTTGTACAGTTGTATAATGTATGAGTCTATTTCCATTACAATATGCGTTGTAGCAGCGTCTATTTAAGTCCGTGTTTATAATAGTATATTCCTGTAACTGTGTGTAACAGGTGCATAGCTTTTCCCGACCCTGCAAAAGTATAAAAATAAATCAAGTTCAGCCAAATCGATGTAGCAATATCGCTATCAGGGTTGTAAATTTGGACACATTTGAACTGTCTAATAGAATCTAGCTTTAATTTTAGTTTTCTAAAATATTTAGAAACCGGCATCGTATATTCGATCTAAATTATACAAATGTATATAAGCTTTGCATTATTATAAACTGATAGCTATACTTACGGCTTATCAGTCTCGTATAATTTTCCAGCCTAGCAACAATCTGAAAACTTTAAATATATCTTTAACAGAATTCCCCATATTAAAAGCAGTGGACACACACTCACAGTATGTGGGCCTTCGTGTGGCTTCGGCTTGCTTTTTTGCATGAACGCTGGTAACCTCGAGATTTTCCCCCACACACACACAAATGGGATGCATGTGTTGCAGGCTGTAATTTTACCCAATTTTATTTGAATATGCCTTATTCCTTATTTTGGAAATTAAGACACCTTTATCAAATTTTTGTTTAGCCAGCTTGTATGACTTTTATTTTCCTTCAATTCTGGTCCATTAGTTTACACGAGTAATCAATAGTGTTGTCTTATTTTTAAGGTCACTGATCGCAGCCACTTCAGCCCCTTAGTAAGCGAAATAGCAAAGGCTAGGGAACACATACAGAACTCACTGGAAAAGGTAATTATTGTCAATATACCAATTTGCCTTTCTTACCTAACTTATATGTTATTCTGTATGTTATTCATGTTCCTAGGTAGTAGAAACTACTTATTAGTTGATTTATTTGCAAATCTTTTGTTTCTTTAAGGTTTAAAGATTAGCTCTACGTGTTTTATTAACTATTTACTAACTCGATCCCTATTTAATTGCAGATTGACGGCGTTACCTTGGACGATGGCTCCAAGACGCAGCAGCTTGCCAGCCGACTGTCGCAACTGGAGAGCGACAACAAGGATCTGAAATCGGAAGTTGTCGCATTGAACAAGCTCTTTACTTCCCTGCTCAAGCGCATAGACACGGTTGAGGGTCAACTGAATTTGACCAACGGCACAGAGGCGAAGAAGCCAGTAGCAGCAGCAACAAACAACCAAAAGGAGGAGAAGGAGGACGATGATGATGTCGATCTCTTTGGCTCGGACAGCGAGGAGGAGGGAGAGGAGGCTGCTCGCATAAGGGAGGAACGTTTGGCGGCCTATGCTGCGAAAAAGTCCAAGAAGGCTGTTATCATCGCCAAGTCCAACATCATCCTGGATGTGAAGCCCTGGGACGATGAAACCGACCTTAAGGTCATGGAGGGAGAAATCCGCAAGATCACCCTCGATGGCCTGCTGTGGGGAGCTTCCAAATTTGTCCCCGTTGCCTTCGGCATCCAAAAGCTCAGCATCTCCTGTGTGGTTGAGGACGACAAGGTTTCCATTGACTGGCTGACTGAGGAAATCGAGAAGCTTGAAGACTTCGTTCAGAGTGTTGACATTGCTGCATTCAACAAAATCTAAGAAAAGTATATAATTTTTAATGCGCAGATTCGAAATTAACCTCATTTCGAATGTGTTTGTGGGTGTCATTTAAATAAATATTTTGATAATACAAACTGAAGTTAAGTCTTTTTAAATTAAATATTATATAAACATTTATTTAAAAAAAACGTATAAAAAGTGCTTATAAACGTAATATTTCGGCTCACAGCTAAACTATAAAGTATTGTTAGGGTTTATAGTGAGGACTAGTTTTCATAAAGCTCTACAAATTATAAATAGTTAATTATACAAATAATCAAAGCATCTAAAGCATGATTTCATGTTCGGCCTTCGTTGGTGTTGAGGTTTTTCGCGCCATCTCACAACTGCCTGACCTAAGCGTGGTCATCGCTGTGCTGCTTGGGGCATAGGACTTGGTCAGGCCAACGCGATTTCTGTTCGAAGTGATGTTGGTGTCCGACTGTAAGCCTGTAAATTAAATAAAATTTGTACATTAATAATATATAAAAATATATTTAAGTTTTCATTCTTACTTACCTAATTTCATTAAAATTTCATTCCAAATTCGTCGTTTAAAAACAAAAATGAAAAAAACAAATATTCCCAGCAGAACGTTGAACGAATCGCTGATGGTCCAAAAGAAGGTTTTCTTGTGATCGTAAAATATAATGCTGACTATCTCCAGGAGCCATGTGATGCCCATTACAAAGCACAATTTTGTGTTCATTACGAATCTGGTTTTGTCTTGAAAAATCGCCTCTTCAGTACGGGCTTGTCACTGTTTAAGCTTTGCATCTTGTAGATTTCCTTCTTCACCCTATTGCAATACTTCATGGTGAGCACGAAAAGTACTAGGTTGAAAATGAAAAGAATTCCCACAGGGCCCGAAAAAAATAGTAAGCTGGCTGACCCGAAGGAATCGTCTGGAACAAAGGCAAGAAACAATTATTTGAGTTTGTGTTAATTTATCAGAGTGGCTTACATGTGAACCAGCAGCGACCATGCCCGAAATTTGGACGAACAACGTCAGGTAAGATATTGGACTTTGTAAAGCCCATCGTAATGGCGGTTAACAAAGTGGGGAGTCCCCAGCCATAGCAGGAATACCAAATAAATTGTCTTCGTTGGTCGCTTTTCTCGCAGCTTTTAATTTTCGTTGACCTTAAATAGTAATAGATAGAGTTTTATGGTTTCAAATCGATTATCCTCGATATTCTGGCTTTGATTCTTACCCGAATGTTTTCCATATGTCAAAAGAAGTAATATTCATCCAAGAAAATGCTGCCATCAAGCAAAAGTATACGAAAAATCCTAAAAAAGATATAAATTTAATGGATTAAGTACTTCTTCATTAAGTAGAGTACAAAGATATTTATTAGCGACGCTCATAAGGTTTTCGATAAAACATTTTAATTGGAATTCTCAAAAGAGCGTCGCCATTATTGATTTTGGGCCTTCGCTAGCCTGCAATTACCGGCACACAGCAGGCCATTACAAGGATATCAAATGTCCTCGTTGTTGACCATTAATGTAGGTAACATTTACTTACCAGAAAAAAAACATACGTCATCATTGGATGTGGGCTTTAATTGTCCCAACGCTATTCCCAGGTACGCCAAAAAAAGACTGATTACAAGGCAAATAAGGATTTTGCCAGGAAGATTCCGTAATTTCGCAATTGATATGTAAACAATTAGTGTCATTGCGTAGAAGCAACAGGAAATGAGAAGACCAATCGGATACAATTTAAAACGAAGGTGATCATTTCCAACTACCTTTGTGTCAAAGCATAGAAACGTGTACAACTGCTCTGAAAAAAACGGAGGCCAAGAATTAACAATTATGTTAGATAGGCTAAGAAAAGTAGATAAGGTTTGATTACTTTTATTTAAAAATCTGTATTTACAAAAAATAAGTGTTTACCTTTCCATTTGGTCTTACTCTTTCCAGACAATATTGAGTATTTGTATAACGTTTTCGATTGTGTTGAATAATAAGTGAGCCATCGGAAGAATTTATTGTGTGTGCATCGTCTGGAAAGTTATCAGGATCCAATCGAAATTTTTGGCACTCTAAGCCATGAAGTAAGGCGAATTCTGCAAACAAATAATATTAGGGATGTATTTAGTTCTGTAAAAAACAAAAAATCTACGTAATGGCTTGATTTCTTGCTCTGATCTTGAAATTTGGGTGCCTACCCATGCTTTCTTCTTTCACTTATCGATAGAAAATGTTATTTTGACGTTTTGACCTAACCCAACAAAACTGAAGTGTGTCAACCAGGTGCCATTTCGTATTGTTTGATTTGCCTGATAAGAAATTTTAGCAAAGATAATTAAAAGTGACGAAACTATTGAAAAGTGACAACGCTAATTACTTATCATTTTATACTTGAACAATTACTGAACCAAATGTACATAGATAAATTCTGGTTTTCATTCATCGAAAAATATATGTATGTATAATTATGTTTATGGGTTTCAGGCTTTTCGCGTAAATTTAAGTGAAACAGGTGACCAAGCATATGGAAGCAATCAAAACGCTCTGGCTATAGCTATTTCCTTCCTTATTTTTCCGAATCAACGAGTGCTAATCGATAATTAGCAGAAATCAAAAATCATTAAAGAGCGATTCTTGTTAAGGTATTGCCCCATTTTTTTCCGCAATAACATAAATTACAAAGTATTCTGCTCTTACCTGGTGGCTTTGAGAAGTTAGCGTTTATGTTGAGGTTTTGAAAACCCTGGAATTCAATATCAGTCTCGTCGCGCTTACAATAGGTACTGGAATTGCCTTTGGCATACATTTCACCCTCGGCACAGCATCGTCGGATGCACGGCAATCTTTGGCAAACTTTCCTCTCCTGGCATGCCCGAACCAGATACTTTTGATCCGAAGAATACTTTCTTTTCGATTGGCTTTCATAGCCGTTATAAATAGCATCTATGCAGAACTTGGATAATGGCAAACTATTTGATCCGTCCTTCCAAACCAACGAACTTTCACTGAATTGCACTATTTTCGAGGAAACTGTATATTCCACAAAGGCCTGGTTATCCGAACATTGCAGGGAGTTATCAAAAAATATAATTGGATTGTTGATGATGGAAGAGTAAACAAAGAAATCGGTTTCGCCAAGTACAATGCACGTATTATTTTCGGAAACGTAAATAGAGCCCAGTGGGCAGCACTTGTTTACAAATCGAACACTTTGAGACAACACATTCTTTTCAAATTCACAAGTTAAAACGATGAGCTCTTGCTTGTCTAATTGCCCAACGCAGGAATTATTTCTCAGATAAAAGAACTTTCACTTTGATGAGTTACGTTTAGGGTCGTAACGTTTTTGCACTTCGGTAACTCGTATAGGTTATCTGAGTCACTATTGGGTTCCGGTCCCTCTAATCCAAGGCCCGGTGGGGCTATCATTTCGCCCAGCACTTCAATTGAAACCGGAAATTCTTTAAGGTTTAAAGTTTCATTGAAAGCACACTGGAAAATTTCCGAGTTATTCGCGTCGCGGTACTTGAATAATATTGATTTTGGGGTGCAGCATATTCGAACGGCGCACCCTTTTGAAATAATACCACTTAAAACCAGGAGCACTAGAGTTAGTCCGTGGATCATAGTTGATTTTGAATTGCAATGACCAATTTCTTGGCGTCTTGTGTAATTTTTGTATCTTTCCTTAGAACGGACTTTTCATATCTTATCATTGAATCGTTATCGGGGCAATAGTAAAAACTTCGAACCGTATGCAGCTGGGTGATTTGGCGTACTGAGCGTCTTCGCAATTCCTCTTCGCGAGCAAACGCGAAATGTTTATGAGTAAACACATTTGGCTTATGTATATAAACACACATACAGGGCACGAGTCCTCCAGGTATATAGACAATACAGTTATGAATTCGAATTCGAATTCGTCTGCTTTGTACAAATAAGAAAGTTTATGCCCCCATGGAGTGATAAACACTTGCCATGCTGGGAGCACACACCGGCTATAAATGAAGAGAATGGCTACATATTTACTGTATGTGCGTAAATATATGTATATTTATTTATTTATTTATACAAATTCCAATTGATGTCTTTGTACACACTATTTTCTAGGAGCTGTCTGTTTTTGTTTTTGGACTTCAAGCAATATATTACGGAAAATGTATTTCGAAGTGTATCCTTTTAAAATGTTCATTGGGTATTCAAATTTTAATCGGACAAAGAAGATATATCCGCTGTCTTAAGTATATGCAGTACATTTATTCTTGAGTAGCATTATCAGTCCAGTGTCTGTCTGTGTGTGTGTCTGACTTACAGCGTATCTATCGGGTTGAAACTTTTTAATTTGTCATTTTAGATATTAAAAATTTATTGATGTATATTAGATATATTTTCTCGACTTTGTTTCGTAAATACTAGTTACTAAATTGAAATTTGTGAATTATAATTCATAGTGGAGTTCAAGGGTATACTGTTTTCATTTAAGTGTATTAAACAAGGAGAAGGAGAAGAAACAGTCCCTCGACTGTTCCGTAAATACTGTTTATTAAATTGAAATTTGAGAATTATAACACTCAGTGTTCAAGATTTCAAGAGCATATGGTTTTCATTTAAGTGTATTACACAAGGAGAAGGAAGACCCTTTGACTGAGACGTTTTTCGCTTAAATAAATTTAAAGTCACAAAGCTTTTACTATGAGAGGTGAGAAAAAGTCGTGATAATACGGTTATCCACTCTATTGGCACAAGCTGGCGTTATCGAGCTTAGCTTCGATAAGTTTGCTAAGAATAGCAAACTCATACAAACATATGTAAAATAAAATGAATACATGAATAAAAACATTCACAAAAATGTATGAAAAGATTTAACTATTCGCGGCTTAGGAGATACAGAAAAATAGGTACATATATACGATATATATATTTGTAGCTTCATCCAGAATATATATGAATTTGTTAATGAACATCTGTTTTGTAAAATAATCGATAATAATCGGCTACGCGTTGGTCGACAGCACAGACCAATTTTAGCTGTTCCTATCCCAAATTATTCCAGCCCGTCTATTTGCAGTCCTCTTCTCAAACTGATGGTTAAAAATTAAAACCTCATATATGTATATCTAAATAAAGATTGTTTATTATACCATTTTGTATTTAGATTTGTTGTTAATTTATTATTAATGTGTTTATTAATTTCACAATTTACAAGTATATATTATAAAACACATTTATAATTAAGTGTGTTACGTTAACAAATTATTTTGTTTATTCTTATTTTTTACACTTTTTTTAGATGTCCATAATATTTATACAAATTGCATTGATTATAAAATTAGTACAATTTATTTAAGAAACTGTTTCAATTCATCATTCCGAAAGGGATAGAAATAGCCTTAAATGTGTTAGCTTATTACACTTTTTCCCCGAGAGTGCCGAGGCAAAGAGAAATTTGTATTATTGATAGCATGTTGTAAGGCGACTTGATTATTTTGTAGCTTAACGCAATTTTTATCGAAACGCAAAGTTGAATACGTGAGCAATATAAATAAATCGGCAATTGCAGTAACTTAAACAGTCGGCCAATATTGAGAAAGTTAAAAGTTTTTAAAAGAAAGTAGAATATATACTCTATGAGAACAATGATGACGGAAAAGTTAAATTCTGGGCACACTAATTTAACAAGCAAAGGGTTTGTATATTTATTAATATTTATTCAAGCATGAGGGTTTAGTAGAAGCCATCAATGTTCACATAACTACATGTGTGTATGATTCTACACCGATAAATGATATGGTAAAATATTGCAAATCGGCGTTCTAAATAATGATGCCGCTTGTACATTTAAAAAGTATATACATACACATAAAGTTGTTTCTTAAAGAGGCCTTAATTAGTTATCAACAATAGTAATCGCTCAGTCTTGTTATCTAATAAATGAAAGCGTAAACATTGATATTTACGCTACATTATTTCCTTGATGTAGGTGCACCGACTACCATATGCACATACATATTTACATCAGTATGAACATACATGTGCACTCGTGGACACACGGCCCAAAAAGAAGTTGCGCTTCTTGACTACTTTTATTCACAGATACTTTAAAAATGTCCACACGGAGAGAAAATATACCAATTAAGTTTGAATTTAATGTTGCACACATTTTGCTACATACCCTCAGCTCTGAACAGTTATTCGGCGGCCTGAGGCTGCCATTTTTAATTCTAACCTGTTCTTTTTTTTTCTCTGAGCCAACTTGAAAAGAAATTATAAATTATGAACCTAATTTAGACAGCTCTGGAATAAATAATATATTTAAATATTTTAGTCGGACAAAACTTACAGGTGTTCGTACATATGTGCATACATTCTGCTATTGCATATTACTTATGTAAATTATACTCTAATTTTAGGCTTATAAATGATCTTCAAATTGCTGGGAACACTAGTGACGATATGGGCTGGAAATCAAAGCTGAAGCTGCCGCCAAAGGACAACCGATTCAAAACAACCGTGAGTTAGAAGCAAAAGATTATTACTGAATGAACTCTCTATATATATTAATCTCCTCCTCAGGATGTGACCGATACGCGAGGTAACGAGTTTGAGGAGTTTTGCCTTAAAAGAGAACTGCTGATGGGTATTTTCGAGAAGGGTTGGGAGCGCCCTTCGCCAATTCAAGAAGCAGCTATTCCTATAGCTTTAAGTGGCAAAGATGTGCTTGCCAGGGCCAAAAATGGTACGGGCAAAACCGGCGCCTACTGCATCCCAGTTTTAGAACAAATCGATCCAACCAAGGACTACATTCAGGCACTGGTTATGGTGCCCACCCGAGAGTTGGCGCTACAAACTTCACAGATCTGTATTGAGTTGGCGAAACACTTGGACATCCGGGTAATGGTCACAACGGGAGGCACCATTCTCAAGGATGACATTCTTCGTATATATCAAAAAGGTAAGCACTAGAGTATTAAAATCTTTAAAAGTGTGCTCAACATGAACTCGTGTCTCCCTTTCAGTACAATTAATTATCGCGACTCCTGGACGAATATTAGATTTGATGGATAAGAAAGTTGCCGATATGTCGCATTGCAGGATATTAGTTTTGGATGAGGCCGATAAGCTATTGTCGCTTGATTTTCAAGGCATGCTGGATCATGTTATTTTAAAGCTACCAAAGGATCCACAGATCTTGCTATTTTCCGCAACATTTCCACTAACCGTCAAGAATTTTATGGAGAAGCATTTACGGGAGCCTTACGAAATAAACCTGATGGAGGAGCTAACGCTGAAGGGTGTCACTCAGTACTATGCATTCGTGCAGGAGCGCCAAAAAGTACACTGCTTAAATACATTGTTTTCGAAGCTGCAGATCAATCAGTCTATAATATTCTGCAATTCCACGCAACGTGTCGAATTGTTGGCTAAAAAAATCACCGAGCTCGGCTATTGTTGTTACTACATACATGCCAAAATGGCCCAGGCGCACAGAAACCGAGTATTTCACGATTTCCGCCAGGGACTGTGCCGAAACCTGGTCTGTTCCGATCTGTTTACCCGCGGCATAGACGTCCAGGCCGTAAATGTGGTTATCAACTTTGATTTTCCACGAATGGCCGAGACCTACTTACATCGAATTGGTCGCTCGGGACGATTCGGACATTTGGGTGAGTGATTTAGCAGCTAAAGTATATTAATTAATCCACTTAAACCACAATCTTTTATTTCCAGGTATTGCTATCAATCTGATAACGTATGAGGACAGGTTTGATCTGCATCGAATTGAGAAGGAACTGGGCACCGAAATTAAGCCAATTCCAAAGGTTATTGACCCCGCCCTTTATGTGGCTAACGTTGGCGCAGCATCGGCTGGCGAAACTTGCAACAACAGTGATCTGAATAATTCGGCAAATGAGGAAGGCAACGTTAGCAAATAAAAAATGTGGATGCACGCAGCAACTGATACTAGGATCTGAAGTAAAGTAAAAATCAATGAAATCAACAAAAGCCGGATGAAATATTTCAGAAAACCAAATTGTATTAAACTCAAAAATAAATTCTGAATGTTCACCTAGTCAACTTTTTGGACTTGGTGAATTGAAAAGCTTTACGAGTTTTTATTTAATTCCAGTTTGAAATTTTTGTTAAGATTTTTTTAGAGTTAAATCGATTTACAAAAAGAAGAATCGTTAACAGCTCTACGAAGAAGGAGCTGCCTTGGCCTCGAAAGATCCATTTTGGAGGCATAACAGCAGTCCCTGGAATCCTATTAAAATCACACAATAATTTAATTTAAATAAAATTGATTTATTAGCATCCAAAAATTGTAAGCTTTGCTTGTCCGAGAATATTTACAATAAATGTACAATATTATAAACAAATCATATACATATACATGTACATATACATATATGTAGTCAATAAGCTTGAAAACTTTACGTATTAAATATGTTCGATGAGGAGGAAGATGAGTCCGATTGATCGAAATCAATTTTCGCATACGTGCTACCGTCTTCGGGGCCTAAGGCAATTGGAGATTCCCGTGAACCTCGTTTCAGATGCTTCGCTGTGGTCTGGCCGCCGCTGCAGTGGGGAAGATCTAGACTGGCGTAATGAAGCTCCGGCTGGGATATGCGTGACGTCGAGCGTGCAGGGAAATTCAAATCTATATTCTGAACGTTGGGTTGAGGGGACGTCTCAGAGCTTTTCGATCCGCAATCCGCAGCTGTTGTTGGCTTAGTATAGGGATAACTTTTGGTAGTGGTCTTATCAGGAATTATATTAACACTCTCCGTAAGTCTCTGCTGTCGCTCCAAGTTGTCCTTGAGTATGCCCTTTTGGTAGATCTTCGATGAGGCCATGAGGGAACTGTCGCTTTTAATTTGCAGAATTTTGTAGCCAACTTCGTTGAAGTTCGTAAAATCATTCGCTTTATCCTTAATTTGTGTGTAGTCCTCGCTACTTATCGAATGAACTAGTTTCTTTTCATCGTGGCTGCCCAAATCCAAGTTGTTATTCTCAATTATTTTCTCTTCTTTCACATTAATGTTCTTTGCAAGCTCGCTTTGAAGCTCGGGTTTCTTATCCTCAGGTTTCCTACTGTCTACGGCTGTCGCTTCTGTATTATCTACTTTTTCATCTAAGGAAGGGGGAGCGGCGGCAACGGCAACGGCGGCGGCGTACGGCGTTTTTTCATCGCTTCTGGGCAGCGGCAGCTGTTCTTTCCACTTTTCAGGACTTATGTTGTATGAACTTATTTTATGAACATCGTCTTTTACCTTGAGCTTTTCTATTTTAATCGGAAGGCTAATTGTACTGGAAATATTCGTATTGCCCACGGGCTTCATCTCCAGGTAACCGTCCTCTGAGCCGCTCGCTGCTGTGTTGTTTATTTTCGGCTCCATTAAATATGTCCTTTTGACTTGCAGCGTTCAGGGTTAGGCTGGAGCTATCGCTCCTTACACTGTTCGCGAACGAGTTCTCAATATATTTGGGCACTTCAATGTTCTTGATAATCTTCTGCTTTTCCAAATTGGTCGCTTGCGAAAAGTCGATCTCCATTAAGTCACTCATTCGGTCCGGATTTACCTGGGTTTTCAGACTCAAAAGCGGGGCACTCGTGGATTTGTCCTCAACGAGGACAACGCGCTGCAAGTCGCATCGCGGCATCTTCAACTTGGAACCAACAGAGTAAGCTCGAACGCGATTCGAGCTCTGTCCCGTGTCATTTATATGCCCAAGCCGTGAGTTCATCTTTAAATGCTCAATTTTGTTGCCTATGGAGTAGGCACGAATGGGACGACCGCTCCTGGAAATAGAAAGAAAATAGATCAGTAAAAGCCACAAGAAATTAAGGGAATATACCCACTGATTATCCGAAAATAAATCCAATTCCTTGGCCAGTTTCTCGGACATGTGCTCGGGGAAGTTGAAATGCAAGTTAGCATCTTCTGACCTCTGCAATTCTATCTTCTCTTTCTCTTCGAACAACGTCGGTTTAATGGGAGTCATCGGTATATAGTTTTCGTCACTTTCTAAATTCACAATTGGGAATATATTTTGTTTTAATTGATTGATTTGTGATTGATTGACTTTGACTCACCACTTAGTCCAGTGACTTTGCTTGTTTCAGCAGTAACGAAGTCATCAAGGTTTTCCTCAGGTATAGCGCTCTTCGACGAACGAGTGCTATAAAATTAAGTGTTTTTAAGTGATTTTAAGTGTTTTTTTACACATCTTCTGCTGGCAATAAACAACTCACTTTAGTCGGTAGTGGCTAAAGCTTCCATTATCATCGGATTCATCTATACTAATCGACGACTCTTCAGATTCGGAGCATCTTAATGGCATGTTGAACGTTGGACTGTTGCTGTGGTGCTTGTTGGAGGATGAATGCGGACGGATGCCAGAAATGGTGTTGGATCTCAGTCCATGATTCGACCCAAAATATGTCTGATTACTGCACTCGCTTAGGGTACCATTTCTGGTTGGTAAGCTGTCGCACCTCTCACGTGAAAAGCCTTAAATGGAATGTAAAGATGTAAAGTTTAACTGGGAAACGCAGCTAGTCTTACCGTAGTTATGTGGGGAACTACAATTGCGCAGTTCTAGTGACTTTTGGCGATTATGAATAACATTTATGGGCTTTGAGGCTTCGTTTGCCGACGATGAGCGCTGTCTCATTGGCACATTAGTAAAATCTGGTGGTCTAGGCTGAAAAGAATTTATTAAATTCACGTTCGACTCGGTTTTAGCTGACATGGCGCTGCAAATGTATATGAAAACATTAGTACGGAAAAGAGAAATCCTACTAAATGTGTGTTGCTACCTTAATATCGTATTGTGCATATTTGTTGCTATCGCTGCATTATCCGTTTCCATCCACAGCTCGCCAGAGCCCAATACACTCTGCCGGCCGAGTTCCATGTAGAAAATACATTGTGGGGATGCATGGCCGCATCTAAAGTGATTATTTCAATTTGAATCTTCAAGTTTGTTATATTTGTGAAAGGGTTTCACTTACCGCCGAATCGTTGTGAGAAGAACTTCAATGCTAGCCACTCGGTGATCGCCGTTGGGCGTCTTCTCCGGTCCTATGCACACGAAAGTCAGGGACTTGGAGCTAAGGCAGCAATGATAGGTTCCAGTGATTCCCACCTTCTCCGCCATACCCTTCTTTTGGATAATCACTTGCCAGACATGGTCTGCAAATTAGTGGAATGTGTAATATAAAAATGATAATAAACTTATTAAAGTAATGTACCATATGTTGAGAACACCTGGCCATTGGTGTTGGCTATATTCCTTTGGAGGAACAGTAGCTTATCGAGCCACTTGCGCAGATCGTTCTCGCTCTCCAGCACGATGCCGAAGCCGCCTTCTCTGGAGGACAGCACTATGACATATCTGTGCTTGGTGTCCAGGCGGCGGTTGATATTAAAGCAGTTCTTTAAATAGATGATCCTCTTTGGCTCCGCCTTCTGCAGGAACTTCTTTTCCGTGTCGTAGTATTCCAGGCGTGCTGTCGCGTTGCACGTTTCCTCGTACAAAACGAAGAACTTCTTCTTCATTGTTTTCAACTTCTTTTGGTAGCCGCTAAGGACCATTCCGTCGTCCGATATTGATGCCATTTTCCTGTAATGTATACAGCATGTGATGTAAATGAAAAGATGTATAGCTGTTTATGTTCATCACTAGAGAGCCTAGGCTTTGTTCTCATATCGCTTTCACTTTCTTGTGTCGTGATTAAGACACTAGCTACCACAGTGGGGAGCCTTTAGGATTTTAAAATCATTCATTTGCACGAAATTTGCATTGCTGATCACAGGTAAACTGTACATTTGTCAAAACAAACACATATTTTCACCCACATCAACATCAACATCAACATCCTTGCCTGGCCGTCTGTCAACATCAAACATCAACATACATAGTACGCAATTACGTCGTTTATGTCAATAATTGCACGGCAGCGCCAGCTTACTCGACGAACGATTAGAATCGGTGAGTTGTAAGCGATGGAATTCATAATTGGCCCACACTCTGTACACATTGTTTATTTTCATTTTTTCTGCGTAATGCACTAAGATAACCAACGGCTAGATGCTCAATTCATTATACACACACATATACCCGAACATATGTACGATTGTACATATTTTGTTTTATAGATGAGCATCATAAATATATATGTATGTATGTATATATATCTGAGGAATTCTAATACATCTTACATATGTATCTACGAGTTATTCGCTCTGTATGTATGTATGTAAGTATGTATGTACATGCAAATATACATATGGCACTCGTAGTGATATGATTTACAAACGCACATGGATATGGCGTATAATTCCTTCGCAGCAAATCAATTAATTGTGTTTATTACCTAAAGTATCTCGCTGCTTGCCGCACTAATACTTCGAATATCAGTATTTGCAATTACTGCGTTTGATACATTTAGGATTTGTATTATTATTGTTCAACGCAATTCTTTATTATCAAACCCACATTTATTCGCGATGACACTTTGCAGTTATCGAAGCTTAGGAACAATGGTATGCGGCAACTATCGAAACCGCCTGGGCTATCGAATAATTTTACCAAAACCGCATCCGTAAAATAATGTAGTTTTGACATCTCCAAATTTATCAATTTAAATCTTTAATTTTAATGTTGCTTTTGATATTAAGTAATTTTGAAATTCATTGTAGTGGTCGGGTTCAATACAAATATAATTTCTTTCTTGGAAAATATTTTATTTTTATGGGCATCTATCACCTTTTTAAGAAATTATCCATTACCGTACCATTAATTCCAGAGTCCTTGAGGGAGTTTTACATTTTACAATTTTAAATATTGTATATTTCCATGGTATTTGTTTCCATTGGGTTGTAGGTATTGTTGCCTATTCCCTAGAGAATTCGTGACTGGCGCTAACAGGCGAATCGATCCTGCCATTTAGAATCTTTTTCTTCGTTTGGGCACCGAAATCTCGAGACTTGTATAACGTCGATAATAAAACCTCCACTACCGTAGAGAGAGATAACAGAATAAATAATCTCAGGCGCTTCTAGTAAGAAATTACAATGTTTTGTATATTGATTTTATTTCTTTAATGGTTACTATATTTTTAAATACAATTTGAATATTTTATTTGTTGTAATAATTTAACAACACATGCCGCATTGTTTGGTAAGCTTTAGTTTTTTATTATGACTGACTAAGGAGGAAAGAGTCGATTTCTACCGCGTTCTATTATTGTGTGCTTCGTAGTCCATAACTTCCTCATAAATTAGCTCCTTCCACTGCTCCACAGTGTGTTCTCTCTCGTCAACACTGTGATCATAGGGCTCCGGAGCAGGCTGAAATAATCAATATTCGTTATTCGTTAAATAAAACTCATATAGAAAACATAGTGTTGGTGTACTTACAGCATCCACTTCCTCAGCATCATACCAAACGTTGATATACTCATGCTTCAGGGCTTCGTCAACAGATATCCGCTGTTCTGGATCAATGACGAGCATTTTGCTAAGAAGATTTCTAGCGTCAGAAGCCTTCCGGCGGCTATTCTGATTATTATCATTCGGAAACAATCCATCGGGAAAGAGTCTATCAAATGAGTATCCAGTATATCTAGGACGATTCTCTACATAGTTTCGGACGGTTGGCTGTAACCGCTGCATAAATGAGGGCGAAGGAGTGCCTAATTGCTCTGAAAGACGAAATCGATAAGGTTTTTCAATCCAAACTGGAAGATTTGCTCGATTATTTACCAATAATTTTGTTCCACTGATCTATATGATCCGTTCCTGGAAAGAGTACGCCTCCGCGTATCATTTCACCCATGATGCAGCCCACGGACCAAATATCCACGTTCTCGGTGTAGCCCATTCCCAAGATGACCTCCGGGGCCCTGTAGTATCGGGTAACCACGTATGGGGTCATCATAAAGGTGGTGCCTGCAGTGCGTGCAAGACCAAAGTCTAAAATTTTTAGAGTGCAGTCTGCCTTTACAACTATATTGGATGGTTTTAAGTCCTGTGACAAGGAAAAAAGAAAGTGATAAAAGATTGTATTGATTAGTATAACAATGGTAGGTTCTTACTCTGTGTATAATTCCAGCTGAGTGTAAATGTTTTATTCCGCATAACATTTGGTATAGCAAATACGACATCCTGTCGTGATCCAAATCCATTTGAATAACTTGGCAGAGGTTGGCATCCATCAACTCCATGACCAGATAAACATCCTGAAACTCCTCCAAGTTTCTTTGGGGAGTGAAAGCATTGAGTAAGCCAATAATCTATTAGGAGAGTGTGATTCATTAGCATTTGTATAGCCATTTTTCCAAACCCGTTTATATTTACGTTTTTGTGGTTAACAAGCTTCATTAGCTTAAATTCTCTATAAGCTCTCTTGGCATGGGTGACGTTTTGGAATGGTCGAGATAACTTTTTAATCGCCACATTTTGCTCGGTAACAGTATCGTAGGCGGCACTAAAAAATTGTTTATATATAATTAGCTTGGGAGTGGTGTAAGTGGTGTTAGGTTAGCAGAAATGTCCTCTAAATCTCAGTGATTCGAAAATCAATTATATTGATCGGCTTCATAAGTAGGTGAACTTAAATTTTTTTAATCTATGGGCTATGTATTTTAAGGCTCAACTTACCATACTATTCCCTGAGCACCGGAACCTATAGGCCTTAGGTTAATGTAGCGACTATGAATGGTGAAGTTAGTATCACCCACCTCAACGGTGTAGTGTTGGTGCTGTGCTGCCATCATTGGAACGGATTACTTGTTACTTTCAGTTGAAAGCAAGGAGCATATCGGCCTAAAAGTAGGTTTTCAATTAGTCTAAATAAAATAATCAATAAAATCTTCCCATTTCTATAAATAAATACACATACTACTTTCTCTGCCCTCACTGTATAGGATTCCCTGCTATTAAAGTGGAGGGGGGCAGTTTTCAAAATATTTCGCCCGAATTACAACTGTTCTCAGAGTGGATTAGAGGGTAGAAAACATTAACTTCACTGGCGGGCTGGCCGCCGAGTTGGACCGAGTGTTGTGGGCATTAAATGGGGCTATGTTGTCACGAAGGGCGTTGCGGGGAGGCAGACTTAATGGCGTGGTGTGGTGCGATTTTAGCCGAAAACCCCAGAAACTCCAAGAGTTTTGTCTAGGAAGCCACCGAATGAAAATATTACATTGAGTAACATTTAAAAAATCAATTGCATAACGGCGGAAATCTAACTGTCTTCATACGTACATATGTACATAGTATGTACGGAAAACCTTAGGTGATAACAGATAAAGGGATCCACGAACCACCTTGTTCAATTGTTAAAAACTTATACGAAAAAAAACGGAAACATATCCGCTCGGAAAAAGTTTCGCCGCACCACAGAGCGAGTTATTTAAAATCGATAGTCGGCTTAAACATAAAAGCACGGAATGTTGGACCACTTCGATGTACATAAGTTCATATGTATGCGCTTGTAAATATGTACCTACGTACAATGTGTACTGGGGAAGATTGTAAACGGCTACGGATATATGTATGTACATATGTAAGATGTAAAATACATACAGACGTATCTCAAGAAAAAACAATGTATCTTGAATAAGTTGGCTTAACAGTTTTTTAAAAAGAAAGTGTGTGCGTCTTCTGCAGGCAAGATAGCGGCTGCTAATGTCATTATGTATATCTTGTAAATGTTAGATATATATATGTATATGTGTAGGTACATACACTTCTGGAGGATGACATTTTTTGTTAAATATCAATAATTTTTTCATTACCGGCACAACTGTCTTTTATATTAATATTGATTACCACACGTCTGTGTGAGTCCGGGAGTCGGTATTTTGTATTGGAATAACGTAATAGAATATTTATTATTTACCAATTAATGCGAGAAATGTACAGATTTTCTTATCGAAATATAAAATCGATTTTTTCGCTATTCTTATTCTAAACACTGGGCACTCAGAGTCGCGAACATTTTCTTATTTATATGACGATATTGGAAATTATGGAAATAACTATGTTCCGCACATTCGCATGAGAATAATTGTACATAGATACAATACAATATACGAAAATCTATTGGAATATTCGATCACAACAAAGTCATATTAATGTGACCAGAGTTAAGGTAGGGCCAAGTGCACAAGAACCAATTTAAATCATGTATCGGTTTAATTTAATAGAAAGAAAATTAATTGGTTTTGCAAAATATAAGAAGGGCTTAACTTACTTGTAAACTTTTATAAGAATAATCTCTTTCGTGGTATAGAATAAATACAAAATCTCAAGTGTTTCACACTCCATCGTTCCCAATCACTGAAACCATTTATTATCGATTAACAATCGAATGCTACTTGGAGAAACTAGCGCTGTCATTGCATCACTAACAAAAATAAAAACAATAAAGACAGAACCTGGCGATATGAAGACGGTTAGTTGGTGATTCACAAAGAAATCAAAAGTACAGCTCCTTTTGTATTTTCAGTCCTCACCGGCACTTAAATACTTACTGGAGAAGGATGTGCAGGTGTCGAAGCATTTTGTTGTTGCTGTGTCCAACCTGAAGTTCTTCAAATCTCTGAAGATACATAGTAGATTCCTCGAGATATCCTGCGATGGGATCGCCTGGTTTGTCTCGTGGATTGCCTTTATATGGCTCCTCAGCTCGAAAGACTTGTATCAGATGCAAGTGAATATGCTTTTTGGATTAGTACTCGACGTGGTTATCGTGGCCGTTTTGAAGGCGCTTGTGCGGCGACGTAGGCCGGTGGCCAGCAAGGATATGCTGACAATAGGTCCGGACAAGTTCAGCTTTCCCTCCGGTCACGCCTCCCGAGCGTTCTTCGTGCTCCTGTTCTTTGCAAAGCTGTATCCCCTCCACATCGTATTTCTAATGCCGGTCACAGCGTGGGCAATTAGTGTGGCGGTCTCCCGACTCATCCTTCAACGTCATTATATCTTGGATATTTGCGCTGGCGCAGTCATCGGGATTTTGGAAGCATTAATTGTTGGACTCTTCTGGATCAGCGAGGAATCCGCTTTCAATATTGTTGGCTTTCTTTCCTCGGAAAATGTCGACAGTGCGGCGGAGTAAACAAAGTGTTGGCATTTATTCATAAAAAAAAAGTCACAAATGATAAGTAAATGATAGTTTCGTAATTAAATTGATTACTTATGCTCTGTACCAAATACATTGTTGATATTAAACGCATATAGTTGGTTATCAATGGAGAAAACGAATGCTTTTGTTTCTGTTTTTGAAATCTTATCATATTGTGTTTATTTATAAATATAAACTGAAAGTTTATTTGCTGATAAGAAGTCCAAATACAACTATGTGTTATAAAGGGCACAGAGAAAAGAAAGAAATGTTCAAATATTTTGATAGTGAAAAATGTCCTAATTGGAATAATTTATTGTGTCAAGCGTTCATTGGGAATTGTTATTTTTTAATATTTAAATGTTTATCATCAAGGATTCATACTCGTATTATTTTATTTTTAAAAATATCGATGCATCGATAGGCAGCCGATAGCAACCCCATTTTCTGCGCAAAGGGATGAAAATGTACCAAGTTTTCGCGAAAGGACAAATACAAAAATATTTTCCGGAGGGTCGAAATGTCAATTAGTAAATTGCAATAACAATAATTTGTGCATTGTTTGGCCCAGAGCTTTGCAAAATGATCAGATATTCAGCATTTATTGTAAGCTTTTTGCTACTGATAATATTAAACAAAAGGGAAGTGGAAACGACCAGCAATGTCGGCTCAGGGATATACGGGTAGGTGTTTAAATCCATAAAAAAGGAGCGTACAAATGTTTTCTTTATATTAAGAAGACTTATTGGTGTCCATGGAAATCAGCTGTTAAGGGTTGTTTCTATTATTTATTTACTTAAAACAACATTAAGTGATATATATTGAGAATGGTATAAACCTTTTCTGTTTCTTAAAGTTGGCTCATATGAATGACAATTAAAGGCTTTTTAAGTTAATTTTCTAAGAAAGGGAAACTCCCACGTTGCGTATGCTACATATTATAGAAAATTAAAAAAGTAGTATGAAGTTTAACCATTACAAATTCTATAAATTGTTTTACTTTGCCAGGTTTCAGCAATCATCAGGGATTTGTCACTTATACAATGGCACTATTTGCCGGGATGTCCTCAGTAACGCCTATGTTTTTGTATCACCGAATCTTACCATGAACGACTTGGAGGAGCGATTAAAGGCAGCATATGGAGTTATTAGGGAATCAAAGTAAGTCTTCTATCCCGCCGATAAGATATTTTTAATACTAATACATTCTTTTTAAGGGACATGAATGCGAATTGTCGGATGTATGCCTGCCAAGCTTGTGTTTCAGCTCCATGCCGATTTGCCGAACTCCGGAACGCACAAATCTCTTGTATTTTGCCAACGTTGCGACCAATGCCAAGCAGTACAGTAAAAACTCGAATGTTACGATACGCCGAAAGAGGACCAAAACCAAGGACATGAAAAGCATTAATATATTTCAAAAGAAATCCACCATCTACGAAGATGTGTTCAGCACGGATATTTCGAGCAAATACCCACCAACGAGAGAGTCTGAGAACCTGAAGCGCATCTGTCGCGAGGAGTGCGAGCTCCTGGAAAACGAACTTTGCCAAAAGGTATGCCATTGCCAAACGCCATCCGGTAATCGGAGTAGTTGGAGTCGAGGATTGCCAAAGGTTGCCGCAACACAAGGATTGCCTGTCCCTAGGCATAACCATTGAGGTGGACAAGACCGAGAACTGTTACTGGGAAGACGGCTCTAGTTATAGGGGAGTAGCGAACGTATCGGTGTCCGGAAAGCCATGCTTAAGATGGTCTTGGTTGATGAAGGAAATATCCGACTTTCCCGAGCTTATCGGTCAGAATTACTGCAGGTGAGTTGGAGATTATAGAGATAAAAAATTACTATTATTTTCTTAGTTATAGTTATAGAATATCTAAGACATTTTTAATCTCTTAGGAATCCTGGAAGTGTTGAGCCAACCCCTTGGTGCTTTGTAGACTCGTCGCACGAGCGCATTATAGAACCTTGTGGTATTCCAAAGTGTGCTGATAAAATTTGGATTGCCATTGTCGGGACGGGGGCAGCAACGGTATTGACTTTTTATAATCATATTTGCCATTATAGTATTCAGACGACGAAGAATCATGCACTATGGAATGAGGAACATTCATAATGTAAGTATATCTCTCCCCAAGTCATTGGATTCAGTTCTGACTATAAAATCTGTGTTATAGATCAATACACCGAGCGCCGATAAGAATATTTACGGTAATTCACAGCTTAATTCTGCTCAAGATAATGCTAGAGCAAATTTAGGCAATTTAAACGATCATATTGCTTTAAACTCCAAGCTTATCGAGAGGAATACGCTGTTAAGAATATCGCATTTTACACTCCAGGATGTTGAGTTCCTGGAAGAGCTGGGCGAAGGAGCTTTTGGTAAGTCAATTGAAGTCTGAAGTCCCGAAAATTATAATCCATTGTCGATTGCCTCAATATCTTAGGTAAAGTCTACAAGGGACAGCTTTTGCAGCCGAACAAAACTACAATCACGGTCGCCATCAAGGCCCTAAAAGAGAACGCCTCGCTAAAGACTCAACAGGACTTTAAGCGGGAAATCGAACTGATATCGGATTTGAAACATCAGAACATTGTCTGCATTCTTGGCGTGGTGTTAAACAAGGAGCCCTATTGCATGCTGTTCGAGTACATGGCCAATGGGGATTTGCACGAGTTCCTCATCTCAAACTCACCCACCGAAGGCAAGTCCTTGTCGCAACTGGAATTCCTGCAAATAGCCTTGCAAATCAGCGAGGGAATGCAATACCTATCGGCACATCATTACGTCCACCGCGACTTGGCGGCTCGCAACTGTTTGGTGAACGAGGGATTGATAGTGAAAATATCCGATTTTGGACTCTCCAGGGATATTTACAGCTCGGATTATTATAGGTAAGTGCAATAACCTAGCATTTACTCGCAAAAATTACCATTGCTTTGCCTATTTTTAACCAGGGTTCAGTCAAAGTCTTTGTTACCTGTCCGGTGGATGCCCTCCGAATCGATTTTATATGGAAAGTTCACCACGGAAAGCGATGTCTGGTCATTTGGCGTCGTACTCTGGGAGATATACAGCTACGGAATGCAGGTGACTATCGAAGTAATGCCTCTTAAAGTCTCAGAATTTGAATCGTTTACTTTTGCAGCCTTATTACGGATTTAGCAATCAGGAAGTGATTAATTTAATCCGTTCAAGACAACTGTTGTCCGCTCCGGAAAACTGTCCCACTGCCGTCTATTCCCTGATGATCGAGTGCTGGCATGAACAATCAGTGAAACGTCCAACATTCACCGATATCTCAAACCGTCTTAAAACATGGCACGAGGGCCATTTTAAAACCAGTAATCCAGAAATGTAATCTTTTCGTACTGTCACATGTATTTTGAACGAGAATGGACTGTAACATATAAGTAGGATCTAAGCATTTGAGTAAAATATAAACCTTGAAAATCATTGAGTCGGTGGGAGTGCGCTGCAGCCCTATATGCAAGCATTAAGAGGCCAATTCTGCGTCGTATTTCGTTTCGTTTTGTTCTTTATTTAGTGAGATTTGCGTATAATAACCTTATGGTATTTTTATGTATTTAATGTGTGTGTTTTTTGTGGCATTTGACAAATGGTTTAACCCGTTGCGATGCCCAAAGCAACGCCACCGAAAAAGGAAGCCAAAAAGATGTGCAGATCGTTGACCTTTGGTCCTTCCTCGTCGCCAATGAGTTTGGAATACCATTTGGCTGCTTTCTTGCTATTTCTTGTTAGGAGACTCTCGGCCTTATCCAATTTGTTGTCGACAAATCGTTCGGTCTGCAAATAAATTTACAAAAATAATCTCGGTGACCTTGAAAGACGCAATGAAGCTGTTTTTACCTTATCTTTCCAATTTTTCTCCCGACCCAGCGACGACTCCACTTTGTCGGCCAGCCTGTCCACGCTTTTATCCAGCTTGGTCCAATTTATTTTGATGAGTCCCTCCTGATGTGCGATCTCCAACAAAATAATGCTGCCGCCAACGGCAAAGGCGGCAAATTTGCCAATTTTCATTGTTGTGAATCCAGTGGCCCTGTAAGGATATGAAACAATTATGTATCTGTTGAAAAATATAAGTACATATGAATGTACACATAACAGGCCTTTTAATAGACACATTCAATTGTTGTACCGCAAAAAGTTTATTCTGCAAACATTACCAAAAACAAGAAAAAAAAAAACTATGCGGCGAATGAATCACTGCATTATGAAGTCATAGAATCATATGCTCTAAGCAGCGGTTTCATTTTCTTTTAGAATTCTGCCCAGCATTACAAGTTTGTACATTAATAGTAATCAAAGCATACCACAAACTTCTTACAAGTGAGCAAAAAAGGATTTACTGCAAATATCCCTGTGAAGTTTATTGATTAGGCAATGATGCAACACATACCATCCTGAGGTCACTCCAATCAACATTTGCGAATAGGCAGAACGACGGCTAATGTCGCTAAAAACATTTTTAAAAAACTCTGAATAATTACTCATTGTTAAAATTAGATATTAGACGTTCAAACTGCAAATGCCTGTGAAACTTAACGTCAAATGCACACAACAATAATATATGGACTAGAGCTGGCAAAAAATCGATTCCAGTATCGATACTATCGATTCTTTTTTTTTTGTTCAAACCAACAAGCATTCATCAGATAAATTTCATAACTTTATATCAGATTCACGCCTCGGAGATGGAAAACATAACATCTGTGCATTCCAGCATGCTCCACCGAATCAGGATTGGGGCTATATGAATTGTAACAGATAGTCATACCGTTGTAAAAACTGTAAAACAAGGCTTTTCCTTGCAAACAAAAACCAATGGCTTTTGGAAATGTAATCATTTCTTGTTTAGCTTATATTTGCTTTGTATGTTTTGAAAACATATTTCTTTTTAACTTATGTTTTAAAAACTTATAACTTTTCTTAGTTTTTATTATTGAACTGTACTTTTGGTTTGCTCTTTATATGTATATATGATCTCCATGAATTGAATTGATATCTATAAATTTAAGAAAATAAATAAAAGTGTTTTTGATTTAATCGATGTTTTTACCTAAAAAATCTAAAAAAAATCGAAGCACAGAGAATCATTTTTTCCCAGCTCTAATAGCAGCAGTCAAATAAGCGTCAAGGGGAGCATCTATTAAAGACAGTGGCATTTGGAACAAGCGAAAAGAAACATTATTTAGTGGTTGATTTTAAAAATATTTTGAAAGAGCAAATATATTTTTTCAAAAGTAAGCGACGGTAAATTATAATTATTATACTTTTTATTTATTTTATTATTCAAATTAGTATTACCAATATTCATAAAATTAATTATTAAATCTCGTCAGAATACATTTTCTGACATAGAAATTAAATTCCATGTAAATTTCGATCTTACCTTTAACAAGCAAGGAGCTAACTTCAGTAAGCCGAAGTTTACATACCCTTGCAGTTTGCTAATTTAGAAAAGGCATAACTATGCCAAAATTGCGTGTATTTCAATTTGGATAGCTTTTCTGTGCTAGTTTTTATTAGGACAATAATCTTTATATTAAGTTAAAAATTTGAAAATTATTCTTTTTTTCCAATTTGTGACAATTTTTATGATGTAACCCCTTATGAAATTTAAAAAAAAATGTTCTGATTTTTTTTTCAAAATTTTTATAATGGCGAGTCGGAAGATACATATACGGCTTTTGGCTATCACTATCTTTTTGGCTATAAGACCTCAAATTCGCGCATTTTTGGATTTCGAAAATAATTGATAACTGTTTTTGACAAACAAAAAAGGAATTTAACTTCGGTACGCCGAAGTTTGTATACCTTTGCAGTCTGCAATTGGATCATTGAAAATCGATTTATTTTGGTAAAATTGAAAAATACAGAATTTGGTAAAATTGTATAAATATTACCTACACATTTTACATGCATAATTTTACATTTTCACATAAATCGACCAATAGCTTCTATGGCAGCTGATTGATATATGTACATAGTTGTCCGATCCGAATTAAATTAAAACCGTAAAAACTTGCTATATCTCGAAGCTTATAGAAATACGTTGAAAAACAGAAAAGCTGTAATTTTTTTACATTAATTCTGCCATCAATCCTATGGATATAGGATATAGTGCTCCGATTTCAGCCGTTCCAACATATATACTGCGTGCTAAAGAAATGAAATTATTCTAAAAGTTCACCCTGATAGCTCAAAAACTGGGAGCGTTGCAAATATCATGCTTAAAATTACAATATCCTTTGCAAGGACATACAAATTATGTAATATTCCGTCGAGCTTTCCTTAACATTCCAAATATCATAACCTAAGACAAAAAACCCAAAGTTCGAATGAAATCTACAATACAAAATGTACATGAGTTTATTTAAAATAATTGTTAAAACTACTTAAATAAATATCATACAGTATATATTTACAAATTCGAATAGATTAGCCAATTACTTAGCAATTTTAATTACTTTGCTAAATCACCAAGAATTATAAGTCCGTAATAAGCATTGATTACAGGTATGTTGATTCACCTGGAACGAAATGAACGAATATAGATTAATTAGAATCGTATTAACCCATTAAATATAGCGAACAATATTTAAATAAAAACTATGCACATTAAATGTTTTGCTTTATTAGTTTATGCAATGTAAACTCGGTGAAAATGATTGTGATGCGATACATATATTTTGGTAAAAGCTATGTATGGTATGTCCATTGGAGTGTTGGGTCACCAAAGCATAATTGTTAAAAGAAATTTGACAACTTAAACAAGAAGGTATTCGGCATGCATCTTTAGACTGCTTGTGTGTATGCACCCAGTCAACTTCCATAGCGACCATTGGTTTAGGACAAAAGGAGCTTACTAGAAAAGTCCTTCTACAACGTATTCATGAACAGGTGAGAGATGTTTGATGAGAGACGACGTTATGTGGATACTGATTAGTTTAATTTTTAAGCCGCTCACCTATTTTCTTTACATTCTAAACAGATGTGTGCAGGGGCCTGCTGTTCTCAATCATTTTCCTGGCTAAAGGAAGGAAGGAGATCTCGGCCAGCCTATCTGCTAGCATATATGCTCTCAAAAGTCTTGGGGACATATAAATCCATTATTCTATATATTATACATATGCAATCCAGTTCTGGTGGCTTCGTTTTATACAGCAAAAAATAAGAGATCGTTCAGCCAGAAGTCTTTTAAATCGTCGCGGATGATTATTCTGGCGAAGTCAATAAGAATATAAGTGTGTGGACGACATATTTGGGAACAAAAGGGCTCGCAAATAACAGACACAGAATGGTCAACTGTTATTTGTGCGCTCTGATGGTAAGAGAAGGCTATTGCCGTCCAATCTAGCTTCTGAAGACAATATAATCTGTATTCACTGACCAAGTATGTTACTATTAATTGTACAACAAACAAAAAAATCGGGAATGGTCGAGTACAAAGATCATTAACGTGGAATACAAAATTGACAGGATTTTTCTCAAAAGAATACATACAGATTATTTGTGAGAACTGGTCATTGAGAAGGGTTGGGCGGGTGTATTATGGCAAACTCATATCAGAAAACTCACCGGATTCCCAATCTTCCTCGCCTTCTTCGGTACCACAGCTGAATTTTGGATTGGAGGATTGATTACATGTGATGTATGAATTGTAATTGATGTTCTTATTCTCATTTATACTTCGAGTGTCAGAGCTGGTGATATGAACTTCACTATTCTGCCATGTGATTAAATCAGTTTTTTTAATGGACGGTTGATTATTATACATATGATTCTTTTTTATATCCTCTCTTGTGTTGGAATCATTCAAGCTGGATGAAAGAGGCTTGCTATTATTGGGCTGTTTGCGTTTAGACGCGGTCGAAGAAGTATTTTTTGAATTGGTTGATGTGTCGTATTGAATTTTAGTCTACGGATATTAGATTTATAGATTAAGCATATTGTGTTCTCCGCAAAACGTGTTCACACTTACAACTATATTATGATCCTTATGATCCAACAACGGTTCTATAGTTTGACTTTTCGATGTATTGTTCATTGTATCATTGACGATCGCACTCAAGACTTTTTTCTTAGGAAAACAGTTGGCAGTTAGACCGTCATAATCGGATCTTTCAAAATTTAAAACGTTGTCATTCTTCTCTAACTCAGAAGGTTCAGCTTGCACAACTTGCACAACATCATTGCAATAGTTCTCTGCCTCAAATATGATTGAAATCTGCAACAAAATAAATGAAAAACCTCCATTAAACACTTGTAACGTTACGAAAGCAGCCCCTCTAGTACTTACCTTGAAATCTTCTGAAAATGATTTATGCTCCCTGTCCTTGTGAACATCATCGATTTCTGATTTGCTCAAAGTGTGTGTATATTTGTTAACTGTTCCATCGGACTTGCAATCTGCAAAATATATAATATATAAATTAATGTAAATTCCTTTTACCCTATACCTTTTTTTTAAATGCACTCACTTGAAGAATTTTGCACAAAGAATGTATTTAGCCAAAAGTGACAAACTATCTTTTTTGAGGATTTTTGTGCTAGCTCAAATTTTAAATCACCGGCAACTGCAAGAGCTGGACTACTGGTCAATACAAATGATTTTTGAAAATCAATCTGCCAGGTTTCCAGTTTCTGAAAGAAGTAAATAAAAATAGGAAATATGGTTATTTAGATTAAATTAAAGGGTGTCTTAAACTGCACGACTTACTTCTAGCTTAACATTTTCAGTAGCTGAGTCGGTTAATACATATACTGAACATTCAACCGTGCCTAGATTTTGCAGAAAACTGGACTCCGAGAATCGTATTTCACAGACCTGCAAATAGATTTATTAGCTCTGGCCTAGTTAGTTGATTATTTCTAGTTTGAAGTACTTACGTTAAGGCTTATTTTCGAATATGGAACACTTGAACAAACTAGTTTGGAAAAATACTGAACATATCGACGCTGAGATGGGATTGTCACACCTTTACGATCCTTTGTACGCTTCTCATCATACCACGCTAATGCCTCATCAGCGGACTTTTTCAAACCGCTATACAGTAAGTATGCACAAATCATAGTTCCTAAAACGAAGATCGGAACTGGGGTTATATGGGATAGTTGAGAACGAGGAGATTTCCTTACCGGTCCTTCCTTTTCCCGCCTTACAATGTACGGCCACGACATTAGCATCGTTCTCCTTTAGCCACAAGTCAACGTCCTTGCAAAATCGTTGTATTAACTCGATCGTTGGAGGGTTATGGTCTTCGAACGGATATATACCTACTCTCTGTTAAATGCATCGTTATATCAACTGGTATCGTGATTAGTGATTAGTGAGAGATGTATGTATCTTACCCCGTGAAACTTGGAGGAGTCGTAGCTGCGCTCTAGGCATAAATTGTATATCTTGTAATGTTGGCCATGATTCTCCTCCAGAAACTTGTAGACATCTTCATAACGGTTTCGGTATATTCCCTCTATTCTATCGTGCGCTGGATACCCCATGGCAATTATGCGTTCGTCAATGTCTGAGCAAATGAATTACATCTATTATCGACGAGTCATAATTTTAAATAAATATACAACTTACAAGTAAGATCCAGGTTGTATCCTTTCTCTTTGTATCGTATACGTTTTTTGCTCACTACATTGCGTATCACGTTCGACATTAACGAAATGGTGTTTGCCATAGTTTTGTAAGTTAAAAGACTTGTCTTTTTTAAATTATTTTAGCTGCATCCATTCAAAAACCTATTTGGAAATCCATTTACGACAACTATTTTATTCCATTTCAATGTTTTTGGTTCTGCAAAATAACGAGAATTAAGAAAATAATTGTTATTCTGTTCTGTTTTTTTCGGACTTGTTCAGGTCGGAATAATGAGATGACAGGTATGTATACTTTTAAGATCTTGTTCTAAAGTGTGATCTTAATTGAAAGTGAGTTTTTATTCTAAAGTGTTTGTTAGGCAAACTATTGAATTACGTCCTTAAAAGTGGAATGTTTCTAAGCTTTCTTTGATATTTTTTAAGTTGTGTGTAAACAGGTTTTTTTTTAAAGAAGAATTCTTGTTAAGTATGCCATTATTTCGAAAAGAAAATATAGTTATTTTATACAATACATTTATTTTAGAACTGCTTTTTAATGTTGTTAAACTTGGACTACTGGAAGATTTTTAAATTGAATTTAATATTTATTTAGAAGATAATGAATGGTAAGAAAATTCATTTTAATAATTTTATTTTATAGGTCGGCCAGTAATACCGTCTGAACTCTTTACGTAGAAGCACTTTCCTAACTCATCGTAGGAAAAGTTTGTGTTGCCTCCTTTAAGGACCTTCATTTAATATCACATTTAATTTAGGTATATGTACTTATAATTGCCACTCACACACGCAGACACACACACAGTACAACATACAAGTGAATGAACATACTTACATGTTTCGGCTTTTTATCAATGATAAACAAAATAATCGCTTCCCTCTTAACATAATACATTTAGTTGCCGAATTTTATTGTTCAACTTTAGCCAATACTAAATCGTTCTTATTGAAGTCACAATGCACAAATGCACGGAATTCGATGAATTTAATTGGTGCGCTGCGTGAACTGAACGAAACTGGTCGTTTTTAAACAATCCAAATCCAAATCCTCGTTAGAAAACACCGAATCAATCGAAATTACTTAACATAGCGACATGATTTTGGCAACAGCAACTGTTTTTTTCTTTTCGTTTTATCTTGTAGTAGACACACACTTTTTGGACAAACTGTTTGCGAATGGTGGTATGTATTGTAGTTAGAGCACACACATATGCATGTAGAGAAATATGCAGATATGCATGGGCATGTGCGCATATATGCACCGATTTTTGTGCATTTATGTACATATTTGTTTAAATAAAAACATATTTACAGAAGAATCCACAGACATTTTACACATTTACACTATCAGCACAGGCACCACACGAATATATGGGCCTACTGTTTAATACATATGTATGTTATGTATGTATGTGCATATGGGTATGTTTAAGTCAATAAGCTAAATGTATTTGGGTTCCAACCGAACGAGTTTCTGTTACTGCATCTTAAAAAGTTATCACATGTTATACATTAAGCCACGAAATTCCAAATAAAAAACTTTAAATTATGTGTAAAACTTAAACAATAGCTCATGCTCTATTAAATGTATTTTAATTTATCAAGCGTGAGATCCACAATCTAGAGGTGTGACAATAGTTTTAGGGCTAGCAAAGTAATTGTTATCGATAGTCAGTGTGACCCTCACCTTCGCGGTATCTGTGTATCTGAATCTGAAAAGTGAGAATATAGTACAATTGCGGATGTTGTGAAAAAACAAATGTGCAAAATCGACGTGTAAAAAGGCCTTTTATTTATGCAGGGTATAATTGTAGGTGCGGAGAGCTGACCAAAAATATCGATGGAAATATCGATTCGTAATTTTCCGACGATTGACCAGATCCTGAATTTGACTAAAATTAATCTAAAATTATCGAAGCGTTGTTTCTTAAAATTTGAATTTAATATAATCATAAATCATAAAATTCATTCATATAAAAAATATAATAATGGTAATTGATCCAGTAAAATAGCAGGTGAAATTATAATAATTCATTGATTAATCCATCCGTCAGGCTTAATACATTCTAAACCCTTTTTTCCATTTTCCAAACCTTTTCGGAACGATCAGAATGGGTTCGCTATAAACAGGGTCACCATTTCTGTGAAATTTTTATTAAAAACTAAACAACCATCCCAGAAAGTCCACGGCTGCCAATGAAAGTACCTAGTAGCTAGACTTTTAACAATTCTGAAGCTGTATATCGGTGAAAATTCGGCTGAAAGCTGAAAATCAAAATTTTGTAAAGTGCCACTACAGTGCGTGTTTTCAAAAAAGATTTAAAGCCAGATAGATAGATCAGAAATAAAAACAAACTTTTCGGCGTAACAACCAATTCCGTAGCTTTTATTTGCTTCCCTGCTTAATATATGATTTGTGTATAAAATTGTATCTGCAGTCACTAAAATTGCTCCAAATGTATACTTAATCCCTTATACTAACTAATCGACATCTTCATAAGATGAATATTGCTGGACTATTACTTGTAGTTCAATTGCGATCTATAGAATCTCAATTTGGTCATTACAATTAAAATTAAAAAATTAAGGCAAGCTGTAAAAGCCTTTTAGTTCATAAAATACTAACAGACGTTAGTCTTTTATTCAAGAGAAACGAATAGTGAATCTCGTTCTGGTCGTTGTCTATGCAATATATTAACTAACAGTATTCAATGTCACATACTAACTAATAGCATTACAATTTTTTTCAATTTTTCAATGATAAAATTAAACGCAGTCAATTAAAATTGGCACAGCCTGATAAGAAATAAGTTATACTCCTTTTGTATTTTAAACGCTTTGATAAAATAAAAGTAGGATTGTGTTCTGGGCCAAGAGATTACTTTCCATAATATTGGGCACCGAATTGTAGAACTCAAATGAAATTAGCCTTGTAGAGAAGTGTCTTACCGTATATAGAAGTCATTATCTTTTAAATATTGATGTGTTGATCGGCATGTGAACTCCCCCTGATTTGCGTGTAATTCATACATTGGATCTGCACGCAACTAAAGGCAGATATTTGAGTATATCCTTTTAAGTCCTGGGTTATTATGCAGCAGAGAGGAAAGGACTAGATTGACTCTTTAAGGGTCACAAAACGTCCATTATCCTGCATCTTCTCCTTCTCAAGGCGCGGGCATAGTAAGCTGGCTTCATATTTAGAAGTCTATAGAGCAGATCCTCTCCGACTTTTTGAATACTTAAAAAAAAGGAAGTCTGTAAAATAAAAATCACCGATTAATTGATTCGAGAATTCTTGTAAGATTTAGACCAATTACTTTGCGAAAGCTTGTGTACGTATACGAAAAACTTTGACGCATTTCCTTTATTAAAATTGCGTACTTCTAGAATTTGGTTTCGACGTATGTAGTTCGAGTCTTAACGTATGTTTTCTCTTACTAAGTTCTCTACTTTATATAACTTAAATTTTAGGTGCTTGCAATTGTCATTTTGATGGGCAAAATGTGTAACCACTTTACCCGTAATTCGTTAAATAAATAATGAAGAAACGACTATCAGTTTTTGTTTGATGGTTTTTTTGATCGAAAACGATCAAATGCTACAATTTTAAATATTTCGAGGGGTACGTTTTACGGTCGCACTTAAGTTATTATTTATTAATCTTTACTCATAGATAACCCTTAAGCAACTATGAGTCGTGTTGTTGTTATTAGAATCGAGGATATATAGCTGGCGAGCGGGAGCGGAAACGTCCAGCTCCTTGTCCGCCGGTACGGCCGTAGCTGGCGCTGCTGCCGCTACTATAGCGGCTGCTGTCCCGTCCCCCGCCGTACACCTCGCGGCGATTGAAGCTGCCGCTGCTACTGCCGTCTCTGCCGTTGTAGCTGGAGCGTCCCGAGCTGTAGCTGCGCTCGGTGTGTCGTCCCCCGGATCCGCTGGATCCGCGCTGTCTGAATCCCCCGCCGCTGCTACTGCCGCCGGTCGCGCCGTGCCGGCCGAAATCGCCGCGTCGTCCACGTTCTACGGAGCCGCCACCACGCCTACCTTGGCGCGGGCGGCCCTTGGATATCTCCACACGCAACTGGGAGCCCAACAGTTCGGAGCCGTTTAGTATGTCGCACGCCTTCTCTGCATCATCGCGATGCTCGAACTCCACAAAAGCGAAGCCTGGGGGGTTGAATGCAATCCAAACTGAATTCAGCTTGCCGTACTTTGTGAACTCTCCCTCAAGATCGTCCTTTTTAACTTTGTCGGTCAGGTTACCAACATACACTCTAGTCCCACGCTGATCTCCCATACTAGACATTTTACTATGTTTTTATCTCTTTTTTAAGAGATACCTGCCTTGAAAAATAAATAATCAATAAGTTATCACCACCGGATAATTTAGCGTATGTATCTATATCAACTTTTTCAACCAGGGTGGTTAAACTCGTTGCAGAAATGCTAATACTAAAAGTATTTGAATTTGGAACATTGAAATGGGGTGAAAACTATGTTTTAATTATAGAGTATGCACCAAAAAGAAAGGGGACTCCCATTAATATATATATATATTAGCATCTGACATTTCTTATTCTATATTTGATTAATTTAATTTTAAAGGAATAATACACATTAGAGTATGCACCAAATAAAAACAGGGGACTCCCATTAAAATATATACATTTTAGCATCTGACAATACTTATTCTATAATTATTTCATTTTATTTTAAAGGAGTAATACACAAAGCCTTGCTCGTGCATTTGAGTAATTTGGTCGATGTTTTTAGCGATCTCGGGATCACTAAATGTGTGAATTTTTAAAAAGGTGAATTTGTGTGCGAACAGCTGTCTTCAGCTGAAAAACAGCGATTGTTTTCCAATGATTTTAGTATTGGGTAAAAATGTTATAATATTAATGTCCTTCAGTTTTTTAATGGCCCTAATTTGGTCAAACAAATAATAAGAATTATAAAAAAAAATATCATGTAATACTTATTCCAGATATAAATTCCAAATCTGTCTTGCTTCACCGATAAATGGATTTTTGTGTTTTATTTCATTTGTTTCAATCGTGTTAGTTTTTGGAATGCAATCGTTTGGTCTTAGAGATGACAATACGGAAATTACTTTATTGCCATCTCTGGAGTATTTACGAAAAGACGCATAATAACAAAGAGAATAAACATTTAACATTAAACATTTATTAAAGAGTAAAATGGCAGAAATGGAGTGCCAAAGTAATAAAATGTCAATCACCGAGGAAGCACTAACGGTAGTAAGATATTTTATAGCCAAATAAGGTTTCATTTGTAGTTTGTTTAAATGCGCAGTAAGATTCCCATATATGTATGTATGTATGCATGAATATATATATATATGTGTGTGTAAGTGTGTGTGAATCGAAAAGGGAGTTTTTTAAGGATTTTTTTTAGTGTATGTATGTATGTATGTATGTTCAAGGCAAATCAAAGAAATCAATCCATTATATTATTATAATTTCATAATATTATTAATAACTAATATTTATCATTTGTTTGCAGACCCGTAAGGAATGTGGAAAGAGAGGACGGAAACCAGGAAGAAAGACCTCGACGGAAAAATTGGATATTAAAGCCAAACTTGGTATGATAATACTACTTAAGAGTATTTTGCTTCTATGTAGACTTTCAAATGTACTATGTGTTTCTTTAAAAAAATACTCTAGAAGAAAAGTTACCTAGGGATACTAGAATTTTAAGTTTTTGAACGGGTATTAACTTTGTTGTAAACTATCCTGTGAAAATCCTTGCGTATTTTATTTATAAACCTTATGACATTGCTCTTTTTTAGAACGCAGCCGACAAAGTGCTAGAGAGTGTCGGGCACGGAAGAAGCTGCGCTATCAGTACCTTGAGGAATTAGTTGCGGATCGGGAGAAAGCCGTGGTTGCATTGCGAGCTGAACTGGAGCGCGTCGGTATACCTATCAGTTGGGTTGTTAAGTTAAACAATATTTATTTATTCTCCTATTTATATTGCAGTTAATACAATGGAATAGACAGTTGAATGAAAACGTCACACCAAATAACAATGACCAGTTACTTCAGGATATCGGTATTCTCAAACAAGAATAGCATATACTTTCAATATTCCTAAAATAAAAGTTAATTTGTTTCCTTTTTCATAATAAATATACTTATAAGCCCATTAACCCTTTCATGCCTACTGTTGCGTATATGCAACATTGACTTTGCATTTCAATTTCGGTTACGATTTAAAATTTTTGTGGACTCTTTTACTGGTGATTTCCTTATTATTGTTCTTTCAAGGACATACCAAAGGACTACAAGAATCGAAACAAACGTTACTTGGGGCTTTTATTAATCATTTATGTTTTGATGTGCCCCAGTTTAAGTTTGGCATGAAAGGGCTTTTTAATATTTAGTAAAATATAAAAGCTTCAGGGAAAATACAGTCTGTAAATTTTTTAAAGAATTCTGTTAATTTTAAATAAATACACATTTAAATTTATTTTAAAATCTGCCCTGTATTTCGCTTAAGAAATGGCTTTCCCAGCGGCCAGTGGGGCCAGGCTTAATGCTGTCAGCTGGCTTGAGCTATTTTTATCTTATTAGGTCTTGAAAGCGCTAAAGTATTATCTTTATTGTTGGTATCGGTATATTAGCAGGACATTTTTATCAATAACCGAAACATCCCTGAAAATATAATTAACATAAAAAACTACAACATGTGGAACGATGGAATTTACAAATCAAATAATCGATATATTTCCCCTTGATTCTAGAACAATAATCGGTGTTCTCTCTCAATCTTACGTCGTAAATCTTCACGTTTTTGTTCAGGATTTTTTAGAGGGAAATATCGACTCTTTGAGATTTTTTAGGGGGAAAGGTAAATTTTCATCTGGCAACACTGCTTCTCAATACAGAATAATAAACATAATTTATTGTGCCAAATAAAATTAATTTAATAAGACTATAATACACATGCTCATGTGCGAGCTTTGCATCTTGTTTACTTCATTACCGGAATCTATTAAAAGATAATATGGCATTAAATGGATTTTTAGAGTTCTTTCAAAAAGGCAAGGTAGGATTTGTCAAGCAGAAGATTCTGCACCGCAGGATTCGGTTACTAAATCCAATTGTTTGTATCCTTTATCTAGACTTTTAGGCCGAAAAAGCCCTTTGCATCAGGAACAATAAGATATTCGCTGCACAAACAAGCCCAGGCCAGCTTGCAATCGGGGATTAATTTGCGTCAAGTGGTGCGGCTGCCGCAAGGCGAGAACTTGAACGACTGGCTAGCGGTGCATGGTGAGCATCGATAATATAAATGAAACATATTAGTTTTAATATACATTTATGATGTACCCATTCTAGTTGTGGACTTTTTTAATCGCATTAACCTTATTTATGGCACTGTCTCCGAGTTTTGCAACGAAAGTACCTGTCCCACAATGTCCGGGGGATCTCGGTATGAGTATTTATGGGCCGATGGAGATCTGTAAGTGAACAAATTTAGTAACTGAGCTCAAATTATTACTTATGGTTATTTTAAGCTATAAAAAGCCAACCGCCCTCTCAGCTCAGAAGTATATTGAGCATTTAATGGATTGGATTGAGTCTCAGATTAATAATGAAGCCGTGTTTCCCGTTTCCACTGGTAAGATTACAGTTCGGTTAATCCACCGATAAGAACCAGGCATTAAACTTTACTTTCTTGTAGATGTTCCTTTTCCAAAGAATTTCACCGCAATAAGTCGTAAGATTTTAACGCGACTATTCCGGGTTTTTGTCCACGTCTACATACACCACTTCGACAGGCTAGTAAGCATCGGTGCTGTACGTATCGCAAAATAGTTATTTTCATCTTATATATAGATAATTAACATTATTTTCCTTTGCAGGAAGCCCACGTAAATGCTTGCTATAAACATTTCTATTATTTCGTGCAAGAATTTGACATGATCTCGGCCAAGGAGCTGGAGCCGTTGCATGAAATGACAGCTAGGATTTGCAAAGACAAGGACTCAGTTTAATTCGTACTAGAAAGTGATGTAAATATGTGTCGTTTATTACAGAATAAATTAACTTACATAGAATGCATTATGGTATAAAAGGCCATTTCAGGCCGAATATAATATTTTAAATCCCTTAAATCGTTTTATTAATTTTTGAAAATTTTGCATTTACTTTCCATGGCTTCCTCGAGGCCCTAAAAGGCCTGGCAACGTATTAGTATATTTAGTATTTTACCAGAAAGTGTATTTTAGTGCCACTGCAATTTGGTCACACTAATATAAACACAATTGTTTATCGCAATAAATATATTTTTAGCTGAACTATATTTTTGCAACGCGGCCGTACTGAACGTTTTCGCAAAATGGAAATGGTAGATCCCGATGCACATTTGGTGGCCCTTAAAGGTGAACAATAGTAAAGCCTACGATAACTCGAATCCACCTAACGAACCTTCTTTGTAATACTTTTTTATCATAGTTATGCGCCTGATGCGACCCACTTTGGTGGGACTTGGGCCAGTGGTTACATGTGAACCCACGGACTTAGTGCAGCGTTTAAGCCCCGCCCAGGAGCGATCAGACTCCAGTGGTAAGTAAGCCCAACACTTCTTATTACACGAATTTCCTATTAAACTAATGCTATTTTCAGTGAGTGACGGAATCGCCGGTGAAACCCTGGCAGCAGGTCAAGTCCTGCTCCTTCCTCAATCCTTTGGTAGCATTTATTTGGGCGAAACGTTCGCCAGCTACATTTGTGTGCACAACACGACTGCGAATCCAGTGGAATGTGTAACTGTTAAGGCCGATCTCCAGTCGAACACCTCGCGCATCAACTTATCCATGCATGAGCACGCCAAAAGTCCAGTTGTATTAGCCCCGGGCGGTACCATCGATGACGTTATCCGATACGAGGTGAAGGAAATCGGGACGCACATGTAAGTTAGTGCATGCACCTCTTAAATACCTCTTAATGCTAAGGGCTCGCCCCCTTTATTTAGTCTTGTGTGCGAGGTGAATTACTCGACGCCAGCTGGCTATGCCCAGTCGCTGAGGAAGTTTTTCAAATTCCAAGTCCTGAAGCCTCTCGATGTGAAGACCAAGTTTTACAATGCCGAAATAGATGAAATATACTTGGAGGCCCAGATCCAAAACGTGACCACCAGCCCATTCTGTTTGGAAAAAGTGGAACTGGATGGTTCTGAGGACTATTCCGTAACACCTCTAAATACCCTGCCCAATGGCGAGTCTGTGTTTACGGTAAAGCACATGCTGCAGCCCAACAACAGTTGCCAGTTTCTGTATTGCATAAAGGTAAGTGTACTGGAGAAAGTTTATTAAACGAGCAATAGCCTTTACTTGCTTTCATTTGGAGCAGCCTAAGGCCGATATTGCCAAGGATATAGATACATTACGGCAGTTCAACAACGTTGGCAAACTCGACATTGTCTGGCGGTCGAATCTGGGTGAAAAGGGCAGGCTGCAAACCAGCCAGCTGCAGCGGCTGGTAAGAACTGCAAATAATTATAGTACATCCAATTAACAAGAGTATTTTCAGCCATTTGATTGCAAAACTCTTCGCTTAGAGATACTGGACGCGAAGAATACCATCAAAATCGGCACTATATTCACCTTCAACTGTCGCGTGACGAACACATCTGAGCATCCGATGAAGTTGAACGTGCGTTTGGTGTCCAAGTTTTCGCCAGATAGTCAATACACAGGCTGTGCGGACTTTATGCTGAATCAACTTCAAAGTGGAGAAAGTACAGAGTTTCCTCTATCCATTTGCCCGTCAAAGTTGGGTCTCGTTAAAGTTTCACCCTTAATATTGACCAACACATTACAAAATGACCAGCAGTTCACCATTGAAAATGTGGTCGATGTTTTTGTGGTAAATTCAGACTACAACAGCGACCCCACAACGCATCAGAACAAGTTAATTCGGTATGAAAGCGCTACGAGCTGTTTAAATCAGAAGCAAGTGCAATTGCAGGTGGTTTAAAATTGCCTGTCAATAAATGTATGTATATGTTATATTAAACATAAATGGTTCTGCAACATATTTAAATGGTGTTTTATACACATTAACCTTATATGCTTGGATCTTTCGCACATCTGTCAGATTGTGTAAAAATTTACAGTGCATCGATTTATTTCGATCTTATAAAAAATAAAAATTGATTTAATCGATTAATGCGTAAAAAAAGCCGCTCATAGCAAAGGATTTAGAGTGTTATTAAATTTTTTTCGGATTAAACTCGGCGCGGTTATATAGAATGGATTAAATCCTATTCGATGGAGCAAGAAAATGAAATGAACGATTATTGAATATATTAAAATATTTAAAAGCTTCATTTTAACTTAAATACCCTTATTCTTTGTCAACTTTTTATTCTCGCTTCCTTCGTAGTGGTCAAATTTATCTTGAAAGTGTCTGCCGATACATTGATTCTTTCAAAACGGAATCGATGTTCGACCAAAACAGTCGATAGTATCGATGTGGAAATCGATTTTTTCCCAGCTCTAGTTTACATCAAAACACTGTAAAAATGTTACGAAATGTGTGTACTTTTTCAACGCATTTCGGCAAATGCATTTTTCAAACAAACTACCTGCCCTTGCGTGGCATGGCCGGCCATTCAAAATGGGCGAACATCAAGCACACGAAAGCGTTGAAAGATGGAGCGAGAGCGGCGCTATTTGCGAAAATTTCCAGGCAAATCCGCATGGCCATTCAGGAGGGAAACTCTGCGGATCCGGCTATAAATTCGCTTTTGCGGACAGAAATAGAAAGGGCCTTAAAACAAAATATGCCTAGTGGTACAATTCAGAATACTTTAAACAAATTTAAAACTAGTAAAGTTCAGCTGAAGAAACACCGGATCGACATTCGATATAAACGAGCTGTGTACCTGATATGTATTCTTTATACGGACAACTTTTCTGGAGTTAAAATGGATGCGACTCCAATCATAAAGAAAGCCGGGTAAATATATAAATACAACTTTATATAAAGCAAAGCGTAAAAATAATATCTCTTAGAGGCGAATTCATGGATGTTGGAAACTTGTTTGAGGATTATGGACTGATCCAGACTCGGTTTGATATTTCGAAGCTTCCCCAAGGGTCCAGCCTAGAAGATAAAGCCACCAATGATGCGATAGAGCTTGGAGCTGAGGAGATTGAAATAGACAATGATGCCAATGGCACAGTAAATGTAATTATCCTGATATTTACCCTTGAATGACGCCTCCCTAATAATTACCACTCTTTCATGTTCAGTTCTTATGCAGTCCAGTGGTTTTAACTGGGCTAAGTACAAGCCTTTCAAAACTTGGATACACCGTTGAAAATAGTGAACACATATTTTCTCCAATGGTAAGTATAGTCCCTTTATTTAAAAAACAGTCGGAAACGTTTCATTTTTACAGAAACTTGTGCAATTGTCAGCAGATGACCAGAAGGCCTATGACACGTTCCTAGAAAAATTAAGAAACATCCCAGGCCTAGAGGATATCTATGACAATGTTGAATAGTGATTAAAATGTTAAATAAAAGTACGTGTTTGAAAAGAACTGTTATGAACTTTTTGTTTTCTTTTGAAGCGTACATAAGATAACACCAGTTTACAAAATAAAAAAAAATAAATGCTCCAAGCCTGTTGATGCGAAATTCTGGTAGAGTTGAGTCCCCGAATCACGACAATGGCTTTAATTTTTTTTTCTATGGATACGTTTTTTTTTTAAGATTTTTTAAAGTTTTACACAAAAAAATTCTGCTCATTTTACGTTTCTCATTTTATAGCTCGAGTTGTAGCCAATCAATTTAGCCGTCGAATGTTTTATTTTACAGGTAATGAACTAACCTTTTGATTTTTTTACACTTTATTTATATTGGATAAGTACTTTGTGTGCTGGAGGTCGATAAACTTGAAAAAAGTGGAAATGTTAATCTGTTAACTCAAATATTAACATGCTGCTAGCATCCTAAAAACTCGAAAAAAATCCGTTGAAAAATCAAAACGTGTTTTTTTCTAAATTTAATCGCCCAAAGTATCAAACAGGCCTTCAACTCTAGAAATCCGTTGAAAAATGAATTTATCGTGGATTTTCAAAGCAAACATATCAACAACAATTATGGCCATTTCAGGCCTTGTTGTTGCCCGAGTTAGTTGTTGTAATTTTTCTCCAATTTCAACATTTCATAGGCAAATTAAGCTCCGCCAAATTTTAAACTACCAGGCGAACAGAAATATGAGTAGGCAGCTCTCCAAATATTCTAAGACTCACAAATGTTGAGTTTAACTTAAAGAAACCATTACTTTGAGAGAGGCGCAGAATACTTTGAGTTAAATTTAAAATATCTCAATTTTGGGAGATTTGTGATGGGAGGAGAGTTGCTTGCTTATATTTATGTTCGCCTGTTACCTGAAACCCCTTAGAGTGTGTTTTTTCATGAAATTTCCAACCAACTTCCACACAATTTCCCCATCCATGAGAATGAAATACCAGGCGAGCAGAAATGGCAGGTGGTGGACACTCAATTCTTAGCCAAACTTTATTATAAAGTTATGGGAGCTCTCCGGCTCTCTCTCTCTTTGGGATATCTCTGGCTCTCTCTCTCTCTCTTTGGGATATATCTGGCCTGCAACTGTTATAATAAGTTTAAGCGCAGTAGAAGCCATCCTCTATCTAATATTTATGTTCGCCTGGTACCTGAAACCTTTTAGAGTGTGTTTTTTCGTGAAATTTCCATGCAATTCCACCCAATTTCCCCATCGATCAGAATGAAATACCAGGCGAGCAGAAATGGCAGGTGGTGGGCACTCAATTCTCAGCCAAACTTTATTATAAAGTTATGGGAGCTCTCCGGCTCTCTCTCTCTTTGGGATATCTCTGGCTCTCTGTCTTTGGGATATCTCTGGCCTGCAACTGTTATAATAAGTTTAAGCGCAGAAAGCCACTCTATCTAGTGTTTATGTTCGCCTGGTACCTGAAACCTTTAGAGTGTGTTTTTCATGAAATTTCCTTCCAAAATCCACACAATTTCCCCATCGATGAGAATGAAATACCAGGCGAGCAGAAATGGCAGGTGGTGGACACTGAAGTCACAACCAAACTTTATTATAATAGTTTTGGGATCTCTCTGGCTCTCTCTCTTTCTTACTTATCTCTCTAGCTCTCTCTCTCTTAATGATCTCTCTGCCTTAAAATTGGTATATTAATATTAGGCGCTGAAGAAATCGTCCTCTCTCTAATATGTCTGTTTGCCTGGTATATGAAACCCCGGTAGAGGGTTTTTAGCCTAATCCTTTCCAGGAACTGGCCATTTACAGCCGGCAGAGCAAGATTCTCCCCAGGAACTGGCCATTTACCGCCAGCAGAACCAATCCCCTCCAGAAACTGGCCAGTTACAGCGGGCGCAGGCTAATCCTCTCCAGAAACTGGCCATTTACAGCCGGTAGACTCTGATCCTCTCCAGAAACTGGCCATTTACAGCCGGCACAGGCTGATCCTCTCCAGAAACTGGCCATTTACAGCCGACAGACCCCGATCCTCTCAGAAACTGGCCATTTACAGCCGGCGCAGGCTAATCCTCTCCAGAAACTAGCCATTTACAGCCGGCAGGGACTGATCCTCTCCAGAAACTGGCTATTTACAGCCGGCATAGCCTGATCCTCTCCAGAAACTGGCCATTTACGGCCGGCAGACCCTGATCCTCTCCAGGAACTGGCCATTTACAGACAGCAGAACCCAATCCTCTCCAGAAACTGGCCAGTTACAGCCGGCGCAGGCTAATCCTCTCCAGAAACTGGCCATTTACAGCCGGCAGATTCTGATCCTCTCCAGAAACTGGCCATTTACAGCCGGCACAGGCTGATCCTCTCCAGAAACTGGCCATTTACAGCCGACAGACCCCGATCCTCTCCGAAACTGGCCAGTTACAGCCGGCGCAGGCTAATCCTCTCCAGAAACTGGCCATTTACAGCCGGCAGAGCCTGATCCTGCCAAAACTGGCAATTTATGGCCGAATGAGCCTGCTCTTGTCCAGAAACTGACCATTTACAGCCGGAAGAGCCTGATCTTGCCCAAAACTGGCCATTTACAGCCGGAAGAGCCCGATCCTTTACAGAAACTGACTATTTACAGCTTTCAGAGCCTAATCCTGCCTAGAAGAGATCTTGTCCAGAAACTGGCCATTTACAGCTGGAAGAGCCTGATCCTGCCCAAACACTCGTCATTCACAGCCGGAAGAGACCGATCCTTTACAGGCGGCATAGCCTGATCCACTCCAGAAACTGGCCATTTACAGCCGGCAGAGCCTGATCCTCTCCAAAAACAGGCCATTTACTTCCGGCAGAGTCCGATCCTCTCAAAAAACTGGCCGTTTACAGCCGGCAGTGCTTAATCCTCTCCAGAAACTGGGCATTTACAGCCGGCAGAGTCTGATCCTTTCCAAAACCCGACTATTTACAGACGTTAGTGCCTGAGAAAGAGAGAAAGCCCTTACTTTCAATATCCTTGTTATACATTTTTCTAATGGTATTTTCGTTGTATTTCAAAAAACTGAAATGGTAGTTTTGGTATTTATTTTTGGGCCGGAAGGTATTTTTTATTGTTATCGGTGCGGTCACGCTGACCGTCGATTATACAAACAAAACAGGTGCTGCAGTCTCCAGATCTAAATTATGAATTATTTAAGAGTTATTCGGAATAATTGGAAAAAATGCACATTTGGAGCTTGTGTCTCGGTGTATGCTCTGCAGTCGCTGAAGACCCACATTGAGTATGCATTCAGAAAACACAGAAAATTCTTAAAAACTTGGGCCACTAACCTCTTCACTTTAGGATCGAACAATATATGAGGGAGTTTTCGGCGAAAGCACAGCATAATGGAGCAATATCGGAACGACCCAAAAAGGTGCTGGTGGTCATGAATCCTGTTGCCAATAAAAAGAGATCAGAGAAATTTGTGAGCATGTGAAATTAATTGACAAAAATCATATGTTTGAGTTTCATTTTTGCAGTTCAAAAACTATTGTGAGCCGGTTTTGCATTTAGCTGGATATTCGGTCGAAATACTGCGAACTAATCACATTGGACATGCGAAGACCTACATCGAGGAGATGTCAGCCCTGCCGGATGCGATTGTCGTGGCTGGGGGCGATGGAACCTCATCGGAGGTGGTCACCGGACTGATGCGAAGGCGCGGCAAACTGTGTCCCATCACCGTTCTTCCCCTCGGACGCACAGTTCAGGCTGCATCTAAAAGATCCATATCTTTGGGGTGAAGGATGTGGAGTATGTCAAGTCGCTGTGCACAGCACTGGAACCGATGCTGAGGGATGAGACCAAGTACCAGAGCGTGATACGATTCGATGTTATCAACGATTCGGACGAAGGCGACCAGCATTTAAAACCGATATTCGGCTTGAATGGGTTCTCTTGGGGCCTGCTGAAGGACATTGACACGGCTAAAGATAAGTACTGGTACTTTGGACCTCTCCGGCACTATGCATCCGCCGCATTTAAATCCTTTGCTGATAATTGGAGCCTGAAGACTGACTATGTGTACACTCCGCCCTGTCCAGGCTGCGTCGACTGCGCTGCTGTCCTCCAGCGCCACGATGACGTCGCCGTTCCAACTGGGCTTTTCACCAAAAACATATTCAAGTACAAGAAAAGCCCCTCGGCGGAGCCGGCGAGGACGCTCGTTAAGAATGAAAACTGCGGCAACAGGTTTGAGGGCAGCATCGAGGCAAATCAAATCAACATCAAGTGTACGCAGAACAAGGAGAACTTTGCCGTGCTGGAGAGCCAGTTCATCAGTTCGCTGCAGCCAGGATGGGATTACATCAAGCAGATTCCACAAGTCGTAGCGAGTAGCAACATTCTACCGACTTTGGTGGTGAATAGTCGGACTATTCAGCTTCATCCCGCCGGCGAAATGTCCGATAAGTTTTACTCGATTGACGGGGAGGAGTACGACGCTAGACCCATTAAGGTATCTGTTGTTCCCAATGCTATTAAAGTTTTTGGTTGAAATTTTTAAATGTGTGTTTGTATATTAATTGAATTTTGATTAAATGGCGCTACTAGTTAGTATAGCATAACACATTCACAGCAAAAGTTAACTGCTATCTCCTCCCAAATCCAGAGCTGCGTGTAATCATTCTCAAACTTCTCAGCGGTGATCAAAATCAATTTATCATTTATTCGAATGCATGAGCCAGTCTTGCGGCGCAGTACTTTTATTGTAAACGATTTTGGCTTGCAATTGAAGTGATCATACCAACATTTTCTGGCAATACACTCGATCGAACGGATATAGCGTGGAAAGTAATTAAAGCCTAAATCAATCCAGTTGATCTTCGAGGAGCATTCCCAGGGCCGCTGCTTGAACCCATCGATCCGTGCATGTCCCACGCGATCCATAAAGGCGCTTCTCGTTCGCACAGTCTTGCGGCGGGGAGTCATATCCTTGGTGGTCTCAAAGTGGTTCGTCTCCCAAGCGGGAAAGCTACTGACCGATATCACTTCGTTGTCCGCGTAGAATGGCAATTCGTAGGAGGATCGCTTGTAGCCGCCCGGTAACTGGCGGCTCTTCTCGTCCGGTTCGCCTGGGGGATCGATGCTCATGTAGCGGGGATTGAATGCCTGTCCCAGGATCCGGCTCAGGGACTGCGTTGAGAGCTCGGCACAGTAGTCGGCATCGGCATCCTCCTGCGCTGACCCGGCAGCAGCGGCAACTGCGAACAATATGGTGCAAACGATCAGCGAGCCGAGTTCCGTGTGAAATCTCATAATTCTGCACAGTATTTGCAAACACATGTCGCTCGGTAAAATCAGGGTTACTTTAATCCGAGACGAATGCATGTTATCGTTCTTATCGCACAGGTTATCGTTTACCGGCATCCCTGCCGAAACTACCATCCGCAGCTTATGATCCGTTATTTGGCACAAAACACATGATTCTTAAGTTAATATGTCGTAAAATATACAATTTATTAAATCTGCATTATTAAAAATGATTTGTTTCTTGTATTACAACTATTGAGTGTATGCTAGTCCTTGGGTTCTATGTAAAGAGAACGAATCGTAGACGTGTTGAAGCTCAGACAGACGATACTCCTCCAGGCAGACAATGCCCTGTAGCGATGGCGAGAGTTTCAGAGCACACGACAGACAATGAACGACGTGTCGCTTCTCCTGTTCTTTGATGAAAAGTACATTAAAAACTTCGACCTGTGGGAAAGATAAATAGATCAAAATAGTAAGTAGAACATAAAAGGTGGTACCCTCAAGGATATACATACCTCGCATTGACCGCAGTAATGGGATGCTTCGTTCTTCCCACGGCCATTAAAGCGTATTTCCACACCCTTCGACTTGACGTACTCCTGTATGTGCAGGACGTTCTTCAACGTCTGCAGCAAACACATTCTGCAAATGAAAGTCACACAGGTTTACATTGCATTGGAAATTCATTAGGTATAGACTCACTTGATCAGTTCGAATAGTTTCGTGTCCGATACTTTTATGTTTCTGGCCAAATTCCAGCTTAAATGAACCATAGGAACGATGCTCTTGAAGGCCTGCACCTTGTTCCATTCATAACGCTCGATGGCCAGAGAATACTGCCGAGCAGTTAGGGGTCCCACATTCCAGGCAATATTGTTGCACCAGCCAACCGATTGAACCCAATGAACGCATCTTAAATGAGAGTATTAAACCGGTGAGAACGAGTCAAGCTCGGGCTCTGGTGTGGGTTTACGACAACTTACCCGGCATTTACCCAGACTAAATCACCGGGCTTTTGTATAAATCTATAAACTGGTATATTCTCCTTGTATAAGTCCTCCAAAACGGGCCACCAAGAGCCGTGCAAATAGCTAATGTTGTTCTTTTCACACAAATTGTGAACGCCGCCCCAGTAGGCATCCGGAACGGCAAACCATTCGCAGTCTCCGGGTCCGATATTAATATTAATTGAGCAAAAATTATTGTTCTCCTGGTGGCCTGGCGTCCTGCTTCCTGGCACCTTCATATAGAGTTGGACAGTGTTCATTCCGAGTATGACGTGACCCACATGGGATAACATATTGGCAGCGGAAATGACGCGTGCAAAAGCTGGCAGTTTTTGTAGCTCTGTTAATTGTGGTTTCCATTTCCGTTCGTCGGAGAGGTCCACGTTGGTTCCAAATCTATGAGAATTTGATATAATAATGCCGTTTATAAAAAGTTTACAAATCAACTACAAAGAGTCTTTAAATACCTCAACATTTTGCTGTTAATCTTGTGCTTTTTACGCTTCAAAACAATGTTTGTTGAATTCGAAACCGAGTCTTTGGAGTCAGAGTCCGACATTGCCTGCGAACCCTGGAATCCCTTATCACTTTCGTCCTGCGGGAAAACAAGCTAATACAATATAGAGTAAGTTGATTTTAAAATCGTATTCAACACTACAAAACGGCTCTTCATTACCTTAAGGCTGTCCTGAAAGCTCGAGGCCTGGTATTGGGCATATTTGGCTATTGTTGTGTGAGACCGATGCGATATGCAGGCCCAGACCCGTTTTCCCTGCGACGTGTCCCAGTTTTCATCGGGCGATTGGTGAACCTGTGTCCGGACTTCGACACTATGATCGGGATTGGCTTCCACCAATGTTTTGGTCGAAAAGAGACCGAGATCTAGCTTGAGAGCGCCGGCCAAGCCGCGTACGACGGCAATGGGATGCTTCAGGCAAAACTCCTGCAATTGGGGACTGAACGCATTCTTCTTATTCTCTAAATGAACCGAGGGAGTGGGTGGCAGGAGCTGGTCCCTCGTCAGTTTCTGCGGTGGGCAATCGGGCGGAGATGGCGGCGGTGCGTTTACTTGCAAAATGGTAAAGTGAACGGGCGGTTCGTCGATCGGTAGCTGCTTCACCGAGGACAACAACTGCTTCGAGTCCATTTGTATTTTAAACGAGGTCGTTATATCCGAGGTGGAGGTGTCGCTGCTACCATTATATTCGTTATGTTTTGGGTCTTCGTTTAAATTGTTACTTATCGCATCATGGCTCAAACGCTCCAGTTTTATAGTCTCATTTTGTTTGTAAATATCATTCGAGATGTCATCAAAGGTGTCCACAACACTCTGCTCTGTAATGTTTTACTTCCAACGGCATTGCGATTAAGTTGCGTTGGCTCAAAGTCTCGGAAATGTCTGTAAGGCAGAGATAAAAGAGAGAACTCGATAAGAAACTAATAAAGCTTGTGGCCCATGCAACATACTCATTAGATTTTGGTGCAGTTGCGTAGCTGTCTGATTATTGTGTTGTACTAATTCCTGCTGGCCCACTTGGCCATCTTCCTTAATACGTTTCGCAGGTATGGGGCTTTGGCTGAGTTGGCTGTGCGGATAAGGTGGTGGTGGTCCCTTTGAACGGAGAAAGCATACACTTACTGGTTAGTTCACACAGTTCTTTAACATCTCAACTCTTAGAGACCAACCTGTACTGGACTTTGTTTTGCCATCTGTCGCGGCAGCATCTGCGCTGTCTGCTGTTGGCGTGAGTTCATTTCTAATGATATTGGCAGATTCCAAGCTTCTTCGATGGAACACAGTGTCCGTCGCTTCGATGTAATACTTGGCAGTGGTGCTTGACTGAGCTGAACCTCCAGAAACTTAATGCGCTGTGTAAGGCCCTTAGACAGACCAATAGAGTCTTTTTTCATGCGTATTGCTTGTTTGCGTCGAAATAGTGATGATGTCTTCTGGGGGCACATATAAAAAGATTTGTAGACAAAAGGATAGTTAATTCTATTGATTTTACTCTTACTTGGAATGAAATTTGTTTGGTTGCATTCAAATAGCAGGCATAGGCATCTCGTAATTGACCACAGCTCTCATAAAGTATACCCAAATTCGTCCAGGCGGCCTTATGATCCTTATCTAGTTGAACGGCACAAATGTAGGCTTGCAGGGCGTCCGTGGGCTGGTTTTGTTGCTGATATAAAACGCTGTGAAAATAAAATGGTTAAATTGAAAGCACCTTTGCTGGCCAAGTGCTGGGAATATACTTTACCCGATCGAACACCAGGTATCCGCATTTCCTTCACTTTTTTCCACCGAATTGCGGTACGCTAGAAAGGCATCGTGGACCTTATTGATCCCAGCGTAGCATCTCCCAAGTAAATATAATGATTGTCCACTCTTTGGATCGGCTTCGATGGATTTTTGAAGGAAATTTAGTGCGCTCGCTTCACGTTCCTTTTTTTCGCCTAGGCATTCTACGCAATGGTACATCCATCCTGTGAAGTGATAGAAAGTTAGCCGAATTAATGTCTAGACTTTGGATTATCTTCCATATTTTTTGGTGAATGTGTCATTCGTTCCGAGCGTTTTAGTATAAAAATACCGAATACTTAAGCTTCCTAATTTGAATAAGCATCGCTGCATCGGGTAGGGCTTGCATCGGCGTTGATTTCCCATCCCCGAGCTTTAACTTAACCACAAACGGGGGTTGAAAATGCGACTTCTTTTTGCAGCTTCTGAACCATTGCAACATCATGCTTAACCTCTGCATTTACCAACTAGAGATATGGGCTTTAAATTGATTAAAAACTCACCTAACTGCCTATAAACATCTGCTTTTAATTCTAGTGATATATTCTTTTCATTCAACAGGAATTCATAGCCATCCTTGGCTGCCTTGTGCTTGTTTTGGGTTTCATACAGATGCGCGATTTGAAATTTAACTAAATTGGAGAGCATATTAAATTAATTTAACTTCAAATTAAACTGTAAAATAATAACACTCACCCTGAAGCTCGGAATAGGTTGATGGATATGTGTAGAGCAGCGCCAATTGCAAATGTTTTAATGCAGTATGAAATTCACCGCAATGTTTTAGCATAAGACCTAAACGCAAATGTACTTCATTTGCACATGTAAAATTGGGGCTCAAGTACAAAAGCTCTTGAAATGATTTGATGGCCCTGGAAAGTAAACGAGAAACATATTTTTTAATTCTATCATAGTCTAAGCTACATTTAAATTTAAATTATATATATTTATATTAGAAACAAAACATCTTAATTTATATTATAAAATTTAAATAATTATAGCATGTACACACTTTTTCTAACATCTCAATTTTGGTAGGGACTCATTCGGCAACTTAAGTCAACGGTATTTACATTGGTACATACATACACATATACATATATACGTGTGCATGCAGTCACGTACACACCGTTATATGTACATACGTACGTACAGACGCATGTAAAACTGCTGTCTGAACTAGAATAATATAGTTTTATGCTTAAAAGCAGAATATATTCGGGTTTTCAGGTAATACTTTCAGTCATAGTCCATATTTGGCTTCAAAAGTGCAATAGAACTTGCAATAAACACGGCAGACAGTCTGTATGCACTTCAGACATTTTTACTGCTCAGCGAAAAGGGGCAATTAAACTGCATGATGCTCTTGTGGTTCATTGATTACTCTTAAAAGACATTTCGGATTGCGGGAAAATGTATGTTTAATCAAACCTAATAATGCGTTTAACCAAGAAGTTCACATAACGACCTCAAAGGGGGGCAATTCATTTATTCGTATGTACATACACACGCACAATGTACATACATACATACATGTATGTAATGAGAACGTCCATGTAAAAGTTGTATGAAAATTCTCACAAACAAAGGATATCATTTATTAGTTGAACTTTGTATGTCCTTTTGGATTCTATGACACTACTTATTGTTTTTTTCTTTCAATTATTGCGAAACCTATGTTTATAGCATTCATTTGATTTTTTTTTATGTATACAAAATAAAGAACACCACACTTTATAATAAGAACTAACTTGCATAGACATACTTTTTGTAAATAGAAAATTCTTTAAATAGTCCAGTCTTAATTTTATTACGTTTACAAACAAATAACATTAATGGCAGTGTTGTTTTCACGTAGAATCTATTTAGTAAACAATTTAATATCAATACAATAGAGATGTGATAAGCTCGATAAGAAGAGCCGATGACACAATCGAAAAGTATATCGATTGTATTATCGAATAGTGTAGAAATAAAGCGATTCCACTATAACTTCAGTGTTTATCGAAAAATTCTTAGTTTTTTTGTTATATAAATAAAATGATTTCAAAATCATTAAAGCATTTAAATCTGAACTCACCATTTAAAGCACCGAAGCTTAAAGTAGGCAACGCCTATTCCATACATAAATGTATGGTTTGTCCAGTAATTATTTTCTCGAAATCGTAAATACTTTTGGTAAGCCGATAAAGCTGTAAAATAAAATAATATGTTAGTTTGAAATTTCTTAAAACTTACGAAGTAACAATAGCACAGTCACAACACAATCACAATTCAATCAGACCACAAACTATTTCAAATCCTACAACCCTCACATAGGTTCTTACAATAGGAATATGAGTTCAAATATTCCGCTTAAGAATAAATTCAAGATTAAATCCAATTAAAAATTTGGTATTGAGAAACAGGCACTGGATGGTACAATATCGCATTTGGAAATCCCATGTTTGGTACAAGGGGCATTATTTAAACGACAATTACAGGGAGCCACTGGAAGCGCCCATGTGTTGAGGTCCGTGGCACTTGTTGTTAAGTATTATTTATTTACCTTCCGAGTATTCGCCGAGGAGTAGGTGCAGGTGACCAAGCTTGCAGAGAGCATTTACATAGTTTTCGTCTTGAAATTTGTCTTCGCCGATTGAAGTTAAGCCCTTTTCCTTAGTTTCAGTATCGAGTGGCTTGGTGTCGCCGTCGTCCTCTTGTGAGTCGTAAACATTCTTAGCTGCGTTGCTCTGATGCCCATTGGCTATGTAGTTCTGCAGGCTGGTCACAGTTTGCTGCACCAGATTCCTTATGCCTGCGTTCTTCTGATTAGACAAGTCCAAAAAGCCGTAGTACCGACTAGCCATATGCATAATGTATGTAAATAAAATTAGTTTATTAGTATTCGGACTCGACCGACAGGTAATTAATTCACTCACCTGTCTAACTCGCGGACCAGGCAATCATCCTCGAAGGAAATCTGACCCATGTCTGTTGCGCTTCAAATGTAGAAAGATTTGGAAGATCTGGGTAGAAAAGACTGCGTTTTATTTAAAATCTTTTTATTTATATTTTTGTTTTTAGTAATGACAAAATCAGTGTGACCGCAGCACAGTCATAATACCAATTGCAAAATTGACCTGTGAAAAAGCATACCGAAAATATACCACAATATATCGATTATAGATGGTGCGAAACTTCGATAAAATTTCTAAAATGTATTGTTTTTTTATTTAAAAAGTTTTATTCTAAAAGCGACATTTTAAAAAAATTGTTTAGAACCCGAAATTCGAAACCAGTTTTATTCTAGAACCTTTTTTTTAATGAAAATTCCTTTTTTTTTATCCAGTTACAATAGATGAAATATTTGAATATCTAAAAAATTCAAATATAATTTTGAATGCAAAACAATAAAGTTGTAAAATTTTATTTTTAATATTTAACTAATATAAGTATCCTCTCATTTTTGGTTGGTAAGATCAAAAAAATAAAAACATATGAGTAATTTATAATTTGTTAAGCGAAGATATAATATTTAACAATAATTAAATTGAATGATAATATCCATGAAGATATCCCTTTGGGCATTAGTAAGTCAGCTGCGTTTGTATAGTATCCAGCTTTAGTTTCAGCGATTGGATCAACTGTAAGAAAAAATAATTTAAAAACTGTGATATACATAGATATAAATTAATAATGCTTTTGGCCTTACAAACGTCTCCGGCTCCGTTTGTAAAATATTCCGCCTCAGATTCAACATTTGGATTAGCTGTAAATAAAATTTCAAATACCTTTATTAGTTTGTTTACAAAGCTAAGTCAGAGATATTGAATGAAATGTAGATCGACACATCAGGAGAGTCTTTTAAGTATAACAATTTGAAGCTCTCTATAATTTCTTAACAATATAAATTTTAAATTTTAGGTGTGATCTTACCTATGTCTTCCTCGGGTATATAAGATCCTGCATCAGACTCAACGTATTCTTTTGCTGTAAATTATTTTGTCATAAATTATAAGTTAATTAAATTCTAACTATTAACCGAAATATATGGAGATAATGACTAAATATCAATAAGATCAAGAAAGAAATGGTAAAGGTAAAATGTAAATGTCCTTACATAGGTCTTCTGGGTTTGCAATATTTTCTTCCCCGATTTCAAGGTTTTCTGTACCTGGAACAAATATAACAATATATGTATAAACAAGCAACATTATTTAATAATTATTTTATTAAAATACTCTTTCGATTATTTTAAGGGATCAACTATGAACTTCATAAACTATTCAAATATTTTCCCACAGTATTTTGTGTGTTAAAGGGAAAATCGTTCTTATTTAAATATTGTTAGTTTTTCTTAGTAAAATAATATCTTGGATTTCTTAGAACCTATTTGTTTTCACGATCCCTAAATGTGATAAACAATTTGCACAACTATATTTACAATTTATTTACTTACCCATCTCAGCGCTTTTCCTCTGGCGATAAGGTAGGGACACACTGTAGTTATTATTTTGCATGTCGGCGATCTCTGCGTTTTGCAAAATAGGATATATCCAACTTAGGTAGGGAGATATTTGGGTCACTTTATTTTGAAACCGATATTCAACATTAGCCCTCGCAGAGGAAATGATTCCAACCAAATTGCTTTCGTGAATTATACCGTAACCTGGATACACATTTTCTGAAAGCTGTGGAATACGGGAATTAATTTTTATATTTAAACTTATAGTAGAAACTAGTCTTACAGTTGACTCTACTCTATCCTGCAAGGGCGATTCCGTAGTTAAATCATAATCAGCCAAAAGAACCCATTCAATATCATCTCGATCTGATAAAGGCAATTGTGTACTCAAGCGAAGGATCGCAATATCATTATCCAAAGCTCTGACATTGAATTCAGGAAATATTTCAATGCTGCTCACAAGGTAAATCAATTCGCTTTGATCTTGGGTCTTCACAGACACAGCTAGTTCCTCAGTCGGTAATACTTTTCTTTGCTGTGAGAAATCAGTTTCATTAGGAATTAATAAGCACGATGCCGCGGTTAAAACAATTCGACTTTGGAGGATATTTCCATAGCACTTTCCGTCAACAAGGACTCCTTCATTATTCCTTCTCTGCAGTAGAACTTGGTAGGAAGGACGATGATAGTACTCATTGTAGACGCACGGAAAGAGGCACAAAATGAATAAAGCTTGCGATAGCATAATTTCTCTTGATCTTGATACGTGGACCGAAGAACCTTGACTGTCGTCACCGTGCCCTTACAAGAGATTAAGTAAGTAAACGCAAACCTCAGATGCACAGAGTAGAGGTATATCTTATCTTCTCAAATAATTTATGCAAGTACAGTCGAAACCGCGTTTTAGATATAATTTTTGGAATTCTTAAAAAGCCACAAACAATTTTGTGTGTGACATCAACGTTATTTAATTAAATGGGAATTTCAATAAAGTAGCCAAGAGCATCTTAGACATTAAAGATAACAGTTTGCACAGAGATTGTCCAATTATAATTGCTCACTTCACATGTTTTTACTGTCGTCTACGATGTATGCTTTCGTATCAGGCATTTCCAGAGGGTGGCTCACTGCCAGCTTATCAGACGATTTCTCAAGACATTTTAGGAGGGTGGATCACTGCGATAAACAGACAACATAGGGCCTTTTTTGGAGTTTAAAGTGAAAGTTAACACAGAGCCACATTGAATAGGGGGGTCGAAATATCTTAGCAACTAAATTAATCATTGACACAAAAATGTCCCAGACTTTTGGTATTTAGATAACCTATTTAATTTGCATTAATAATGATGGAGGTTAAACATTTTATATATTTACAGTAGCGCTTATAATGTTCTACACACAACAGTAATTATTTAAATAACAAAAGGCTCAAATTTTTATTAACTTGAATATCGAATACAATAAATTGTTTAATTTAAATGAAACCCCTTTTCTTTAGTTGCCGTTAACAAGCGCTCCTTCATTATCTCTTCAGTTGGGTAATCCGGAAGCTTCAAGTAGTGAACGCAGGTGTTCACGGATGGATAGCTTCCAACGCCAGCATCTACCTTCCGAACAACTGTCAGTCTGGGATGTAAGTTAGCAAGTCCGCCCGGAGGCAAGCTACTGCAACCAGTTGTGAATTGAAGAAAAGCTTTCCTTTCGTCGCCCGACATGCTCAACAGAACGTTAACAAAACGTTGGAAACCAGGGCTAAAAGCAAACATTTATCAATTGATTTACAATAGAATTATTAGATTTTCTAAAAAATATTTAGTTTTAAAATTTAAATATACGTAGAGGAATGTACTTTTAAAACCATACTTAAATATTTGAGTGACCATGTGACTTTTATAAGTAGCCAGGGTGACCATGCTTGTTTTTAAATTTGCAGGAAGCAGTCACATGGTCACTCAAATATATTTAAACTTTTAGAAACAGGAATATTGCTCGATATATTCATATTTTCTTTGAAATGGGACCACAACGCTACTTATTTCTTACAGATTACCAAATAAAAAAAATTTACAAACATACCTGTCTTTGTTGTAGCCAAGTTTTGGTTCAGTATATGAAATAATATCTTCTCGGCTCCAGTGGGGGAACTGCTCGCCGCAGATCATCATTCGGGCCTCCGCGGGAGTGAAGGCAGCCAGCTTCTTAAGAGGGAACACCTCATTGAACCCATCACTGAATGCCTTCATCTGTTGTGCGATGCCATCTTGCAGGATGAAGTTCATTAGCAGCTCGCAATATGCCTCTAAGTTGTCGATGGTGACATTCACCGATGATCCGTCCGGCAGCAGATCGGCCTGTTCATATCCGTAGACGGAGGAACTTGGCAGATACGTGAACGTAAGGGCCAAGTCTTCCAGGGATACTTCCAGGCCATTTTGGGTGTGTAACTTTAGGTCGCCGATGAGTTCTTGTTTCTTTTCGGCGCTGAGAGTGTCGTCAAAATCAATTGATTGCTTGCGCATTAGAAGATTTTGTAGCTCTTGCAGGAATTGGTACCGAGTTGGGTCAATTTCTTTCAAGTTCTCCAAGGATAGAATGCCGCCAAAGGCATTCGATTTGTTACCATCAGTTCGTAATAGTTTGGTGCAGGTGTCGAGGATGTCCGACTCGTCTTCGGACACGACAGAGAGATCGCCGTTTCGTCTGTCCGAAATGACTTTTTGGAGATTACGCGATAGCACTTTGTTGTGACAAAGCAGTTGAAGAAATGATGTGGACAGTGGGATGTCCACTAGGCGCATATCTTGCAGTACTTTTGCAACGAACACCCCGAAGAACCAAAAGTATTTTAGGACTCTCTCACTTATCTCGGTATTCTGAGGAAGCGGTGCTGGGAACAGTCCATGCTCCCTCCGATTTACGTAGTACCCGACAGGCTTTGAACTTACTTCAATTTCCCGCGATTCCTGCGAGTTTTCGGGATCCAGATCCTGGCCCAACTCCTCATCGCAGAGCCACATGCAGAGATCCGCGCGTTGAATTTCTGCCGCAACTAGGGCATAGAACTCCAAGGTGGGCCCCAGGCCAGTTCCTTCCTCGTCCAAAAATTCAACTTCCAACACGGACTTCCTGTTGCTGTGCGTCTTCATAACCTGCATGGCCCACTTCAGCAAATCCTCGTTTCGCGGAACCTTGACGCGCTCATGCTTCAACCGGCCAATGCGGAACTCGTGATCATCGCGGCGCGGGCTCATGATGGGAATCCGCTGTCTTTCCACGGTCACATCTCGCTGAGATTGCAAGCAGACAATGCTCCTCGATGCCCCAAACGATGTGCAATTAAAGTACAGTTGCCTCGTCTCGAAGGGGAACAAGAACGGGCACGATTGGTTCAAGTTCTCACACCAGTTCGGCAAAGCGTTGCTGGCGAGGACCAAGGGATCCTGAATCTGCTGTTGCAGCTTGTTTGTTATCTTCTTGCTGATGAAGAGATCTTCGGACAGAAGTGGTGCCCCTCCGTGTTCCGCGCCCTCGGAGTTCTCGATATCGTTTTGATTGAGAGCATTGATTTGGGTGAGCAACTCGAGAACATCGTCCACGGAGCACAGATGGCTATTATCGGTTATATTAAAACCAAGATGCATTGGAGAGTTGGGCGACAAGGTGGACGCTCCACTCTTCGATGAGACATCTGGGGTTTGAGCAAGCTCCTCTCCGGTTTCCTGTGCCTGTGCCTCTGCTTCTGGCGACACCTCCCGGTACACAATGGTGTACGTGGGCTCCCATATCTTTCGGAACTTGTCCAGCTTGTTCAACTGACTGCACTGCAGAAGTTCCTGCACGGCTCTGAAGATGGTCCAGTCGGTGTTGTTTAGGTCAATTTCCACTTCGGGAATACCGCCGATACCGGGACCCCGCAACTTTAGCCAAGCAAGGGCTGTTCAATTGTCTCATGTCCACTGGGCTGCTGTTTGGGTAACTCCTCGGCCCCGATGGGGGGAAGTTCCAGATCCGAGGTTTGATTAACGTTTGTGCGACCCGGCCGCGGGTCAAATGCTGGTATCAATGCCGAGAACTGCCTCTTCAGGACGAATTCGTCGTCCCACGACTTACGCTTAGTAGTCACACCCACCAACCTGTTCTCCAGAGCCTCATCGTCCATGAAGGTTAGCAGGTTGCGGGACACCATGACTTGAAGCAGCGTGTTGCCCACCTCCTCGTATTCGTCTTCGTTCTCCTCCTCATCGTTGTCCTCGTCCATGTCGTCCTCATCGTCCAAGTCGCCCAACAACGCTGGCGCCCTACAGCTTTCCAAAAAGTCCTCGAGGGACACTTGTTCGCTGTCGCTCGATGTGGAGGTCAGGCTCATGGTTAGGGTGTGATTGATGGTGGATGCGGACTGCTGTCCGGCAGAGGTATTCGACGACGGATGATTGGATGATGGAGCAATGTTCTCGCTGTTATTTGAGGATAAGCTGGGATAGCTTTGGGCGGTGCTCAGCAGTCCCGAGTGGAAGTTACTGGACAAGGCCAGCTTGACCAAGCTGGTTACCGAGTGTCCGAGGAATGAGCCGGAAGCATTCTGATCGCGATCGCCGCCATGCTCGTTGACATTCACAACATCCGCCGCATTCATAATCTGGTTATCCTGGATGTTGCTGGCCATCGTTCCCTGTGAGGTGCGACGGCGAGCAATCGCTGCAAAGGTCTCCAGCAGGCCGGTGTGCATTGTGGCCACCTCCGACGTGGAGGGCACCTCGGATGCCGATGTTGTCGTTAGGTTGGGAACACTTATGCTCATCATCTGGCTGGGAACGGTTACATTTTCAGATGAAATCTGCGGATCTGCATTCGCTGGCTGTGCTGCTGCTGAGGCCGGCTTCAATGCAACAACACTGCTGGGTTTCTTCTGACTCGAATTTTTGTCGGAATTGATCAGGCCCTGTCCCTGCTGCTTCGGCTGCTTCTTTAGGCCTATATTTGCGCCGCAGGGAACGGGAACAGGGAACGTGTCGGTGGTCGAAAGAATGTTGTTCGAGTTATTCCTGATCATATCCACGCCATCACGCATCTTGTCAATCATTTCGAGGGCTTCGGTCGAGAGTTGGGTGACCGTATTGACCGCATTGGTGGTTCGCAGATTCACCAGCAGCTCCTTGGAGATCTTATTTACCGAGTTGTTGGCATTCATCTTGTTGTTCTCCTCAATGTTGGATATGTTTTTGATATCACTCGCCTCTCGGGGAGCGGGAGCGGGAGTCTGGACATCAGGAACGATCTCGGATGGCTTGCCGCATATATTCTCTTTGGACTCCAACTCGGCGAGCGATAAATTCTCGGAAATGGTTGCCAAATCGGAGACAATGCTCGAGTTAATCGCCGGCATGGAGTTGTTGATGGCCGACAAGTCTGAGATGTGCTCCAAGTCCCGACTCAATGGCGAGGGTCCACTTATATTATCCTTATGCATGGGACTTGTCCCGGATTCCTTGTGCTTTGCCCGAACCTCTCTGGAGGAAGCCGATGCCAGTTGCAGTTGGTTTGTGGATATTATCTGTGTCTTGGCGGAGGCAAAAGACATTCTCGGCAATTGTCTCGACGACCACGGCCTGTTTCCAGGCGAGATTATCCGCCGAAACGGTTTGATTCGATGCACCAACCTCGGTGTGATGATTCTGATTCTTCTCCGTGGCCTCGGGCAGGGAGGGCGTGGAGCTGGACTTGCGCGATGTAAGCGCCGTCGTGTTGGTCTTGTCGCTCATCTTCATCGTTCCCGTTCCCGTCGTCGACGACTGATTGCCCTCGAAGATGGACAGGTACTCGCCATCGGCTAGCTTCAGATCGTACTTGCCCTCGGCGCCCATGCGATACGAGTTGCGTACGCCGTGGTCCCACTTGACATCGATCCAGCCGTTGTGGATTTCGCCCGTAATTGTTCCCTCGCCGCCACAGCCATCCTGATCCTCCCACCGCCAGTCAACGCCACGTATTACTCTGGCTCCCGTGGTCATGTGCTTTAGCTGCGCTCGAATCTGCCGCCTCTCGCGTCTTATTTTCGCCTCTGCCTCCTTGACACTCTTGCCAATGTCATCGGCCACGCCCACCACTCGGCCATAGATCTCGAAGCCACTCAAGCTCAGGTAATGGGTTTGGCCAGAGGCATTGCGTCCATTCTGTTGAATCCTAATGTGGCGGTAGCGAATGGCATCATCCGAAGCTGCGCCTGCGCACGTTATGGGCCACGTGGCCGTGCTGCCGGGCTCAATCAGGCTCTTGTCATCCGCATGCGCACTGAGCGTGGTCCAGGTCAGGCCATCCTTCGATCCCTGGAGCAACCAGTTCCTTAGAGCTGATCTTCCGTAGCCGCGAGCATGCCGAAGGGTGTAGGCCGTGGGAATTATGTAGACACCCAGGTCGATGGCGAACCACGCCTTCTTGTTATCCTTTGTGTGACAATTCAGCGAGATGCTGTCGCGGGAAAGGATATCCTCCAGCTTGCCATACGGCAGCGACTTGCCCTCCGAGCTGGTGACCTGGACCAGTCCATACTGCGCTGGGTTGACCCAATCGCAGGTCTTGGCATTCGTTCCAATGTAAAACAGCAAGCCTTCCTCGTCGAAGTCAAAGGAGTGCGCAAACACGAGTCCCGGAGGACGATGCTCCCTTATTTTCTTCAAGTAAAAGTACGTGGATCGGTCGAGATCGTACCATTGCTTGGCCACCATTTTGAGCAAGTACTTGGATAGCTGTCCAATCGTTGCCAGAGGCTCCATTTTGAGCGTACGTCCGGAACGGTCGAACAAGGTGCTCTCGCACTCGGCGCGCTCCAAGCGGAAGCGGAGTCGCTTCTGCAGAATCTGCAGACTATAGCCGGTGCATGGAGTGTCGTATAGATATATCGGTAGCTTCTCTGTACTCTCCAGCACAGACACCAGTTTCTGGATCAAGATGCTCGCTGTGCTCTTGGTCCTGGTTGCCACCGATTCAACGCTGTCCTCCAGTATGCACTTCTTGAAGACGGCAACTCGCTGCTTTTGCATTTTGTTGCGCTTTGAATTATTTTCCCAATGATTGACCGAAAGAACGGCCACCAGAGCCTGGACCAAGCCGGATGAGTGCATCTCGTAGGCACTCACCACGCCATCTTCGTGTATCAACTGACACAGCTTGGTCAGGGCGGCGGACAAGGTCTCATCCCAACTGCCATTGGGAGCCATGTGCTGCTCTTCGAACGACACCTCAATTTGCTTCACAATGTCGGTTAATATGGCAACCGCTCCGCGGGGTATGGTCTGCGCCGATTTAAAGTATTTGTTGTAGATTTCACGCGACAAGTTGCGAACCTGAAACTTTTGACCCTCCGTCTTGGACTTGTTGCGCTTCTTCTTGGCCGTGGACCAGCCCGAAGCGAAATCGGGTCCCAACACGGTCTCCGCCGTGAAAGTATGCTTCGTTCCGCGATTGCTTTCGAAAATAAAGCCAGGCAGGTCGTCCTGCAGCACCGTAACCTGATGTCCTTCTGTATTGTGTATTTGCAGCTGGTTCGTTTTATGCGATTGCAGACCCAGTTGCCAACAACCAGGCGCAGAGCACTCGCTGTGGGCAAAATGGGCTGCGACACAACGCCGGGAATCACGCAGGACCGTGCGCGCATTAGCTTCTCAAGGAACTCACCGCGATTTTCTGTAAGTAATTAATTAATTATTGATACATATTCATTAATAGTTTAGTAGCTGAATATTTACCAGAACTATCATTGCCATTCTCTGGACTTCCGCTGGAGTACATGGTGGCCAGCTTGCCATCGATTATAAAGCGAAACCAGCCATTGGAGCCATTGGATAGCTCCAGAGCCACCGAATCCGACCACACGTACAGGCAATCACGGCCTCGACAAATGCTCCACTCGCGCCAGTGATAGGGTTTGCCCTGCAATATCTCCTTGGCATCCTCCATGGGATCTTCTATGGTTTAGATTAATAAATTAATAATTATAATTATAATAATTTAGATTAAACTTACCCAAAGTTGCTCGAGGACTGACCACGACGTTGGTCAAAGGTTTCTGTGCCGAAGCCGCCGTCTCATCTGCGTTCCCCGACGATGATTGCACATACATATCCTCGGCATCAGTGTCCATCAAGGCCTGAACCTTGGCAAACACACCCCAAGTCGTGCAAAATGATCGAGGAATTCCTCTTGTGTCTTGCACATAATTTCCTCGATGATGTTTAAAACAATCAAGTGACCATCGTCGTCGTCCTGGAATATAATTTTAATTATATATATATTATATATAATTAATTAATTAAGGCTCACCTCATTGTCAAGGACACTGGCGACCACCTCGATGAGCAGGTTTCCACCATTTTGGCCCGACGACGTGGAGGCATGTGCATCATCGCTGTAGCCAGACTCGCTGAGGGACTGCAGCACCGTTGGGTACGCGTACTGGACAATCTTCTTGATGAGCGCCAGGCTGGCGCGCCGCACACTGCCCAGCATCGAACCCAAGAAGGTGCGGCAGAATATCGGGAGGAGTACCTTTAGGTAAATGGGCGCCATTTCGGGATCACCCCTTGGTTCCATTAGTGTACCCTTCTTGCCATCCTTGTTTAGAAGCGAGTGATCCGGCGACATCCACTCGCCGGGCGACTGCAGTATGGCCGCCACTTCCCGATGGCCGTCGTCCAGTCTCTCACGCGCTTTGTCCAGCGGCGTCTTTCCATCCTCGTCGCGCAAATCCGGATAGGCACCGAATTTGAGGAGGATCTTAGCGATTGCCGGACGGCCGAAGCAGGCGGCATAGTGGAGGGACGAGCTGCGTTGCCCCTTATTCACGTCGGCTCCTTTTCGCACAGATACTCGACCATTTCCAAGGTGCCGAAGGCCGAAGCCCAGTTAAGGAGCGTCTGACCCACATCGTCCATGCAGTTGACATCAATGCCGCCAGATTCAATGGCCTCGCGCAGCGCTTCCGAGTCCTTCGATCGGATGCAATCGATGAGCTGGCGGTGCGTGCGATCTGTGTTGGTGTTATTGCGCCTGGGTCGCGGCGCCAACTGTCCCTGATTGGGATTGTTGTTGCCGCCTCCTCCGCCTCGGTTCAACGCTTGGCGTCCTTCGAACAAAAGCAAGAGCAAGAGATCTGCAAAGCGCATGCAGTCGAGCACACATCTCTCGTCGCCCTGCAATGCCCTTTCGAGGGCATCGGCCAGCTGCGATCGCAGAATGTCATGGGTGATGGATGGCGATCCGCGGCAGAGTGTGGACAGCAAGGAAATTGTGGTGGATATGGATTGCGGGGAAGCAGCCGCATCGGATGATGACTTTGGTGACACTTTGGTGGTGCTGGCACCCGTTGCCACATTCTCATTGATGGCATCCGACGAGTTTGTGGGCACAGCGGCCAGGGCAGCCGGCTGAGCAGCAGCTCCTGCGCCCGAGTGTGGGCTGCCGCCGACACTCTTTAAACGCTTCAACAGCTCCGTGGTCAGGCCATACTCGGCCAGCGGTGCTGGGTCCACCCACTTGCGGGTGAAACGATCGGCCACAGAGGCGAAGCACTTGAGAGCACCATCGGACACCATGGCATCCTCGTGCTGCAGCAGGGTGCTCAGGCTCTCCACGCAATTCTGGATGCACGGCGTGTTGGGCTCCACCTTGGTGCACAGCCGCGACACCACGGACATGGCCGAGTGTAGCGTGTCCTTGTGCACTTGGGAGCCACAGTCACGGATGAAGGATAGGACACAATTGAGGCCGCCGCCTTCGAAAACGGCGCCCGCTTCACGGGTGCAAATAAGCTCGAGCACCTTGATGCACTGCTCGGCTAGATCGCGAGATGTGCGGGACGAGAGGTCCGCAACCACGAGATGGTTGCATATGGCCTTGATGGCGCCATCGATCGACACGATGCGCCTGGTGCACTCCGCCGAAACGTCCAAGTAATAGGTAATTGCCCGCGCCGTTACCTCGAGCACATTTTCAGGGGCCAGTTCATCCAGGAAGATCTTGCACAGAGCTGGCAAAAATGTGCGAGGTGGACAGCTTGAAACGGAAACGAACAGAAAAATGTCATACAAAAGGGGAATTAAATAATATTAAATGAATTTGAGCTAAATACCTTTCGAAGCAACGATCTACATTGTCGGACATCAGGAGCAGCATGCAGAGCTGCTCCAGGGCAATCAATTGCATGTCCCGCTCATCGCCTTGTCCCATGGACAGCCATTCCAACAGAGTCTCGGGATCGACATCGCCCATCTGTGTAATGTAAACAATACAATTTTGAATATTGAATATATTGCTTGTTGACAACTAAAGCACAAAGTCAAAGAAAAGGCAGTGGAACTGTTTAATGGTCAGTTTCAAGCAAAATCCTTTAATTACAATGCCTTTTGTGTATTTGAAGTCAAAATCAAGAATTTTATGATAACATTTAATGTAACTACATGTATTAAACTTTTTTAAATCAATTAAATAAAAATCAATATACGAATACAAGCTCTTTTTTACTTACCGCGAATCGATTTGGATTGATTTTTCTTAACCAAAACTGTAAAAGAGAAGGCAAAATTTGGAATATTACCAATTAGAGGAAGGAAGTATTATAAGGCATTAAAATATCCATGTTAGAACTAATTCCCATTTTTGTAAGGGACCACTTTGGGTTGCTAGGCATTTTGTAGAAGGCAAACAAACAGATACCAAGGTGGCCAATGGACTCTAAAATGTTTTCAAGTGTACATATGTATGTACATATTTCACGTAAAACAGATGAGCTAAGCGAATTTCCAATGAAGCCCGCCAAAACATTTCAATCAGAACTATTTAAATCACTCTTATACAGCTTAAAACGTGATAAGAGTTGCATATTTACATTGATGTTGATGTAACTTGTTGTTTTACCAATTGGAGGTTCCACTAACAAGAATACGTGTAACACCACACAAAGAAATACATAAATGTAGGGGGGAAAACTGCGTTGTTCCAATTGAGTACCTCAGTTTCTCTACAAAGATGTCATGATGTTCGTCATCAAGTCAATAACAAAATATATGAATAAACCTATTCAAAGGAAATAATCACACTAAGTAAACAAAACAAACATATGTATGTACATATAAAACTTTTTTATGTATCACTTTACGTTTTTGTTTTAATTTTGGTACCAGCCATTGAATCGTACTAATAATATTTACTTTGATTGTATTATCGACGAAAACAAAGAGTGCAGCGTGCTCTAATAAATTAGCAATTAACCAAGAAAGTGCACCAATTCTGAGTATGATGACATTTTCATTTTTCTTTTGCCCTCAACGACAGTCCAGTTGTGTATGTACATATGTATGCACATTTTCGGGGACCTTTCTATTTCACAAACATAACTGCTTTAAAGTTACATAAAACGAAGACACTGTTATAACGATGGTCTCCGCCAAACTATCTATGCACTTATTTCACAATATACCAACGCGAAAACATGTGTGTACGTAATGTAATTGTCAATTATTTATAAATAATTGCATTTCCTATGTAAGATGGCAGCAATGTTGACAAAAATTTATTATATTCAAGTCGTCGTACCTTTTTTGCATTATATTAAATATTATGCTGTCTTTATTTCTTCCTTAAAGTTGCTTTTTAAAAGCTTTTTCAAAATTACTCAATACACTATTTTCATTCACACAAATCCAGCTCGAAAATTGATTCTAGAGATGCAAAATGGCATCAGTGCTGCCAACTTAGTTATTTTCTGGCCAGATCTGGCTTTTTAGACTGACCTTAAACTGTGACAAGTATTCCCTAAATTATCGGTTTTTCCCTCGACAGGAACTGGTAACACTGACCGAACGAGCCGTAACCAAACCACGTAAGTAAACAAAAACGTAACGATTTTTGACGTAAGTGAACACAAACACACAATTGAGGGTTTTCTAAATAAACATTGTTAGTTTTTAAAACTGTGTTTGCAGTATCAATTTGGTAGACAGGTGTGGATTAGTGATTTAAAATACCCTGCTCGTCTATCAAAAGACATCGACATTTAATCCAGCTTAAAAGAAAGACGCATTAAAATTAAAGTTTTAATGGTTTTAAAACATATTTGTCAATTTTTGTTGTTTTTTTAGATCTACGAAAAAAGTAACACAACAGATATACTCAAGGAGATATCCACAACAACTTACAGATGCACCAATAAAAATACATATAATTTGAGTCTTAGTATTTATTATAGATATATTTTATTTTAAATAGGTAAACTATCAATATATAAATATTACAACATATGGCATGGAATTTTAATTATGTTCTGGAATAAGTTCCGACGCCCAAACATCTTGTGGCCATCCCGTACGGCCCTTTGCCGATATGGGAATATTCTGAAAAAGCACCATAATAAAATTAATATGAATAACACTTACAGTACGAATAAAAATTTACATTTATTAGGTCGTTTAAGATATGCTTTTATACTACTTTACCTAACTTTTAAGACAACTAATGTAATTAAATACCTGAGCGAAAAAATCTATTTAGTTTCGATCAGGAATAAAAAGAATCGCATAAAAATATAATCTATTGCGAAATAAGGATTTAAACAAAACCCAATAACACATATTCGTTTTAGTCAAATCAAAACTGAAAAGAAAAATATAAAATCAAGGTATTCAAATGCCATTTGTATATAGTATTAGTGAGTATACACCTGCAACACAAAAAAACATATCGAAACAATGCGCACGAACTCTATGTTATTTATGTAGATCATAGTTTCCTTTCTTGTTTACAACTTTGTACCCACAAATAGACAATTAAGAAGTAAACAAGAGATGTTAACACGTGTACGGAAACACTATAGAAACACTTCATTATTTTATTTAGAAATTGTAGTTCAGATCTTAATTGTTTGTGAGGAAATCTCTATGGACCTCATTGGTATGCCATATACGATTTTTTACCAAAAAATAAACCAACATTTTTAGAAAAGAATTATTACATTTGATGCGATGTCTTGTTTGGAGCTGGTAAATGTTTCAATTCATTCCCCCAATTTTCATATCTTCCCAATGTTCCCCAGGGAAGTGTGTTCTTACAGGGCACTTGATTAATCCAAACTCTTAATGGATTATATATTGTATGTATATTTTTGATACAACACTTTGGCGGCGCACTTGCCTTGTGAAAGTGTACAAAGCATCCGTATCTCGATTGCCAGATTGCCCTATTAAGTTAATGTTCCACCCCCAACCCTTGTTGGTGGATGGATAAGCATGGATTCTCAATTACGGCTGCATGTGCCTGCGGTTTATCACTTCCTATAATTGCACAATAAAGTGAAACTTAGAGGCGGTCACCCAAATTTTTGTATTTGGAAACTGGCTTCACGATACCGACCGCCCTGCACTTCAATTAAGAAAGATACAAAATCATGTTTTTCTGGCGGATTACAAAGGGGGAAATGGCTTTGGATGCATATAAAGTACATTTATAAAGTCAAGTGCTTATATTTTTTCCTAAAAAGAAAAACAATGAGTACAATCTACCCCAAGTTCGGAAAACAAATTTCTGAAAAGGAGACATGCAATTTGTCCTATTAAAATCTATTTTGAATCCAATGATTATTTAATTCTTATTAAAGACAATTTTTATTAGATAATAATATAAGTGTATAAATGTAATCACAATTAGTAGTAGGTATGTATATTCAGAAAAAAAAGAACCAAACGCCCCCATTTTAAGAGAAGAAGTAGCATCTGTTTTTTTTCTCTTCTTTCATAACAGAAAAACCAGACCCGTTTCAATAAAAATAAAAACCGAGAAACCATTTTTGGTCCAGTAGCTTTAAAATTCAGACAAGAAAAGTTGCTATATCAAACATTAAATAAAGCCGAGGATTTACGGTAATTCATAACTATATTCCATTAAGCTCTTTTCCAAGAGCAAAGGCTTAAAACTTTTATTTTAAAATTTAAGCGACATTATAATTATTGCGAGAATAGTTGACCTTCGGAAATAACGCTTACTCATTCATTTAAACTCATAAATTAAATTATTGTATTTTGTGTTCAATGTTGCAAGTTAAAGTAAAATCGAATAAAGAGTTGGTACCGACGGCAGAAACGGATTCGCGGCTATCATCCCGATGTAAAAACAGTGAGAATAAAAATTGTTAAATGATTTCTGATAAAATCTAACTTAAAAAAATTAACCTTTTTTTTAATAGTTGATTTTGGCTTACTTGAATTTCGCTCTTCAGACATTGCTGCTTCTTTTCGCTACAAATCTTTCGGTTCATGGGCTTAAGCTCTGCTCGAAATCCGCCTTTTGGGTCCTGATCTCCGTCGAGAACATTAACTAAGTAGTTTATGTACAATATGGCCAATTTTAATGTTTTAATCTGTTAAATAATGCAAAGATATATATACATATTGCAAAATACTGTATAGAAAATTATTCAATTCAATTTTCCATGATTTTTTCTTGACTAAAATTATAAAAGTTTTAGTATCTACAATTGCAACTGTGCTTAGGTCTTCAAGCCTTAATTTACCTTTGATAATTTTGTATCTGTTGGAACATTGGGTATCTTTTCTCGGAGATAGGAGAAGGCATTGTTTATACTTTGTGTTCGTCTTCTCTCCTTTTTGTTAGCTGTATTTCTTTTCTTAATAGTTCGAGTTGCCAAAGGTGGAGCATAGCCTACATGATTTTGGTTATAAATCTGTTGCTGAACTTGACTTTCAGAGTCTGAAATAATAATAATCAAATGTTACAAATTATAATTTTAATTTATCTTTGGCAAAACAAGAATATAATTTGAATTTAAAACAGATCTGTTAGAACTTCCCCTACAAAGGAAAATATTTACAATTATAGGTGAGCAAAGATTTCGATTTCATATTGATTGATTTCACCGTCACAAAGAAACAAAAAGATATATATTTACGTTTTATATCGAATATGGTAGATGTATTATAAACCGAACTATAGTATTGAATATTCGTTGAATACTCGCGTCCCACAAAAATTGAATTTTTCGACATTTTTCTTTAGTGGGAACTCAAGTTAGTTAAAATAATTTTCTCGTTTGAAGTTAAGCATTTTTGCGGGTATCAACCGAAGATAAAACTTGTCGCTGTTGTGTGTCTGGGAAGGAACTGAAGAGGCAATCCCAATTGCTGACTGAAAATATGCGGAATATCCCAGCGCAGTTCTGGAGAATATCCTCCCCCAAAAATGAACCAATCGCAACGCTGATATTTATACCATTAGCTCTCTCAACCAATAGTGGAGAACTTCCAGAACATTGTGTGTATGTAGATATTTATATATATCTGAAAGAATTACATCTATACAAAATGTGTATGTGACCTGACCTGCACGGTCGAGTGCGCTGTATGTCTATATTTTCAGTTCAGTCTGTCTGCAGATTCCAAATAAAGAAGTATTCTAACCTCACAGCCTTAAATTAGCAGAATAACTTTTTTTGTTTATTGATAAATAATACAATGCTACAATAACACAAAAATAATGGTGTAAAGTTAATTATTTTTTGGCTTAGAAGGCTTTAGTTTTCATTTCCTTTGTAGGTGCCTTACCCGAGCCATGGTTGGGCACTGAATTTCAAGGTCGGAGCACGGCAACAAGAACCAAAGTTAAAACTGTATTTTGTAGCGTGTGTATTTTGGCCACTCAACACAGAAAAATATCTGAAAGGGTTAACAATACTCCAAAAACAAACACAAAATAAATAGCAACTGTTTTTATCTACAAAAATTTATTGCATCTCATGGTTTAATCAAAAGATAAAAGATTGTTCTAATGGTACATCATTATATCTGTGCTTTGGTACAGACACATATAGGCATCGCAAAAAATACGCTTAGCGTGTTCAGGTAATACTTTATCGTTCGTTGAAGTTTCATTTATAGATCGCGCCCCCTCGTCCGTGAGCCACTGCGTTAATTCCGGAACACACGTAATTTCAGGTATATTGTATCCATTCTGTTCGCCTGCAAAATGTTTCGAATACAAAAACAAATAAGTGAGTTCAATAAATCGAATAATAATCACCTTTCCTATCAGCCATTGAATCGAAAAAACACCATGGAGCATCCGGACCAGATCCCGACTTTACAAAAGCCACATAATGTGATGTTTCGATGCAGACCACGGCAAATAGTTCCATGTATAATCGCGGGACAACCATGTGATCAGCCATAATTCTAAAGTCCTTCGGAATGGAGATCTTTTTCGAAACGTGATTACTCCTGAAAAAGATAGATGTATTTGGTAAACTTAAGATACTTTAATAGGTAATCTTGGTAACCTTTTGGAGTGCGAGTGAAAGGTTTTCAAGCACTTGGGGCAAAAGGCGGTACATTCGAGTCCTGATCCAGCTTGTAAGCTTCCAAAGCAATCCCGGCACTCAAACTCTGCCAGTTTACCGCAAAGCGAGCACTGTCGTGGGGCTGAAAATATATAAGACATAATAAAATAGACAAAAACTTAAAGGTATATATGGTACATACAATTTTCAATAATATCCGTCACATCCAGAACTTGCGAAGGCAATATTCTGGGTACATCTTGAAGTTTTTTCCAAAGCGCGGCATTTGAATGATGAAACAAGAGGGAACCTCCTTCAATTTGATGTCGGAGGAGTGAAAGCTTTGCTCAAACAACTGCTGGACACTCGGTAAGGTTAACTTGTCGTCCTTCTCCACAAACAATTGATAGAAATACGAATCCTGGCCAGAGCTTAGCTGAAAATGTGCTTCAATTTATCAGCATGAATGTTGGCAACACATTTAACAACAAACTCACCTTTAAAAAGGGTTCAACTCTCATTATTTGTGAGAGTAAACTGTTGAGGAACTCTTCAGGGTCTTTCTCCTCGCAGGTGAGACCACTGACCGAACTTAGCTGATCCAGTAATTCGCGAAGCTTCATCACACGATCCGAACGCACAAAGACATTCTTTCGCAAGGGATTAACGATTTCTTCGCGCAACACCTTCTGGACTTCGCTGTAGTTTCGAATATCCTGCCGGAGGAGAGTGTTAATACCTATGTAAATAGCCGTTATGTAATTACTATTGATAATTACTTACTTGTGGTCCCGGATGCCTGTACAGAATTGAATCAAAAACACTGGTGAATGTAAACATTGAAAAGAGCGTGGCATCTAGGTAGCAGGAATTATGATGACCTTGTATTCCCTTGAACTTGCCACAAATACTCGCCAGCTCCTCAGAGTTGTGAATTTCTAAGGAAGCAGGCATTAGTTTTTATTTTTTATAATTGTAACGCTAGTGGCTCTTACCTAAAGGCGGAACCGGTCCGTGAATAGCCGGAAAGTCAGCGACACCGAATTTCTTTGCTTGATTATTGGAACTTCTATTGGCCGACATGCTGGGGGTGTCCACATCGGCAAATCTACGGTCAGCGGTGCATCTGTTTGATGGCACAAACACGGCTCGACCCTCGTGGCATGTGAATAAGCTAGAAATAAAAATATTATAATAAAGTCACACAGCCGTATATTCTTTAATAGAAACATACCGAACGCCGTTATGCCGTCCGTCTGAAGTCATAACGTTCTTCAAGTTGGACTCGTCTTCTACCTCAATGCCAACTAAAACGTTCTTTTGTACTCCCGGCGGAATGCCAATCCATCTTATAACGCCATATAGATCTTCGTTCGCTCCAGGACTCAACACTTCGACTAGCGAGCCAATCGCAAGCTCAGTTCCAGGAATTTCTATTAAGGGCTGGTAATCGGCGAGGGTTATACCTGAAAATTATAACGAATTTTTTAAAATAAGAAGAACAAGAGTCATCACAATTCGAGTGTCGTTTCAGAATATCTTCAAGAATTTACCAGGCTCCTCGTCTAAAGAAGTCGGGGAGTAAAATTCCAAAACTGTTAGGGGAATATTATTGTGTAAGTCCGAATCGGAAAACAATGATTTTTGGTATATATTCATTATCAGAACACGCAAGTCACAATTTTACAGATAACTTATATATTTTTTGAAGCAACTCAAAGCGAGCAACGTCTATCCAAAGTTAAACAGAAATAAAACTCCCCAAAACTGCATATATGTATATCCACCCAGAGCACTGGTATTTTACGTGCACGTAAATAGAATATATGTATCTTTGGCCAACTATCTATAAATAAATACACACTTTCGTTCTGCGACGATTTCTAAAAGGTTCAAGTGAATAACGAAATTACACAAAAAATGTGAAGGCTCCGAGAACTTATTGATTTATAAATTACACTTTTGGTATGCAAAATTTCGCGATTTATTTTAATAACCGAGGGATGCCCGATATCCGGGAAAAATATATTCGAACGAATAAGAACGTTTGAACAAGTTGCTGAAGAGGCATCCGCATAATTCGTAAGTATTAGAGGGTCTGGGAAGCCTTTATAAAGAGTCAAATATGATTCTTATAGACTAGATATGACTATATTTAATGTCAATCAAGGATATATTCTTTATACTGACTGAAAATGGAAAAACCTTTTAATGACGTACGCGGTGTTTCCTCCGGCTCGACTTTTGGTAGGACAGGGGGAGAAGCTGGTTTGATCACTGCATCCTCGGAAATACTAGGGTCCACCGACCCTTTACTTTTGTTGTTTAAAATCATAGCTGCAGCTCCGGCACGTTTAGGCCAGTTTGTTCCAAGAATGTCTGCCAAATCCACATCTTCGTGATAGGCGTTGTCGTGGTTAACATCGCTGTTTCTAAATTGAATTGGAATACAGTGAAAGTTTAAAGACAAAAACTAGTTTTTCGACTGCTACTTACTTTAAAATACCATTTTTTCTATTCGGAACTTTTTTCGGATAGACGTGGGCCATGTGATCACTTTCGTTGGAGAGTTCGTAGTTTTCCAGTGAATCTCCAAACCGATTTGCAATTGTCAACTTTTTTTCCTTTTCTGTTTCATGATCGGATTTGGAATTCATTATATTTAACAGAAGGCTGAAATACCAGAGTTAAAGTTAGTCATTAGAAGTTTCTTTTTTTTATATGTAAAAAGATTTCAATTTTGGTGACTCAATTTTTTAACCGTGGAAAGACAACTGTCAGTGCGACCCGCTCAAATCAAATACCTTCTGACGGTCACACTGAACAGCTGACAATTCATTGCCACAGAAACAATTTTTACTTTTAACATACATATGTATGTATGTACATACCGATATGTACATATTAAAAATTACAGGAAAAGAGCAACCTTTTGACCTTTCAAACGATGTAAATCCGCCACACATTGCAAAAACCAATGTACATATGAATGTATGTACATCTGACAACTCGAAAAGCACTGCACAGAACGACTTATTCATACATACATACATCCATACAAGTGCACAGCAACTGCAGTAACAATGCTATGCCAAAACTAATAACTAAAGCTAGTCTAAACGGCACTCCCGATATATTAAATGAATTACGAAGTCAACATTGTTTGTTTACAGTCTTCCAATGTTTACGTTTTGTTTTGCTTTGTATGTATGTATGTTTGTATCGATTTAGCTGCAGTATGACTAAATTACTTGTCCTCGAATTGTTTCTTGTCACCCCTATTATAATATTGCAAATATCTTTCTTGGCAAGGACTAAAACAATAACAAATTAAATAAAATTACACTTAGGTTTCCTCCACAATTTTTCCTTATTGATAAAAACACTGGCACAACAGATTACAAAAATACAACATTGCCACTGTTTCACAAATACGCCGACACTAAATCTGACAGTGAAACATTTGAGAATGAAACATTGTTGATAAAATAACGGTAATAAAGTATTCTTAATAGCTTTTTTTTTTAATTTGATTGACTTTATTAATATCGATGGTGCTTCTTTAAAAAAAATCGCTCTACAAGTTAGCGCATATTTATTTTTTAAAATATCTAAAAATTTTATAAAAAATATTGTAACTAGTAATTTATTATCGCTCAGCTGTTTTTATTTTTATATTTATCTGAGATTTACATAGAATCTTAAATATTGTATATTACTCTTAATTATATTTATTTAAATATATAAAGGACTGGTAACTCAAGTTACAAGAACTGGAACATGATACAATTATATAATTGTATCATGAACTGGAAGATTGGTAATATATTTTCTAATTTCTTCTACTGTAAATGGGGCTTAGTAGGCCAGTAAGTGCTTCTTTATTTCTGAGTCGCTTCTGCAGCAGCTGATGGAGCTGATAACTCCACGTTGATAGGACTCTGGAATGCCATTGGCTGCAATTGCACAAATTGGAATGGTAGTGTGAAGGGGATACCGCGATAGGCATTAGCCGATTCCTGGGGATTCAGGTCGAAATTTGAATTATTTACGAACGGTGGGGCTGAGTTTGCCGTCTCCAAATCTTGCCCTGTGATGTTGAAGGAGTGGGGAGTGGGGCCCACAAGCTTAAGAGAAACAGCGTCTCGTCCAGAAGCAGACGGTTCGAGAGAGCTCTTTAAAACAGGTTCGTGCTTATATTGCGGCGGAGCTGTGTTTTGAAAGATTTCTAGCCGGGGAGGAAGATCTAATTCCTTCGATTTGTAATTGTTGTAGTAGTTGGAAGGCAGGGAAGATTGCTCTTGATCTCTAGACGTATCAAAAGAGCTCTTGAAGAAAGGTTCGTGCTTATAATGCAGCTGAGCTGTGTTCTGAAAGTCTTCTATTCGGGGAGGAAGATCGAATTCTTTTGATTTGTGTATCCTGTTGTAGTAGTTTGAAGGCAGGGAAGAGGGCTCTTGCGGCGGCGGATGATCAATTTCCGTATTATATTTGAATTCTTCGGGCTGGTGATAGCTTTCAAAACGTGATGGCTCAAATTTATATGGCTCGTTTGATCGAATGTAAACTGGAACCTTTCTTTCCACTTCAACCTTGTAGGGTACGGGCACTTTCTTTTCGAGTGCTATGGGCACCTTAATTTCCACCGGATATGGAACTGTGCGAAGAACAGGATATGGTTTCGGAACATGAACTATTTTCTCAATGATTTTTTCCACCACATACGGTTTTGGGACCTGCACCGGTTTTGGAATGTGAACGATTTTCTCGACTATTTTTTCAACGGGGACATGCACAATTCTCTCAACCGTAACATTAACCAGCTTGGGAACATGCACAATTTTCTCCACTATTTTCTCAATGGGCACGTGAACAACCTTTTCAACGGGATAAGGTTGAGGTACTGTTTTTATCATTTCCTTAATGTGGTTGTGATGATGGTGATGATGATGATGCTTTATTTTAACCTTCATCCGTTTCTCATCTTTCTTGCTCGAGGAATGATCATTAACATTTTCGTGCAGGATCGACTGGGTGCCGATTTGCTCTGAGGCTTGGTACTGCTGCCCGTCGTCATCTTCCTGGATGTGTTCATGAATTTCCTCAAACGTATGATAGTGTCGACTTTCTGTATCATCACCCAAATGGGGATTGGCATTCTTTCTCCGACCATGTGACGAGGGCTTGTATTTGCTTTTATGCCTACTTATTTTCTCAGACGGCTTGTGGTAGGGATTTCCACCGCGCTTTAGTGTCACATTTCGTTCTGCCTCGCGATGATAATGTTGAATTTCTTCTGATCTTCCTGCATTGTGAAACGATCCTTTTCCGTATTCAGGATAAGTCCAGTCATGACTTTCGGCAGAACTAGTCCTATTAACACCATAGGATTCACTCGGCGCGGTATATCCAAAAATGATTAGAGGTACAAATAGATATCCGGAAAATAAAATCTGTAAGAGAGGATGAAATAATGGAACCAATGAACAAATCCTTTAAGTTGGATGCGATTTTGGTGAACAATTTTCTTTTAAACTTACCAATGGAATCATTCTTTTGTGTTGTTGCAGCCTTGCTTTAAGTTTGGTGCGGTTCGCTCAATGTCTTTAACAGAAATGGTTTGCTTGCCACTGGAAGAAAGCATTTATATGAGCATGAAACCTTATTAAAAAAATATAAAGATATTTTTGTAACATGAAGTTTGTATACTCTATGAGAAATACATACTTAAGCTGCCAAAAAAACGTAATATAAGGAGTGAAAATGTGAACAAAATATTTTTAGAGGCATACACGTTTATATTATCTCTTATACTTATCAAGTATATCTTCTTTGAATCCTATTAAGACACTAAGCATAGTCAAAGTACCTTTTCATAAGGGTAAAACAACAGTACCAGTTTATATATATTTTTTTACGATTGAAAGCCTTCGATCGCGTGACGTTGCTGTACGAGAGTACAAACGCAATATTTTTTGTAAATGTTTTAAATTTCTCTAGGTGAATATTTCAAGGAGGATCTTATAAATGTTGTAATTAAAGTGCATTGAGCCTTAGGTTACGGAAACGTTGGCGGTCTTATGTAATTTCTTGCTGTAAAAGCTGCAGTTTTTTTAGGAGTATAATGATTTTCCGGATATTAAATATTGAGGAGAACAGGGTTAAGTAAGAGAAGGAAGCACTATCGATTTATAACATTTGCGTTATTTAAACATATTTAATTTTTATTCCACTTTTCACACACCGCACCACAGATTAAGAAATTGGTAAACAGAATTTAAATGTTTTAAGATTTATTCAACCAACCATAATGGACTTAGTCTAGTTCAATCCTATTCTCTAAAAATAAACTCCCAGTGTGCATCTTGGACTCCTTAATTTTTAAGTGTGAGCTTAGCAAGTCGTCCATTGTGATATTGACGCTATTTCGATCCAACGTTGGCAAGCCTCCGGCTGAATCACTCGCCCCGATGAGCTGCCTCATCCGGAAAACGGATGCGTTGCGGCACATCTCCCGGAGGTCGGAGCCCGAGAAGCCATTGGTGAGCTTGGACAAACGATTCAAGTCCACGTCACGACTAATTTCTTCTGACTGCAAAATCAATTGAAGTATGTCTCTTCGCTGTATTTCAGACGGAAGGCCGATATGGAATTGGGCTGGCATGCGACGGACAATGGCCTTGTCCAAGTCCTGCGGTCTGTTTGTGGCGCCCATCACAATCACCGTCGAGTTGGAATTGGTGCTGAGGCCATCCCACAACATCATAAACTGGGTCTTCATCATGGCGGTGGCCTCGTGGTCGTTAAGATTACGGGAACGCAGGAAGGAATCGATTTCATCAATGAATATAATACACGGCTGTATTTTTTCGGCCAGCGAGAAGACGGCGGAGGTTAGTTTTTGGGATTCCCCGTACCACTTATCGGTAAGAATGGCAACGTCCAAATTGATAAAGCGCATGCCGGCCTCCTTGGCCGTGGCCTTCGCTATCAACGTTTTTCCGCACCCAGGCGGACCATGAAGAAGTACACCCTTGGGCGCTTGCCAAAGCTTTGAACGCTTGAAGAGATCCTTGTGCTGCACCGGGAGAACCACGGACTCGCGCAGTTCCTGAATAACCGTATCCAAGCCAGCAATGTCCGACCAACTAACTTGTATGTCGGCCGGAACAACGAGATGTGACGCAATCATTAACTCGTAGTCGTTAAACTCCTGGGGATTGAGTTTAAAGCCATCTTTCTCAGCCAGTCTGCGAATCGAATTAGAGAAAGGTTATGAATTAATGTAAAAATAAAACAATTGCATTTATTAAGAGCGAATAAATACCTTTTCAACTGCTCTTCAGCAAGGATCTTGGCTTTTTTCTTGTTTTTACTAGTCGGGTCCAATTGGTTCATCATCCATTTAACCGAATAATATGTTATCAATGAAGCCACCGAGAGACGAATCAACACTTGGAACATTTGCCCTTTGCTGAGATCCACTCCTCCAAGCCCGAAGTTATCCATGTTTTATCAGAGATATGTGTAATATTAATGCAAATAAATTGAGACAAATCTGATTTTGGTTCTATTTTCCACGCACGTCAGTGTGACCGAGTTACAATATAAAAAATATACCACATATGGTGGTTCAAGTGCTTATCAAGGGTATTCAGCTGCAGATAAAATAATTATTTTAAGCAACGTATTTTGATTCCAGTATTCCGTTAATTACTGATATTTCTAAAACATGACAGAAAATTGAATGCTGGTTTGAGAAAGACGATCAATTTTTAGCGGTGTTTCCGCGCTCAGAAAGACAAGCTAGAAAGGAATTAATGTAAATAATATAATAGTAATTATAAGGGGGGAGGAAGAACAAAGATGTATCCCTCTTTAGTACTGTTGGGAGCTATAACCCGTTGGGAATTATAGGGCAAAGAGAGGGCCCTCGCCTTCAAAAGGAAGAGGAGAGAAAAAAGAGAGAGGGAAAAAGAGGGGAAGAGGAAGATGAGAGAGGAAAAGGAGAGAGGAAAAGGAGAGAGGAAGAGGATAGAGGTGAGAGAAGGAGGTGCCCCTCACTTGTATTCAGCGTGGTTACCACTTGGTGATAGCTAGAACTCGTTAGGAATTATTGTGAAACGCGATCGGTAAATATTTTAGATTAAAAAAAGTTTTTTATTTTTATTTATGTAATTGACTTAAAAATGGGTTAGCACTTTTCAGTACTATTATTCAGTTTATTATGTTTTTCAAAATTTTTTTTTAAGGAGTGTAATATTTGGGATCAATGCCCCATATTTTCAATTTCGAGTCGATCCATGGACGCAGCTTGGCCACGTTGGCGTACACTCCAGGAATGTTAACCTCTCCGCATCCAATTCCCCAGGCGACAATGCCAGCTGACTTATAACGGCCCTTCTCTCCCTTAATTGGACAAACCAGTGGAGATCCTCCATCGCCCTTACAGGTATCCTTATCCTTTTCTCCACCGGCGCAAATGAAACTGTCATGCAACAGGAAGTGTCTGCCGAGGCGGGTCGCGCGTAGGTTCGTCTGGCACGTTTCTCCGGGAACCACTGGCATGTCCACCTTCTTAAGGATTACCTGGTACTCTCCTTCCTTGCCGAACTTGTTCTTGCCCCAGCCAGTGGCATAACAACGATCATAATCAAACACATCTCCAACATTGGGCAAACAAACTGGCTGAATGTTCATTTGTAAGTCAAAAGAACTTTCCAATAACAGAACTGCAACATCATTGTACAGTGCTCCCTTGTTAAACTGTTCGTGGTACACAATTTCTTTTACGTAACGGTCCTCATGTGGGATGATCTCGTTCTTAGTTTGAGTGTCCCATTCTCCAGCTCTCACTAAAATAGGTAAAATTATTGTTAATAAATCGATAAAAATAGAAAAGCAATGTTTGTATGCGGTAGAGGTAGGAGATTAAATAAATACTCACCAACAATCTTGTTTGGCTGCTTGTTGTGAACACAATGAGCCGCGGTTAGAACAACATTTGGCGCTATCAAAGCTCCTCCACATTCGTACAAGTTCAGGGGGCCATCTTCTCGTAGAATCGCCAGCATCCAGGGGAACTCCCCGAACTCGGCCTCCTGATTCACAGCTCCGGTGATTTTAAAGCCAACACCGTTCGGATTTGTGTATCCGCAGCCTTCGGGGGTTTCCACAACTGGGAATATGGGCTTGTCCCGCTGTACAACGAATTTATTTAAGTATATTTAATTAACACATTTTTTTAAGTCCATTACCTTGTTGGGCAGATCACAACATAAATACAAATAGTTTTTACACGGTGATCCCGTATCAATACGAATATCAATTATACCCTCGCCATTGGTGTTGATTGTGTCATTGGCACACAACCATCTTGGCACACATTCTTTTTGATCCCCGCAGGACTCATACGGTTCTGAGCCGGTCGTAGGAGTTGAGTCCTTAGGCTTGACTGTGACAGGAACAGGAACGGGCGAAATAGGAGTTTGGCTTGAGGTAGGAATGTCCGTATCATCTGTCTTAAAAGATATCAGCGATCAGGTTGTCCAAGGAAGTATCTTGTGCTCGGCAACTCAATATGCAGGCGCATATAACAAGACAATTTATTAATATCATCTCACTGAAAATGTGTTACAAACAATTAACCAAATATTTGTATTAAGTTATATCGGAAATTTTAAATCTAGCTTAAGTTACATCTCAACTTTGGGATTATGTTAAGCTTTGAATTATGATATGACAAGTTTTATTGGTTTTGTCTCACTTAAATCCACATGTGTATGTTAATTCCCTGGACAATAAAACGCTTTACTAAGGAATGTCGATCCACCGAAAGCGATCTTAATAGCAGCTAAGCTTTCCCCATCTTCTGTTTATTTTTAGCCTCTTGCTTTGGCTTTCTTTCTTCTGTTACGCGGTCATACTGTGTAGTAAACATCATTTAATTAAAATTTTTCAAAATTGGAGTACACTTATATACAGCTTGCAACGTACATACATACATATGTACATACATGTTCCCATTAAAGCTTTAATATATGTTTTGGCGATAAGAAATCAGTATATTTTGCTTGTGCAAGGGTGCCTAGGTCTTAAATAATCTAGAAAAGATCATAAAATAACGATGACCTCGATGCTCAATGTCTTATCTTCTTTTGTTTTACCAAAACGAACTTTTATTGAGTATCAAATCACGGAGACTGATTTATATAAGTATTTAAGATGCATAACTGAACCTTCATTACTTCTCATGCTAACAATAATTTTTTTTCACGAATATAACGAGCAGAGAACTGGTTTTTAGTTTATATGTACATACATATGTAGATGAGACTTTATAGCTGTAGGAAAGGCACATTATTCAATGAACTTTAATATCTGGTAGATTGATTACAATCAATAAAAGTACGTACATATTTACACATTTATATTTCACTATGCATATTGGGTACATAAATATCAAGTAGAAATGTTAAAAACTAAAGGGAAATAAGCAAATTGAATGCCTTTTTACAAAAACTTTCCGTATAAAAATGTTAAAATGGATTTAATTAAAAAATACGTACCCAATTTTGTGAATTTAACTATTGAGCGATTTTAGCGGAATGATCGGCATGCAATAAAGAAGAGACTCAACTGATTTGATTTCTGATTCAATCTTGGGATTGAGCTGATGATCTTCGTTTCTGACAGCGAGGAAGCTTTAAAGCTAAGAAGTTTCCCAGCTTATAAATTACACTCTAAAAAAGTGTGTGATAATTTTTTTTACACTTTTTTTAAATTTTATTATTATTTGTTACCTTTTATACTTAATAGACAATCAATAAAACAAAATAATATTCAATTAAAATAATTTATATCGATTTTTTAGCTAAGTCCCAGTTTAAAATTAAGTTCTTAATTCGTATGTCGCACTGTTCAAATTTGTGTATTATAAACTCTACCACCACAATTATTAAACTCAATAAAAAAGCTAACAGTTTAACACTTTTGTTTTGTCACAGATTGGTGGTATAATATTAATTTTAAAAATTTTTTGTTCTTACATTTACGTTTCATTTTGAGGAATGTGTGAAAGTGGAACAGCTGTTCCGATAACGTGAGCGATAAAATTGAAAGCATCAATGTGTCTACGGTTTTCGTTTCTAAATGAGTGTGCGTAATTCGAAGCGTTTACACATATACATATGTATGATGAACGAGTATTCTTGTTTTATTCATCATATGTAGACATTGGTAAATCCAAACACGGTTCCTAATTTGTTCAGTATTTGTAGAAAGATGGAATCGTTCAAGCAAAATGACGGCAATCGTGATGAGTTAATTATTAAGCAGCAACGGGAAATCGAGAAGGAGGTAAGACCTGCCATTGACTTATTTACTCAAAGTGCAGCGTAATGTAAAATTAAATGAATTGCAGATCAGTGAAACAACGCCGTTGGTCAGCGAGCAGTTGCCGCTAACGTGCCTATGGACCGAATACAATGGCGACGAGATCTTCACCGCCAAGATCCAGGATCTCTCCAAGAAATACAAGTTCATCCGGCGTACTCGCCCCGACGGCAACTGTTTCTTCCGAGCCTTCGCTTACTCATACTTAGAATACTTGATCTCAAATGTTAGTGCTTACCAGGAGTTCCGTAAACTGGCCGAGGAGTCCAAAGACAAGCTGGTTCAGCTTGGTTTTCCCAGTTTCACCTTAGAAGACTTTCACGAGACCGTAAGTAGGCATACACTTCTAGTTAATGTTCACTCTTTAAGTGCCTGGATTCCATCCTCATTTCAGTTCATGGAAGTCATCAAGCGCGTGAGTCCGGAGAATGGCCAGAGCCAGAGCCAGGTGCAGAGCGAACTACACAAGATCTTCAACGAGCAAGGCTATTCAGACTATGTGGTTGTCTATTTGCGATTAATAACGTCGGGGAAGCTGCAGGAGGAGGCCGATTTTTATCAGAACTTTATCGAGGGCGACTTCACTATCGAAGAGTTTCGGCATCAGGAAGTCGAGCCCATGTACAAAGAGTCTGATCATATCCACATCATTGCCCTGTGCACCGCTCTCGGTGCGGGAGTGCGTGTGGAGTATTTGGATCGGGGCGAGGGTGGAACGGTCAAGGCCCACGACTTCCCCGAAGGAGCAGAGCCCAGAATTTACCTGATTTATAGGCCAGGTCATTATGATATATTATATCCGAACTAAATTTCTCTTAGCATTAACTTTTAGTTTATGTAAATATAGAAATTGTATAATAAAACCTCAATTATTTGCATATACGACTGGATCTTTATGTGTGACCCTTTATTGGCTGGGTGGATGCATGGTCAGAAGTAAGGGCTCCCGCATGGTTGGAAAAATTCAAGATTAAATAAGTGAACAAGCCGTATACGTACACATATCGTAGATGTTAATTTATTTAAACACTAATTCTTTATTATTTGATTTGAACGATTGTGATAGTGACATAATGAAATTGTCTAATGTTTTATAAAATATTAAGTTTCATTTAACGGTATTTCGCCATCATTTCTTGCGGAAATTTCTGGCGATGCGCAGACAATGAGAGGTTGACAATAATCTCTCGGTCATCCGTCCGTCAGGCGCCTCCACAGTATGATTTAATTGTAGGATGATATTGACCACAAGATTTCAACTCAGTGAAGACTTCAGTGAAAAAGCCTGGCTCAGCATTGATTTTAAGCATTTTATCACTTAGCTTGTTCACAATGACGAGACACCTAATATATTTGAGAATAAATAACTTGGTAATTACGAAAAACAGACTGCGGATCTTACCTGTCCCAGAACTTTTCCTTGGAGTCTTCAACCAAAAACGGTTTGAGAGGATAGCTGATTTCATTGCCCATGTATGAATATGACAAGTACAGGCAGGTGAGTACTGAAGCCTGAAGTTCTGATTCCTTGCTCTCCTCGCCGCTGACCAGTTCGCGAACCAGCATGTACACAAATACCACGTTGGCTGGGTTTATGAACGCCACATCCTATAAATCGAAGGTAGTAATGTTAGTAAGCTCGGGAGTTCGGGAGTCAAGTAAGCTGAAGGATATTAAGAATATATAAGGTAAGTTGAACTAAAATAAGTTGAGACTCTAATTTAAGTCATGGTAGGCCACCGAATTTCTAGGTCGGAGCCCGACGACAGGAAACCTTCACCCTTATGACTCAGACGGAATAAGCGAGGAAAGTCAAACGTAAATGAAAGGCCTCACCGGCCCAGTATATGTTTTACTTATCCTTAGCTCGAGCTGCTTGTTTCCGAATATCTTCATAAAAATCTCTTAAATCTCTTAAGTCACACTTTACCTGCCATCCTTGGAGCAATAGGCTGCGATCAACCGCTCTGAGCCACATGACAGCATCGCCAGCATCAAAGTTGTTCAGCCTCTGACAGCGGCAATGCAAGAACATTCCCAAGCACTTAAGCAATTCTGAAGTGGATGCCTGCAAAAATTGTCATCAAGTTTATAGATATACAATCGAGGGAAAAATGAGAGACTTTCTATTGCTTTTGGCTTCTGGACTGAAAACGAGCGTCTTTGTTAAATGCTGCTTTTCTGTATGGAGAGGGTCGTAGAAATGGGTAACTATATATAACATATAATATGGAAAAAATGGAAATTAAGATGTGTATTTATTAATGCAACATAAAATGTGAAGAAAATGGGGAAAAGCGTTTTAATTCAAAAGCCAAGGACAGCAGAAAGGTAAATTCTGATGGGAATTAAAGGTATTTCATTTTTTGAGATAGCTAAATGGGGGCAACAAAGCTCAGGTATCGTATAAGGATTTTCACTAACCTGGATGACGGTTTTGCGAGGGATCTGATTGGTATTTTTGATCTGCATGGACGCTGGCTGCAACTGCTGCGGCAGGGTTAGCGTCAGAGGTTGCTTTTGGATCAGCTTGCTGTTGTGATTGGATATCGAGTTCTTGTTGTTCACCTTGACGGGATCTTTCGCCTTGGAAGGGTTCTGCGATTTGCCGGGGCTCCCGTGAGTCCTGCCTCCTCCCGATGAAGCCCCTCCTGGGACTGATTGCAGTGCTGTTGTTGTTGGTTGTTATGCTCCTCGATCCGGTTGCAGTGGAGCTGGATGTTTCGATTCTTGTCGGACGAGGATGCGAACGAGGACTCCAATAGCTGAGCCTTGAAGCAGGCCGTCGGCAGGTTGGCGCACTTGTTACTCTTGTTCTCGATCTTCTTCTTGTTATGCGATGTGGAGAGCTTCTTCCAGGAGAGGGCGTTGATGAAGATCGAGTGCTTTTCAAATTCTTCTCGAACGAGCTCTTCTCCGCCTTGAGAACGGAGGAATTATCGTTATGCGTGTCCAGGACATTGGTAATCGTATCCTTGGACGTATTTGTCAAGTTATTCAAGTTGTGCGAGCTCAGCTGCGTTTGCGTCTGCAAATTAATGTGCACTCCGCCGCCACATGTCCCCTGGTGTCCTTGCCCCTGTCCGATGACGTTCTTGGACAACTGGTGGTGGCATGCCGCCGACTTCTTGCTTTCCCTATTCTTAGCATTGTTCAGTTGCTCGTAGGAGAAATTATTCAGGTGCGAATCGATTGAGCCTGTGGAGTCGTTCTCATTCCTAATATCATTCGAATGGTTATATTGAAAATTTGGCTGAGACGAGTATATGGGATGGCGATCCCGCGGATTGAAACTCAGCACCGTTCCCATTATGGCTGAAATTTAATGTTGAGAATCAATAAGAACCCTCCAGTAAAAGTGTCCTCTTCTTCTATTTTAAAATATTGATTTTTAATCAAAGTACACTCATGCTCATATGCAAATTCAGATTTTCCCTTTCTTCCTTTTCAGGATTTTTGCAAAGAACACAAACACGAAACATTTCTCTTGAATAATGTGCATGAAAAAGTGGTTTTGATGCGATTTTCAACGATTTTTTACCTCCTTTGTTTTGTGTATTACTTTCGGGGGAAAAAAATAAGGGATCTCTGCCAAGACTGTTTAAATAACGGCACTATCTTGTTGTAGAAGCACGATGTTATGCCATTTTTAACGGCTGCATAGTTGCACTTAGGTTAAGGACTCCTTTTTCACCAATCATATATTTTTTAGCACAAATTCCAGCGTTACACTTGTTTATGAAAACATCTTTTCGCTACAAGCTTATGAAATAAGTACACAGTCTTAAAATCGATACAAACTTTTGCGCAGAGCCAAAGCGAGGGTGGGCACAGGTCCTCCTTGACATTTCTGGGCATGCTCAGTAGAGGTGTGTTATTTGCGTCATTATTTGAATATTGTTAGCCAGGGAGTTAATCTGACGGAATAATTATTTCTTATAATTAGTATTTCTGGCTCTTAAAATAAGCCGTAAGCTGTTGGTTTTAACTTGGTGTGTTGCATTTTAAAAACCTATAAATAATTTTTAAGTAAGGTAACAATAAATAAACAAATATAAGTTACTTATTTTTGCTACCATTTGTGGCTTTAGAAAAGCTATTTAGCGTACTAAAGTTTAAATACTTGTTCAAGTTAGCGGTAGTTAAAAACTTAACAATTTACAACGGTAATACCGTTCTCATGCAAATTTGAAAGGAACAGTGCTGTAAAAGTCTAAGCTTGGAGTTTCCAGTGCTGACATCGGTTTTGGTGGTGGGTGTTCTTCAGATATCCTTTTTTTTTCTTAAAATATTAAGTTAGAATTTAATTTCTAAAAAAGAAAGCAACTTTTAATAATAATATATATTTATTTGTTTTATATATTTTGGAGGTATAGCGTTTGACTGTAGACAGCGGTGTTGGTGGGGGTTGTTTTTCAGCCATCTTTTTAGTTCATGAAAACGTCAGACCTATTTTTTTTAATTTTTTATTTAATAAATATATCAAATCCAAAATAGGTTAAGTAATTTTATTCCTCAACCGTAACAAAGTCGGTACTAAGATTTAATAATAAGCTACCAGAACATACAACACAAACTGTTATCGCCAAATCGCACAAAAACGATTGGAGGATAGTAAATAATTTGCTAAACTGCTTAATTTTGCTGCTGATACTCGGATGGACAAACAAAAGTAACATGGGTGCCACGCTGGGTGGCAAACTGTCTCCGTTCTGATATTGCAAGAAGGCAAGTTCCAGTAAGGTAAAAAGCAGGACGGGAACAAAAACGCTGCTATTAGCGTACAGCGCCAATCCAAATCCAACGCACGCTGCCAAAATAATGTGAACTCGGGTCTTCAATAGTGCATTTGGGGCACTGGCTTTGGGTACGGGTATTGGTTTTTCCGGCAGAAATGAACGTGTAATGGGAATATCAGGTTCCACCTCCGGATCAGAGTATTGGGCTGGGTTGGCGCTTTCGTCTGAAATAGAAGGAGAATATAGAAAGGTCAGAGTACAATCATTGTTTTAGTCTTCAGGTAAATTTACCTGAGTTACCAAGTGGTTCGCTCTCTAGGGCTGAGGCTCTGCCATTCAATTTGTCGAGTCTTGACTTGGATGCCTCTAATATCTTCTTCCTGCGCAGTTCCCGTCTTAATGCAATAGATTGCTGGGCAGTAGTTTCATCTGTTGTTACAGGATCCGTATTATCCATGTTTATTTGTATTAATTTGGAATTTTTTTAAATGGTATGACCCTGCTTCAAGTGTGATAATCCAGCAAGTCAAGTTAGCGCCGAAAAACCTTATCAATTGAAACCAATGGAATGGAAACACAGACATCACATATCTGGCATGCTGGGAAAAGCCCTTTAACGAACCTATTAAGATTTTGGTTATTTATTCAGAATTATTATATTAACAATACAAATGTAATGACGTTAACACAATTGTTTATAGCTTTTCCAAGCGTCTGGGCGCATATAAAAGGACGTAGGCACAGTGCCAGTCTCCGCCGCCGGACAAGCGTAGAATCTCGTCTGTTGCCACAGACGATACCTCATCATCGTCGAACTTGAACCACACATCGCCGGTGGATCGAACCCAAGCCACATAATGTCCCGAGGAGCTTGATCGACCCTTGTGTGTCAGTACGGCTTGCAATGTGTAGTAGCCAGAATTGTTGCTTCCCAGGTCATCATCGAACCAAAATTGCTCGTACTGTTTTTCCTTCTCCTCTTCCTTCTCTCGATTGGGCTTGACCACGTCCACTTCCATTTTCTTGTCTTCGAGATCCTTGAATTTCGAGCGCATCGGGCACAGCTTGTTTTGCAATTCGGGAGTGCACAACTCGTAGGCATCGAACTCCATGGGGAATTTAATATCTTTCAGCACTTTCGCATTAATGCCCTCCTTGCCCTTGTATTGAAAACGAACAAATTGAACGGTGAGATAGGCTGGAAGTCGGCTAACCAAATACTGAAAAGTTAAACAATAGTTATTTTATAAAGATTTGAGGAGCAAACAGGGCTTACAGTTCTTATGTACTGTGCATCGCGTCCGAGAGTTTCCGATTTCTTAACCAACGTCTCGCGCATTTTCTAAAATAAATAAATAAGAATTATTGGGCTGATCTACACTCAGTTAAAGGGGTTTACTTACGGATTTAAGACCGCTTTGCATGTACTTAACATCCATTGAGATGAAGCAACTCAATTGCAAGAAATTCTCAGTTGTTACGGTGGCAGGTTCATCGGGAACCTCTTCAGAACTCATCTTTACTTCAAAAGTTCCGCCAAAGTATTGGTCAATAAAGGAGCTGTGAGAAATGGCTTTATAGAGTAAACTTTTTGAGGAAATATTCAGCTCACTCACCTATGCCTTTTTTGGGCAGCATTCGATGGGTCCTGGCCTGTGGCCCGCAGCTTTTGCTGCAACATTTTCAGAATTTCCGCCCAACATTCATTTGCGTCCTGTTGCCGGTATGTTCCGTTCTCACCGGTCTGCGCAAATTGGGGCGATGCGCGGTGTAACGCCTGCAGCAGCACAATTGGAGTTACCGTTGTGCCCTTCTCCATTTGAGCAAATATGGATTTCATGGCGGACGATATGGAAAATGCAGTCGAAATGGTGTCGGTGCCGTCATTGCTAAAGGTTGTCAAGGCAGTGCGAAGCTCAGGCACTGCATTCAAACATTGAACGGTGGCGTTCATGTAGCACGTATTGCCGAGATTTGTTAACCCGGCCGGTAAGCGCATCTGCAATAAAATCAAGAACATATAAGATTACAAAACATTTCAATTCCAGGAATCCTTATACGGACTTGGGCTGTATTTGAAATTCAACGAATGAGACACAATGACTCGGCAGTTTTTATATACATATGTATATAAAAAATGAAATAAATTGTTCCAAAAACGGCTAATTTTAAGTTACATATAGGATATATGTATGTAAAAAGTATGTGTCTACAAATTAGGTCCCTAGTCTACAAATTTTATTAGTGTTACATAGGGAAAAGAAAGACAAAAACTTTGAAAACTTGTTTCAAAATTCCCCAAGAGCAAGCTTTGTTCTTTTGACAATATATGTATGTACATATGTACATTCATAAATAAGTACATATACATTACATTAACTTACCGCTGTAGCTTGTTCCACTTCGTTCATGTCCTCTATGAATTTAACTTGGGTAGTAGGCACTTCTGGCACACTCTCTTTGCTGCCCAGCAACAAAACTACAGCGCCCTGCGAGAGAAATTTGGTTAAAGCCAAGTTTAAAGCCATGAACTGTATATAGGTACTTACATCTTTGATCTGCAAATTCCATTGATCATCCTTAAGTATGCCACCCTTACACATAACTTTCTGGCGATCCGGTTGAACACCAGTAAGCGCAAACAACTGCGCTTTGAACAAGATAGGCTCCTCATCGGTGTTTACATCAATATCATTGTAGAGCTCCCGGCCCCACTTTACCTTAACTGAAAGCAACACATGTTTAGCATTAACAGAAAAAACAGCAGTACATCAACCGGATACCTTTAAATGCGGGCATTGTTTGATTTTTCGCTTATAAAAGTTCTTCTTTCTGTAAAATTCAAAGTCATACTAGCCGAAACAGAGATGGGTAAAACCAACGATAGATTTGTGCATTGCTAACTAGAGCGCCAATCGAACTGCATAAAAATATCATTATCTTTGCCAATGTTTCAAAATTAGGATATATAATTGAGGTTGCTATTATAAAGGATGTTATAAACATGGTTAAAAAAAAATCGGTTTAATCTCTACCTTTTTATTTATTTATTAATATTAATAATTTGTTGAATCTCTCTTCCTTTTAATATTAAATATAGTCTCAAAGTTTATGTTTCAATGCCTTCATTCCAAACGATACAAAAACAAATAAAATCGATAGCTTTCGTTCTGCAACCACCAAAGCCATCGATAAAACAGCTGACAGTTTTCCTAAATTCATTTTTTATAATTCCTTAATTGCCCACATCGGCACATTTAATTAGATATAGAAACTAATAAAACTGGTAAAAGATGAATGAAGCAGACAGTTTTGCTGAGATATTTAGAGGCGGGCTTCCTCATTGCCTGCTCATTGTTTTATCCATGTTGTTAATATGCTCACCGGTAATGCCGAGCGAATTCGAGGTTATTTCTATGTCCAAATTTGATCTAAATGGGCAACATTTTGGTAAGTAAATAAAGGAAAAGATAAATACAAATTATGTAAGTTCGTTACAGAGCAGGCCCTGCGAAGTGTTGAAATAAATAAAGCCTACATTTCGGATATGTGCTCCTGACCCTAATTTCTTGCAAACATGGACGCGCGCGGCGTTTTCCCCTTTATTTAATTAGTAACATTGAATCTCATTAAAGCCAGCAAACGTGTTCTTCAAGTGATATATTTTATTCAATTGGTCATTTAAAGATCTCTTAATAATACCTCTTGGTTTTTGGGCTGAAGGCTGACAGCTTTCCACTCGAATTTATGCAAATTAATAAATAGCCCTTTGGACTGTTTTCTACAATAATTTATATTAATATGCTGATGGTAGTTTTACGTGTATCCGTTATTAAAAGTATTTAGGTCGAACTATGTTCATGTAAATAATAGATTTTAAATAATAGATTTTTTATGGTAGTTACTAAATGTACTTAATGCTTCATTTTCTTTGCTTAATTTTAGGGAGCCGCGTTTCTGCAATTTCCCTAGAAGCCAGATCCCTTTATTCATGGAATACATCTAGACACTGCGTTCTAACTCGGTGAGTACATTTCGCTAGCAATTATTATGAAAATAATAAACAATTTAGTCATATTTTTCATTTAATAGATTAACCGACCTGACCATTCACGACTTTGACAAGTTGCGCCAAAATGCGGGAGGCATAATTCTTATGCTGCCTTCCAATATGCTGGACCTGGACCTCGAAACCAGAGAACTCATTACAATCTTGGAGCAATCGATGCTCACATATACGTCTGTGGCGCCCATCTTCTTCGCTCCCTACAACAAGGATTTGGAGAAGATCATCGATGATATTACGTACACGACCACGGATAATGTGGCCCAGAATCAGACGGCGCTGAGTCAATTGATTGTGACTGTGTCGGCCAATCGATACCATGTCAATGTAGGCGGCGGCAGTATTGCGGCCAACAAGAACAGCAAAGTTCCCATTATCCACGGCGAGCTGATCCCAAATCAGTTGGCGCTGAAGCCCAGCGAATCGGTGGGCGATGGGCAGAAGTTACCCGTCATTCTTATAACCGCCAACTTGAAAACCTTTGGTATATTCAATGTAAGTTCTTTTATACAAATAATATCACAAAAAGGTGCTCATACATGAGGCAGTAATCTGTATAGATAAGAACTCCTCATATCTGAAAGATCCGCGTCTTTATCAAAAGCTTTATGGCTTCTATTTTGTAACGTGCTTGCTGATTCCTGATAAGATACCCCAAAAAGTTAATCACAGATTCTTTTTGAAACCTAATTAGGACTATCCAGTGAATGCCGATGCTGCCGTTTTGCTTGTACTCATGGAACTGTTTAGCAAGATGCATTATACGACCAGCATGGCACCCAAGTATCGTCTCCGATTCCTGCTCTCCGATGCCGGCGTTCTACTCAACTTCCAGGGTTCCAAGAAGTGGCTGGAAATAGACGATAATGCGCTTCAGGTATGAACTGTTTACCTTATGGATTAAACAAATTATATTTAGGCGATATACTACCCTTTAGAATGTCGAGTTTGTGCTCTGCTTGGACACCATCACAGAGAGCTTATCTCTTAACGCAGATAATGCACTCTACATGCACGTCTCCAAGCCACCCAAGGAGAAAACTTCCATTAGCAACTTCTTCAAGCTCTTGAAGTCAGCCGCTGAAAAATATTCGAACGGCTTGAATGTTGAGGGCGTGCACAAGAAGATAAATCTGGCGGACACGAAGCTGGCTTGGGAGCATGAACGCTTCAGCATAAAGCGTTATCCCTCCTTCACGCTGTCGTCGGTGAAGAGTCCGCGGAGCCCCATCCGGACCACGATCTTCAAAAATGATGAGAGACTATTTGTGGAGCAAACTCTCAACACATCGAGAGTTATAGCTGAAGCTCTGGCTAGCTACATGTACAAAGTGGATCCCATTTCCAGCGTTTTCGATGGACAATTGGTGAGTGTCACTTACGGAATTTAAGTTCATAATTTAAATCTATTGTGCTTTTGTTTTTGCAGGCCATTAAGGAGGAGAATCTATTGCCATACTTTGGAGTCAAGTCCATTCTGCATAATAACGATGTTAAGGATGCTTTCGAGAAATACCTCAACAATGTTAAAATAATTTACGATAAGCCCGACGGTCGAGATCCGGAATTCATGTTCTACAACGAGAACGACGTTAAACTGAATGTTTACCGAGTTAAGCCAGCGATCTTTGATCTCTTCCTCACCATGGTCATTGGTGTCTATCTGTTGGCCGTATTCCTCGCAATCCAATACTTTCCCCGATTTTACGATGAAGTATCCAAGTTGACAAAGGAAGAGCCCGCGGGACAGCAGAACGGACACTCTTCCGAGCGACTAAGGATGAAATCGCACTAGTGTGAGATATAATATAATGATGTAATTTCAAGTAGGAAAATTGGTGTCCAAAATTCTTCTTTTTCAATAACTTTACTAATGCTAAATAAAACAATTGTTACTTTAAAGATAATAATAAATTCTCTATAACAGTAGAAGGAATCTATAAGGGCAAAAAAGCTTCTTATTGTATGGGACCCACAAAAGCCCATTGGAGCACCCAATCGAGAATTCAAATTCTTTTGTTATAAATACTTTATTTGATATATTTTTCAATATTACTTAGTTGTTTTCTTTAATATAAATATTTACTTGTTTATACATTTACTCAACCGATTATAACGAGCCATTATTGTTGAAATTAGAATTGGGTGAATGATGGGCTCGGCTCGGTTTTGGGACCGGGTTCCAGTCCAAGTTAGATGATGTAGGCGATGACTCTCTGAATGGACCCTTGACTTTGTTTATTTTGCTAATAAACAAATTATTTTTGGTGGCTAGTTGTTCTTCATTGGTCTCCGGAGCACTACTAACTGAGATGTTTGCCGATGTCACTTCCTTGGAAGATCTCAGATTGACGCTGTTCAACTCATTGGGATAGTCGTATCTGCTTTCGGCATACGTGGGGGTTAAGTACACCTTAGTGCCCTTGGCTGCACTTTCATTTAGAAGCTTCTGATTGCGACTAATAGACTCAAGGACTTCCTTTATGGACTTCTTCTTCCGCATACGCGGCGTCGGCGTAGCATTTTCTGCTGCCTCCCTTTGCCAATCCACTGAGGGGATAAATCTACTGGAAGCTCCAGACGGAGTTTCCAGCTCAAACTCTTCCCTTATCTGCAGAACTTCACTGGCCGCCGATGTACTTGGTTGAGGGGCATTTGAAATGTTCTCTTGCTTCGGCGAGCTCGCACCATTTACGCGGGGACCTTCTTTGATTTGGCTTGTGCTACTGCTAATGTTATCCTCAAAAATCTGTGAAATCTGCTTGACTGTGCCAAATGAATTGGTTTTCTTTTCTTCAATGCCTTGGTCACCGTTTTGCACTTGTTCCCCATCAAAGACTTCAGACTTGAAAACTTCATTGGTGGGTTTTTCAACTTGGCTTTCAGATTCGACTACAGTTAGTGATTGATTTACAATTCTCGAGGGAATCGGCTTGGAAGCCACCTTATCAATCTGCTTGACTGTGCCAAATGAATTGGTTTTCTTTTCCTCAATGCGTTGGTCACCGTTTAGCACTTGTTCCCCAGCCAAGACTTCAGAGTTGAAAACTTTAGTGGTTGGTTTTCTAACTTGACTTTCAGTCTCGACTACAGTTAGTGATTGATTTACAATTCTCGAGGGAATTGGCTTGGAAGCCTCCTTTTCAATGCCGTTATTTACTAAGGTCTCCTTTCGACAATTGGATTCGAGAATTGTGACATTGTGCTTTTCAAAATGGTTGCTTTCTTTGGATTTTACGTTATCGGTGCTCATAGTCTCAGATGTGGATTGCTTTACATGTACGCTGGCAATGCACGGTGGCTGTGATGAGGACGTGCTTGGGTTAGGTTGGTTAGCAGACTTCAATGTCTTGGGGGGGACAGGTGGTAGGGGCTGCTTTTCAAGGTCTGTGCTCAAGGTTTCTGATTCAAGGGATTGCCTTACGTGCACGCTGGCAACGCAGGGTGGCGGTGGTGGTGTGCTGGACATGCGGGGATGGGGCTTGGCGACCGTGACAGAGACCTTCTCTGACTTAGTATCTGTGCTTATTGCAGATCCATTAGATTGCGCTGGTGCTTTGGACGTGCTGGGGTTAGGCTCGATATCAGAAACGGGCACGGTTACTGATAGCTTCTGGACGACTAATTCCTTTTCACATTCTTGATTTATTGTGGATTCGTTTCTGTTGTTGACAAACTCTTCAATTTCAGAGGCAAGTGACTCAATGTCTTTGGTAGCTAGATAGTCCGGGATCTGAAATCAAATAATTAATTAATATAGATAGTACTTTACTATCTAGTAACTGCGATCTTGTTACCGTTGATCTCTTTGGTGGCTCCGGGGCTCTCCTCTTCTTGCGATACTGCTTCCTACTGCTCATTGGGGAACTGGGACACGACGAGCCGTTATCCGATTCGAAGGGATTTGTGCTCAGACTAGATTGCGAGGACCTTATGTTTTGATGATGTGGCGAGGTATATCCAGAGAACTGCGTGGTGCTTCGGTATCCAACATTACGATGGAAGAACATGCCATTTGAATCCGACTTAATTGGTAAAAATTTATAAGTTATATTTCATATTCTTTGTGGAAATCCCATTAAATTCGTACCTCTCTCCGTGCATCAATGTTTTGCAGGGATGTGTGGCGGTCTCCTCTGAAGATTCTGGAATTCATATATGAACTATTGAAGTTCATATAGATTAAATACTGTTTAAGAAAAAGTTTACCCAGGTTAATAATTTAGTAGCTACTTACTTGTCGTTTAAATCACGTCTGAGTGTCGGAGGGCTTTCTGAGGTTTTGTTTATGCCTAATGTGGAAGACTTCTTTTTGCGAAACGAGTACGATTTCCTGAAAAAAAAAAATACAACAACCTCTGAGTGTTTATTTTGCCTTCATCTATCATAATGGATGATCTCACTCTTGCGATGAGAGAAGTGTGCCAAAGTTATTTATAGTTTATAAACTTTAACTTACCACAATTCCTGGAGATTTCCAATCGACAAACTATGCTTGCCATTATCATTCTTCTTTTTGCTAAACTTCCAGAATCGAAGACGCTTGTGATTGTCATCCTCGTAGAAGGGATTTAGGTGCTCGGGATAGTCGTAAATTGAGATGTGACTAGGATTCCGTTTGTGCAAACTCATTGTGAAAAAGTATTTGTATTTATGCCTGCGTTAAATAAAAACTGAGAGAAGAATTTCAATTAAATTCTAGGTTCGTATTGAATTTTCAACTAAAATTATATAGTAATTGGGCTGAACTAGAACCGGTTTATACTTATATGTTCTTACGACATCTCTATATATAAGAAATTGATTAAATTAACACTCCTGTTGCACAAATATTATTAATCAGAACTGAACACTAAAAATAAGAGATTCGGCTGAACTTTCGCCTTGTTGCCAAAGCAAAATTTGCTTCGATTATGACCGTCACCAAGGTGTTATCAGATAATTGTGTGATATGTGTACACATATATAATTATAATTAAACAGTAACTCATATTGCTAACATATTTTTGCATTTTTATGTGTTTTTTTTATTATTTATTTCTTAGTTATAACAAAACTGTTTCTGTTTTCAATTCTTTCTGTGCTTAGTTCACATTTTTCAATTGTTCGAGATCGGTATACCGTTCGATGAAGTTTGACTCGGTTTCCTTGGCTTAATTACAGATACACGAGGGTCCAAAGATGAGCTAGAGACTGCCGCGTGCTGATCACGATCACTTGCAATGATCAACATAAATATTTCTCATAAATACATAGTCGCCCTGCACCATATATTGGCACTTTCCCGGCTATATTTTTCGGGTAATCTACAATCATATGATTGCAGAACGCACACACACTCACAGTCCACATGTGTCCGAGTTATATCACTTGTTAAACAAAAGATTATATTGTTTTAACTACTTAAGAGCTTTGGGGCTGCTTCTGCCAATTCAACAGGTAAAATGTATTTTACCTTTTGGCGCCTTCGGGGAGAGAGCACACGCACGCACGAAATGATTTTTGGGGCCCGAGGCCGTCACTAGTGTGTGAGATCATGTAGATTATTTTAAAACACAAACAAATACACAATTTTCTTAATTTTCTTCAATCTACACACATATTTGTTGTGTACACAGGCACCTATGTATCGGAGGTACCATAAACATTCGCGTTATATAAAGCCTTCTCACATTTGCATTCATTTACAGATTAAAAATCGCATATATGCGGTAGGTACAACCCATCAAGTACGAATGTAGATAAAAATATACACAGGTATGGCTGTGGCCCAAGGAAAGGCAGTTCGTTCGTTCATTCGTTCCAGAAGATGACCTCAAAATATTTAGCGGAAAAGCTTTTCGCGATACTCACCCACCGAGTTGTACTTTAAGACTAAATGAACTTCATGAACTTTATATACATGTAGATAGAAAAGCTTCGAAACATTTCGATGTCCGATGGGCTTTTTATAAGTTATAGTAGGCGAGCGCACGCTGCACATACAAGTGAACAAATACAAACGAATCTATTATGATCGCCGCAGGTCGTTCGAAGCTAGAAAAGAACTTCTGAGAGAGCGGTTGCGCCGCTGCTTTGAACTATCTGTGTAAAAATAAGATCGTATTGCTGCATTCTGAACCCCCTAAATAATAATAAGCGAAAAGTGATGAGTAATTGGAAAGGGAAATATTTTTGGGGCTTTATTAAGAGGTGGGGTGCAGTTGGGTTTATTGATTATTATTTATTATCTTTACGTTTTTTTTCAGATATCTGGATTCCTCCACCCAAAATTTTTACAATGGAAGGTTGGCTATTGTTAATGCCTCTAGCTATGTAAAAATGTTGTACAAATATACGAATTTAATAAAATTATACAAGAATGTTTACGTTTCAATTTTTTTAAAACAACGTTGGCATGTCTAATATAATTCACTAAAAATCCGAAATGCACATATTTCCGTGTAAAAAAAATAAATTATTCGAGTTTTCAAAATAATATGGAAAGAAATGTCAGGGACCAGAGCCTTGGGTATACCTTCATGGTAAGTAGAAGAGTCTTTAGAAATCTTCATCATGCCAAATGGGTTTGGTTGAAATATTGTTATTTAACCCTTAGTTATGCTTAGTTAAGGTATTTGATAAAAACCTGTCCCATAATAAAATGAAATATTGGACCAAGAAGCTTCTTCCCGCCGACCATAAATGTTTCTTTATTTTCAGTTAACTTTTCTATTTATTTGGGTTGTTTTTCGATTACATTTTATTTTTTTCAGCTTGACTAACACCGAATTTGGGATTTACACAACCCAGGCTGGTAATATCTTTTGCCTAATTCAAGATGAGTCCCATAATAGTAATATTGCGAGGTAACAATGGAAAGGTAAAAATAACTAAATCGTTTGCTCTTATAACTGTAAAAATGTATTGTCCCCGACTATAAAATAACCGGAAAATCACGAAAGTTGTATTGCCTACTTTTTGGCAGGTGATTACAGGGAAACTAAAGTCTGTCTTGCGAGAATAAACTTCAAATAGGAAGCGAATGTACTTTTGTTTTAATCTGTCAATTAAAGCTTTTAAATGGGCATTACATTTAAATTCTTTAATAAAACATGTTATTTATAATATTAAGTCAATTGCCAAAAGTCTTTGATGCCCAAGTTCGATTAGATTTCTGAGAGAGGTCACTTTAATGACACTTCAAAATCTTAATCTCTCACACAAAGAACGAGTCGCGACAAAATGTGAAAATGTCCCCAAGCTGGGCTTTAATTACATAATATAGAATGAAATTGATTATATACAATTATTAATAAGTAAGAACCATAAAATACCCTATAATTCAATAGGGTTTCAAATTCATTAAATAATTGGAAAGTATAACGCTCTGGAATTTACTTAATCTATAAAAATAAAAGCAAATTATGGCAAAGCTTCAATGAAATGTAGTGTTCTCCAACAAAGGTCGTTGATATGATAATAAGCTTGTGTAGCGGGTATCCTTTAGTCCTAATTAAAGCCGAAACCTGTAGTTTTTAATTGTCTGTTTTGTATTGAAACATTAAAAAGCTTCTTATCAGTTATTCTAACCTCCGGCAATGAAAATACTCAACGCGACAACTGAAAAATTTGTTTGAGACGCGCACGCGACAATGTGTTTCCTCCATTATAAGTGAAATATTGTTAAATTTTAAAATAAACTAAGCCCTTAAATATTAAATATTAAATTCAATTCAAGCCATATTTGGAATTAATTTGGATACCAAATGAACTAAGTATAAGCATTAATTTTAATTTGAACTGAGCTTCCGTCGCGAAAGGCACAAGGTACGAGTGGCTCAGAATTTACAGCATGTTTTTTGCTTTATATAAGTATACATTTTATTTTCCACCAGGATCCGTCCGGAAAGAGGGGTTTCGAGGTCGGAAGTTTCCAGATAGAACCAACATCTGTTATATCACCAAAAATGCTTGTGGATTTTGGGGCTGGACTTCTCGGAGGTAATTATTTTTCACTCGAGGGTCACTCGATCAGGATTACATTATTTTTCTGCCTTCAGGAGCTGCTGGTGTCGTTGTTGGCCACCCATTCGATACCGTCAAGGTCCACTTGCAAATGGACGATCCTCGTAACCCCAAATATAAGGGAACCTTTGACTGCCTGAAGAAGATAGTACGCGTTGACGGTGTCAGGGGACTGTACCGCGGCATTACCAGTCCCATAGGTGGCATTGGACTGGTCAATGCTATCGTCTTCGGGGTCTATGGCAATGTTCAACGTTTGTCCAGCGAACCCGACTCGCTGCTGTCTCACTTTTTTGCGGGCTCGATCGCCGGCGTAGCTCAGAGTTTCGTCTGCGCACCGATGGAGCTGGCCAAAACGAGGCTTCAGCTGGCCACACAAATCGATAGTGGCATCAAGTTCCGGGGACCAGTCCATTGCCTCCGACATATTTTAAAAACCGAGGGCATAAGGGCCACCTTTAAGGGACTAACGGCGACCATTTTCCGAGATATTCCAGGTGAGCTCAGCAGGGTTCTCAAAACCGATTGTTAACCTCCTTATTTCAATTAGGTTTCGCAAGCTACTTTGTGTCCTACGAGTACCTCATGCGTCAGGTGGAGACTCCCAATATGGGCTATACCCTAACTGCCGGCGGATGTGCCGGGATGGCGTCGTGGCTAGCCTGCTATCCCATCGATGTGGTGAAGACGCACATGCAGGCCGATGCCCTGGGCAAGGAAGCCAAGTACACTGGATTCCTCGACTGTGCACGAAAAGGCTTTAAGAGCGACGGACTGCCATATTTCTTCCGAGGCCTAAACTCGACGCTAATTAGAGCATTTCCCATGAACGCCGCCTGCTTCCTTGTGGTATCCTGGGTCCTGGACTTTTGTAATGCCAAGGGCGGCATGGATTCCATAGTTCACACCACCGATCAGCCATTAAATGTCGTCAACTTGGATAATAAAACGCAAGCGGACTTGGACACCACGCCGACCGTTGAGGAGGTGGTTAGAAAAATAATCACGGACAACGCGATATCATCACATCATCACCAGTATGTGTCCACGCCAAAGGATGTCGTCCATAATCACTTCACGAGCAGCAGTACAATTAACATTTCCAAAGAATCGAAGAAACGTTTGGCCTCCGATTGTAATTTAAAATAAAATTCCAGTGTGTCTAGTAGGATTTAAAAATATCTATAAAAGTTGGTTCTCATTACAGCAGATATCCTTGTTGGAGGATTTATCTTTTAAAACTCAAGATTACTTTAAAAACTTTATATGCTCAACCGATTCGCTCTCTTTCATATAAATGATAGATTTCATAATTTATTTTTATTTCAATGTTTTGAATATATATAATTAATACAATAAAATAGGTTTTAACTTAAGTGCGGGCTTCTAGGAGCCACAGGACATGCACGCATCCTTGTTTTCCAGAGAACAAACCATATCCGCCAATTTGCGCTCCCTCTCCAGCTCGTAGTCCTGGCCATTCTCCGCCTCTGTGGTTCCATTCTGGCCATTTACCTTGAGCGCACCCTGGTTCTTGTCGACGGTGAACTGTATGGCGTTGGCCGCTGGCTTTGTGCGGAGGTAATACATGCCCGTTTTAAGCCCGGCTTTCCACGAGTAAAAGTGAATGGACGTCAGCTTGCCATAGTTTGGCTCTGCCACATGAATATTGAACGATTGACTTTGATCGATGAACGCTCCACGATCAGCGGCCATTTTAATGGTGGACTTGACGGAGATCTCCCACACCGTCTTGTACAGGTCGCGCACATTCTGGGGGATGGCCTCGATGTTTTGGATTGAGCCGCGGCTGGAAATGATCTGGTTCTTCATGTCATCGTCCCACAAGTCCAGCTCGGTTAGATCCCTCAACAGGTGATGGTTGACCACTTGGAATTCGCCGGAGAGAACGCGTCTCGTATAGATGTTGGTGGTGTAGGGCTCGAAGGATTCGTTGTTGCCCATTATCTGGGCGGTGGATGCCGTGGGCATGGGGGCAACCAGCAGGGAGTTCCTGACGCCGTGCTTCTTGATCGACTCCTTCAACTTGGCCCAGTCCCAGAGATTCGTGGGGACCTTGTCCCACATATCGTACTGCAGGATTCCCTTGCTCACGGGACTTCCCTCGTAGGTTTCGTAGGGACCTTCGGCTTGGGCCAGCTCACAACTTGCCTCCAAGGCGCCATAATAGATTGTTTCAAAGATCTGCTGATTCAAGAGACCCGCTTCCTCGCTTTCGTAGGGGAATCTCATCAGAATCAAGGCATCAGCGAGACCCTGAACGCCAATGCCGATGGGGCGATGCCTCATATTCGATTTCCTGGCCTCTGGCAGCGGATAATAGTTGATGTCAATGATCTTGTTCAGATTCCTCGTCACCGTCTTGGTGACCTCCTTCAGTTTCTTAAAGTCAAAGGTCTTCTCCGGGGTCACAAACATGTTGAGAGCGATGGACGCCAGGTTGCAAACGGCGATCTCGTCGGGCGAGGAATACTCAACGATTTCTGTGCAGAGGTTGCTGCACTTGATGGTGCCCACATTCTGCTGATTGCTCTTCCTGTTGCACGCATCCTTGAAGAGCATGTACGGATTGCCCGTCTCCACTTGTGCCTCGATGATGGCGAACCACAGGGACTGCGCCTTAACCGTCCGATTGGCACGTCCCTCCTCCTCGTACTTCACATACAGCTTCTCAAACTCGTCACCCCACACATCCTGCAGGCCGGGACACTTGTGCGGACACATCAGCGACCAGTTCTCATTCGCTTCGACGCGTTTCATAAAGAGATCGGGTATCCAAAGGGCATAGAACAGATCACGAGCACGATTCTCCTCCTTGCCAGTGTTCTTCTTGAGTTCCAGGAACTCAAAGACGTCCGAATGCCAGGGCTCCAGATAGATAGCAAAGGCACCGGGGCGCTTGCCGCCACCCTGATCCACATAGCGCGCCACATTGTTAAAGACTCGCAGCATGGGAACGAGTCCGTTCGAGGTGCCATTCGTGCCACATATCGAGGTGCCCTTGGCGCGGATGCAGTGAACATTCAGACCAATGCCGCCCGCCGACTTGGAGATCATGGCACACTGTTCCACCGATTTGAAAATGCCCTCGATCGAGTCCGAGTTCATGGTCAGGAGGAAGCAGGACGACAGTTGCGGCCTGTTGGTGGCAGCGGCGAACAGAGTGGGCGAGGCATGGGTGAAGAAGCGCTCCGACAAGAGATTGTAGGTCTCAACAGCAGCATCGATGTCTTCGCCGTGGATTCCAATCGCCACGCGCATCAGCATATGCTGCGGGCGCTCGGCAATCTTACCGTTTCTCTTCAGCAAATACGAACGTTCGAGGGTCTTGAATCCAAAGTAGTTGTACCCAAAGTCCCGGTCGTAAATAATGGACGAGTTCAAGCGCGTGGCATTCTTTTGACAATATTATAGTGAAATTCCGATACCAGTGGGGCGCTTAGGTCCGTTTCCTTGTTAATATTCTTGAAGAGATCCTCAAAGACATCTGTAAATGCAATTATTTAATAAACTTAACAAAGAGAAATGTTTACAGAGTGCCAAACATACCAGAGAAGACCTTCTTTGTTTCCTTGTGCAAATTGGAGACGGCAATGCGAGCAGCTAGAATGGCATAGTCTGCGTGATTGCAGGTTAATCCCGCCGAGATCTCGGCAGCCAGGTTGTCCAGCTCTTGAGTGGTTACACCGCAATAAAGGCCATTGATAACTTGAAGGGTAATGCTGACCTATAATAAAATATAAATTATCTCTCTTGATTAACTCTGGCCGAATTGCACATATTGTGAAATTAATATGGTATTTTAAAAAACATATTTTGTTCAACAAAAATTAGCAAATATTTAACAGTTGTTTGGTAAAGAGTAACAAGAGAGCGAGAGTCTCACATGCGGGACAAGCGCAGGGCAGAGCAGCCATTGCTCACCTTTTTTTATTGTGTTGGTCCCATTACCCCTGCCCCTTTATACTCAAAACAATTTAGTGCTTATTGACACAACAAAAAGGATCATCATTATATGAATAACAAGCGAAACTTACCGGATCAACAAAATCCATATTCAAGTTGTAGCAAAGCTTCTGAATTCTTGAGGTTATTTTATCGAAGTGTACCTCCTCCCGCCTGCCATCTGGAATATATTTATTTAGAACAGCTAAGGCCACATTATATATTCGCACGCTTACCTCGCTTAATAACATAAAGCTTATTAGTCTTCAAACTATTATTCTTCAACATTTTGGATAACTTTTATTTCACAAGAATATAGACGAAGAATGCTTGCAGCCAATGAAAAAGGCGCCAAATTAAAGTCACTTTTAGTGATACCGTTTCACAAGATCTCCTACAACGCGTTATCAGTTACCGTTTCTCGTTTGAAACGATCGAGAAACAGTTGGTACAATGGGATTGAAACACATTTGGGAATTAAAATTAATAAAAAATAAATTAAATAATAAATTTTAATGTGATTAAAAAAACCCTTTCGCAGATGTTTGTTAAAAATAATTAATCAAACGAGTTTTTTTGTGTTATTTAATATACATATTTATATAGTTTTATTTATATTGCATCAAATAATTAGGTAAATATAACAGTGTTTAAAGAACTTTATTTTTGAATATGTGTTTTAGAAACGGTCTTGATAGATTGGTAATAATCATAAATTTAAGTACTTGCAAACAAATTTGCCATGTAACATGCAATTTATATAAAGCGTTTATTCAAGAGGCTTATTACGAACTACATTAATTTTTTGCCCAGATTGCTGTTGAAAAACACTGTAAAAAATCACAAGATAAAATATACATACGATTTAGAATGGTTTTCACTTACAAAAAAGTTATTGATCTTCTCAAGATCATGCAAAATGTCATCTTGGTCCGAATTCAGGTCGTCACGTTCTTTAAGGCTCTCGAGTAGATCAACATTCAATCTCTCAATATACTTCTGTAGGTTATTGACCAACAACTGTAGAGTCGGAACTTGAATTCCAGTGAGTAACTGTCTTGATATCCAACGATGATGTCTATCCATATTTATACCAACATCACAGAGCATTGAGCGAATTATATCCACAATTGGCGTTTCGCCGTTCTTCTTTGCCTAACACCGGAAACAATAAAATTAATTATGCCAGATTGAACATAAAGATCTTATAATTATAATTTTAATCTTTTAATAATAACTTACCTTGACTTTCATTTGCGCCATTTCCTTTGATTGAGCTAGGGCTATTCTAACCTCTATTTGGAGCTTTGATTGGTTCGCAAAGAAATAATAATTTTCATTCGAGTGAAAGTCTGATTCCTGAATAGCGTTGCCATTTATCGTATATTGATTGATATTATTTTCTTGGTTCTTTTGAAAAATTTGATCGTTTTCAAATTCTTTATTTCTTTTGGTTTCACAGCATTCCGATTGCTTTCGTAGGGCTTTATTCGACAGCTTTGGGCATGTTTCGGAGTCGGAACTATAGCTTTCGTTGTCGGAACCGGTCAGAAACTCTTCTTTTTTTATGTCTGAAAATACAAACAGAAAATATAATAAATATAAATTGTAATCACTGAACTTAAATACTTTTCCATTTATTTAATTTACCATTTTGATTATTTAGTGAGTCCCTATCCCCGATTGCCAATCTCTTGCGTATTTCATCTCGGTTAAAGCGACGCTGAAACCAATAACGACAGCAATTAGGTTTATTCTACAGACCAATATTCGTAAGTTTACCTTTTTCTCGATTTGCTTGACCTTCTGAAAATGATTTTCCAAAGTTTCCACATCCATATCATTCGCCACCTTGTATGCATCAAATTGTTCTAAAAAACGAGGTAATTATTTAGAAAACTTTTGAGTTCTATTATACTAAATAATTACCCAACACCATGGTAGAGGAAGGGTCCTTGGGATATTTTTTAGGATCCTCCAAGTATTGAGACCAGCACGACTGATTTAAATACCGCCGGTTTACCACCTTTGCATCTCCTTGTTCAAAGGATGGCTGGCATTTGCCGATTTCTAAATTGCTTAAATTAGGAATATCCGCCTGATTGAGATTCTGGGTATTGTTTTTGTTCTTTTCCGAAACTGAGGTATAACTTTCAGCTGAATCAATTAGATATTTTCGCTGACTATAGGTTTTATAATCAAATGTGTCCGGTGGTAACTGTCGCTCATCATGTGATTGTTTTTGATGCTTCATTTTCAATAGCTCGTGCCCATATGGTTTATTTTTCTTTTTATTTTTGCGCATATTATGTCCAGCAAATCGTGTTGAATGAGTACAATTTAAAGCTTCCGTGCCGTTTGATAGTTCAGCATCGTTTATCTGCAGTAATAAAAACGTTAAAGACTATAACATTTCAGTAAAAAATAACAATTATGTACCTTTGATAAGTTTGACTCCTGCAACGCTTCCAGGGACTGCTTGTTTTTATATCCATTGATAAGCAGTTCGAACTCGCGCTCCACTTCTTCGCCAAAATCTCCAACAATATCAATAGGACTTTGTCCTTGCAATTGGCCCTCGTATTTTGTATTAATTGTACAGGACCACGGGGAATAGTCGGAATTGGTCATATAATTTTTGCTCAGATTGTAAATTAGATCTGGCTTATTTAGGCTCCGTACTGAGTTTTCCGGTGTCGCGTTGAAATTCTTATTTACAAGATCAGGTATATTGGTGGACGACGAAGTGCTTGCCATTTCCTCAAAGGAGTATGTATTTCCATTGTCATTCGCATCCGTTGCTCCACTCCTCAAAATCAAATCCTGGGTATTTTCTGAGTGCGTATTACCCTTGACATATTCATTCTTAAACGAGATTTGGTCATCCTCTCTATCACTATCCGTTAAATCACTCTCATTGCATTCCATGTCCGAGTACTCGATATAATCGTCCGAAAGTGTGTGTGCAAATTTTTGAAATCCGGGATAGTTGGGGTTAGTAATACCCTTGGTAATATAGATATCCATTCTTGAGCTTGGCATTTGAAAAAGTTATCTAAATGGAAGAAGATGAAGATTTATGTATGTAGTTATAATGATGCATTTATAATATAATATTTTCAATGTCATTTGCCATGCTTTCTCAATGGTTTTGCCACCACCAGCCCACCCACATGCCGCCTTCTTTTCCCTTTTCATTCATATTTCCAAGGGGAGCTTTCCTCTTGAACTTAACCCACATGTTCATGAATTTTCCCTTTGATGACGTCGCTCGAAATAGTTTCGAAGTAATTTTACGTAATAATAACATGTTTTCTAATCTATTTCGTTCATTTTGGAATTTTTAAACATGTTTAAGCTAAGCCAAAGAATGTTGTCATAGGTAACTGATTTGAATTACTATTGAAGCCCTAAAAAACTATCACTTCTTTACTTTTATGGGTTGCTTGTTCACTTTATGTTAAATCTACTTTATGAAATTAAGTTTTATTGAAATTTACTAGATTTAATTATAGAATCGATGATAACTTACAAGGACTTGGGCCTTCTTCCTTCCATTCAGATATAAAAAATACTCCCACAAATACATTGCGTATTTGGCGCATGCGTGGATTTGTGGACCACCGTTCATAGTGTTGATAAAAGCACTATTTACAACATTCGCTTACGAAGATCGTGAATTATAATTTAGCTAAAATAAAGTTTAAAGCGTCAACAATAACTGGTTTAAAGTCACATGAAAAATAGCATCAACTTACCAGAATACCCTTTACACTGGAATACCCATATTTATTTATCAGTCTTGTTATGTATTTTTCCTGAAGCAAGATACGGTAACACTAAGCACAATGTGATTTATATAAAACAGATAATATTGCTATAAATATATTAGTAACCAAACACACAACTAGAAAAATGGAATAAGCTCGGGCTGTAAATATTGATGAATAATAATGATATTATTCAAAGGCTTCCGACGGGCGCATACCCAGCTAAAAACTCCTGTTGACTTGGTGCTCATCCGGGTGAGGTTCTTAGCCATTACGCAACTCTTAACAAACTAAACTTTTATAAATATTTTAGTACTCCACTGCTGCCTCAAATCCAGCCCACGATGACAACGGGAGCCCTACTACCCGGATGCTGCAACTGCCGCTGGTATCCCAAACAGCAGGTGATGTTGGCAGCGGTTCCTCCGCCGTTCCTGTGGCGAAGCATAAAAGTCAGCATTTACCCGAATGGATGCCCAGTCCATATACCGTGCCCGGAAAACATTCAGTCAATACAAGAAGCTATCCAAATTTCGCCTAACATGTAAGTAAGGCCCCCATTTTGATATTCCATTGCAATAAGCCGGTCGATTTTCTTGCCCTCCAGCTCTTGTGGTCATAACGACAATGGGAGGCTATGCCATGGCCCCGGCTGCCTTCGATCCCGCCTCGTTTGTTATGTGCTCGCTGGGCACAGGACTGGTTTCGGCGGCGGCCAACGCCATTAATCAGTATCACGAAGTTCCCTTCGATTCGCAAATGTCGAGAACGAAGAATCGGGTGCTCGTCGCGGGACAAGTGACGCCGCTGCATGCGGTCACCTTCGCCGTTGTGTCTGCTACCGCCGGCCTGAGCATGCTGTATTTTGGTGCAAATGGATTGACGGCAGCTCTGGGAGCGGGAAATCTCTTCCTCTACACCACGATATACACGCCACTGAAGCGGATTAGTATAGTCAACACTTGGATTGGCTCAGTGGTGGGTGCCATACCACCACTGATGGGCTGGGCGGGATGTGCCGGCACCTTGGATGCCGGAGCGATGATTCTGGCAGGAATACTGTATGCGTGGCAGTTTCCCCACTTCAATGCTCTGTCGTGGAACCTTAGGCCGGATTACTCGCGTGCCGGCTACCGAATGATGGCCGTTACCAATCCGGGCTTATGTCGCCGGACAGCCCTGCGGTATTCGGTGGCTATTGCTGGACTCTCGGTAATGGCGCCACTCCTTGACGTCACGAACTATTGGTTTGCCTTGGAAACACTACCTCTGAATGCTTATTTTGCCTACCTTGGTAAGTCATGGAAATGCAATATGTTTACATACTAATTACATCTTTTGCTTCTTTGCAGCGTATAAGTTTCATGAAAAGTCGGACAGCGGAACTTCGCGAAAGTTATTCAGATTTTCTTTAATCCACCTGCCAGCTTTGATGTTACTATTTTTGGCCAACAAAAAGGAGTGGTTCTTCGGCAAGACGACGGGCGAAGAGAAGAAAAAAGAGTCCAGCTATCTGTCAATAAAGCAGTCTGCGAGTAGTCTCGGTAATGTCCTGCCCGTTGCCGTTGCCGAAGAAGGCCCCAGATAATCTAGTACTCACATTTTCAGTGTTTATTAACGAACTTAAGTAACAAAATATTCTTAAATGTTTTGCAAATTGTATAAAAGAAATAGTCATAAAGCATTAATAGAAAATCGTACCTCTGTGTTGCAAAATATTTTTAAGCTTTAAAGAATAAATTGTGACCACATACTGAACACTGGGAGATTGATTTAGTAGTTAAATTATCTATTTGTAGTGGAGTTCTTAAAACTAATTTCACATCTGGCAGCAGCACTTCTTCAACAAAAATGTAAACAAATTTTAAGAAACACCATGCCGGTTGTTCCAAAATGTGGATAAACAGTCCGATTCCATTTGTTTCATCAAATCCGCCAAGTTTACCTATAGATATATATTTTTTAATTTGCTTAATTTTTTAAATTACTTTACAAATGTATTTCATCTACCTATTCAATTTCTCAGTCAGTTTTGGCATAAATCTGTACATTTTTCAGTCGGTCCAAGACCCAGCGAACAAGCATCTAGAACCAGCTGGTGAAATGCCCATTGATACAAATTTGAATAATATTTTAAGATGTATCTCTGAATTTAAAACCTAATAGTTTTGGCAGTTAATCATTTATTTATTAATTTTTATCAATTATGTTTATGTTTTGCATTGAAACTGTATATGTTATCGATAACAAAATGATGAAAAAGGGTCTTGTTTTTTACTAGCTCATGAACTGCCGATATTTTTTGTTTTTAGAAAAATATTTAGAAATCCCTAATCATGTTTTTAAGTCTTTTTTTGTAAGCATAATTTAATTAAATTACATTACTTTCGAGTGAATCATGCTGCTACTGCGAGTTGCGCCGCATCCCTCGTTTGGTAATTTGGACGGGAAACTAGCTCATATGAACGTGAAATCCAAAACGAACCACTGGAGTGAATTATTTTTAGTGAGCTGAACGTGGATTGTGACAATGAAAAATTGAGGAATAGTGTTTACATTCATTTTATAATTTATTTTAAAGTTATCTTTTTTATCTCGATAACGGAGAGAGTGGCGTATGCAAGTTTCTTTACACAGTGCAAACACATATAAATTTTTAATTATGTATAATGTACCACATAAGTTTCGTCAAGTTTGTCGATTGTGCCTCACATTGGTTAACGAGTGCGATGTTGCAGAACTACAAATTTATAATGTTTCGTCGTCGCATAATAGTGCGCCGCAAGACAGAGACCAGCAGAAAAAGGCGGCCGAAAAGCGTGCTGCTAGCTGCTTCTGCAGGGCTCGGGCTTTGAGCCCCAATCTGTGCAGCTGCCTCGGTGATAACTCGCTATCAGAACCAGAAACGGGTCCAAGCCAATCCCAATCCCAATCTCAGTCCCAATCCCTTCACCAAACACATTACAACACACCAAGTGTGCCTTCTGCTGCGGGAACAATATCGAGTGGCAGTGAACAAACGTACGCTAAGCCTTTTGCCAGCAAGAGCCAATTGGAGTTGTCGGACATCGCCGAAAGATCAGTATTCAAAAGTCAGTCATCGCCGTCGACATCGACGTCGTCATCGTCGACGCAGGTAGCGCAACAACAACAGCAACAACATGAAAATATTGCATGCAGAGAAGGAGAAGGAAAATCCAAGACGGAACAACTCCCGAGGGAGGAACGTTCACTACATAATCAACGCGATTTCGCTGCCGAAAACACAAATGTGAAAACCAAAATAAGCAGCAGAACAGATAACTACGGCCAAGAGCGCAGCGGAGGAGATGATGATTCATCACCACATCTTACATTTCAGATATTCAACTGTCTCTCTATTAAGGTAAGCAGATTTCCATCCAACACATTTGCACAGAAACGAATTTACATTAATTACGCACACACACAAGCGTGATATATGGTGTGTGTGTGGATATATCGCGGTATACCTACATACATACATACTCACCGTTGAGAGTGCTCCGTTGTGTGTGTTATCTATGTGATTACGACACCACACGTCAAAATAATAGGAAATGATTGGGGCCGCTTTTATCCAATGGCCTATTAACAATCGGTATCAATTGTCTAGTATTTTTTTTCGATTAACTGTTTTGGAGCCATTCACCCACGCACAGACACACACACGCGCTCTCCCGCACACAGACAAGTGCCCTGCTATCGTACATCAATGTCCAGCATAAAAATGTAAATATTGATATGTACACATGTACATATGTATGTACGCATGAACACGGCTGAAATGTGAGCGGCAGAGACCTACATACATCTGTATGTACATTAATCCATGCCGTATAGATAACATGTTATTCCCCTGCAAATTTGATTGATTTAAGACCGCTTTCTCGGTGTCAGTGTAGTATTTTATAGGGCAACTTATTGGAGGGGTAGGTCGTTACTTTTAGTTTTCTTTATTTAGGACCAATTAAAGCAGTTTATTTTTGAATTTTAAGCACTGGGAAATGTAATAATACGCTTCAGTGTGATAACTAGACAGCATTACTGTTTACAATTCTTTCGCTTTCTATTTCTAACGGTCTCTTCAGATACAAGGTACATAATTTTAACTATTTTTATCTCCCATTCTTATTAGACTTATAAATAACTGTATATGGCCGCCTTCCATCGATTTTATTCCTCCCGTTGATTTCTTATTTTCGTTCCACATTACATCACCTAATCACTAAACAAAGTACACTTACTGACATAAATTTCTGACTTTTCCAGGCAATGCCACACGATGGATTACCCAACCTGATCTGCAGTGATTGCAGGACAAAATTGGACTCCTTTGAGAAATTTCGAATTATGGCGAACAAATCAAATAATGCTTTGATAGAATTTTTAAATATATCCAAATCTCTGTTACTTGTAAGTATAATTGGGCTTAAAAGGTCATTTTATTTAAGTTAAGGAACCTAAAAACGTAACATTACCTGTATCTTAGAGATACATATTTTTAGGGAAGTCACAGATATCGCTTGTATTTGGTTATGAGATTCAAATCTTTTATAATTAAAACCTAAACTAATATGCTTTGTTTCTTTTCAGGATCCACACGAATTGGATGATAAGCTTGATGCAATTTTAAAGTCTTCATCGGAGGCTATAGCTGCCAAGGCTCTTACCGAGCTGAGCACATTTTCTAAGGTTAAGTATGACAACAACAGTAAGGTAGATTCATCCAGCATCCAGCAGCAGCAGCACCAGCACCAGCCACAGCAGCCGTTGGATCGGAAGATTGAGATTAGCAATCAAGATAGCGCAGCGCAGCAGCATAGCTTATATCCAGGTTTATTCAAATCAATAACTATGAAAAGCGATCAGTTTATTGCACATAATAAGAAGGTAATGCCGGGATCATCCTCCTCGCACAGCAGCAGCCACTCGGATATCGAAAAGTATGAAAACCTACAGCAACAGCTGGAGACGGCGGCCGTTCTCATGGATATAAGCAAAAAGATTGTAATTTCACCTCCATGCTCGAATCCGCAATCTCCGTGCTTTTCAGCTACATCTACAGTAGATACAAGTATTAAAAGTTCTGTGATAAAATCAAAACGTCCATTAAACAAAAATGAAATCGAGGACGGAGTTGAGATTGACCTGTCCGTCAAAAAACAAAAGAACGATTACTCCTCTAATCAACGGAACGCATCAACGGTGGTCCCCCCACAATTACACAATTTTTGCCAAACTCCAATGCTTGATATTCAGTCGCACTTAAGAAGTGAAGAGGATTTTCATCAAAACTACAGTATTACCATTAACCAAGTTGGTGGTGGATCCTCCTCCGTTGCCGCCGATTACAAGCTAAAGGCACCGAAGGCGAGTACCAACTCCTTGCAGGATTCTGGCGACAGCTCCGACTCTCACAAACTGGAAATGGACATAACGTCCTCAATTAACGATCGAAAGACCCCGGATAGTCTAAGCTCGGATCATGCAACAGACGCGGCAACCACTCAACTCTGGCAGGCACTGGCCCGATCAGCCGGTAAGTGCTATTTATATTCTATATATCTATACACTCTACTTAAATCGAAACACTCTTAATATGGATTCTTTCTCGTTTTCTTATTGTATAGCTAAAAGCAAAGAGGAAAATCAAAATCAGGCCACTGAAATAATTCGCAGCATGATGAGCCAGTCTTTCGTGTTTCCGGTTCCGTCAACAGTATCATTTACAAAAGTACCTGAAGAACCCATAGCACTATTAAAGGTATGTGTGGCACATCTCACGAAATCGGAAACGTACATTACTAAGCCAGTTTATTACCCTTTGCAGGATCTATCAGAGGCTCAATCCAGCAAATCAAAACCATGTAGAAGAAAACAAAGTTTTCCTACCAAAACTGATTGCATCGATGTAGTTAATGAGAATGTGACTGATACCTATACCCCTTCAGATGCAACTCCAGAGGAAAAGAAAGATAAAAGGGTAATTATTTTCTTTGTGCATTTTTGCATTTTTTTCTCTTGTATTAATTTTCTTATTTCTTCAAAAGAACATTAACCTTTTTAATGCCATACCTGGTGCTCAAAAAGATATGTCATGTTCCAATTGTGGCACCCTCACCACAACAATTTGGCGACGAAGTGTTCGAGGCGAAATGGTATGCAATGCCTGCGGATTATACTTCAAGCTGCATGGTGTCAACAGGCCGCATTCAATGAGACGCGATACCATACACACCAGACGCAGGCGTCCTAAAGAATTGGAGCGATCAAAAAAAAGTAAGCCACCTAAATTTAATTACCATATACTAGAGCTAGCTAAGAGTCAAAAGTAGGAGGGTATATGCAGGATCATTACAATTTTTAGTCTAAATACTAATAAATTGTCCCAATCTAATCACAGAACACAAGCAAATGTCATGTTCTACAATGGAACCAGCAAAACCAGATTTCTTGACGTCTAGGGAAACCCTTGATATTTCTGGTCTCGTTTTGAATGTAAGTACACTAGTTTCATTTTGAATTAAAATGATTTTACAATAAAATCTTCCTTCGATTCAGAAATACAAAAATGAAATGGATGAGTCCGAGGCCGCAGCAGCACTTAAAGATATTCTATTGAGGCGAAAGAAGTCGAATTCTTTGCCGGCGTTTAATGATACCTGTGAAAGTGCGGATCTATCCGCACCGCTTAACCTTGTTTCCAGTGAAAATAATGCAAAGTTAACATAAAACGCCAAATATATATTCCCCCTTCACTCACTTTTTCGAAAAGCAAAAAACAAAACCGAAAAACAAATACCCTTAACACACACACATTTTGTTTATTTATGAGAGGTCGCGTATAAGAGAGAGAAAAACAAAATCGGTATAGGATTACAGAAATATAATATAGATTATAAATAAAATTTTGCATTCTTTAAACTCTAAATTTTATTCATTTGTATCTTTAAAACAAAACTAATACCAAAATACTTATTAGTGTTAAAGAGAGGTATAAAAATTGAACCAGTATGTCAAACCTTTTAAATAATATCACACTAAATATAGACCTTAAGCAAGAAGGACATCAATACTTAATGCAATTAAATTACAAATAAAACTTATTATATATATTTATATTTATTAAAACCATTTTACAGTATTTTTAATTTTTTAATAACACACAAATTGCTTCTATTAAAATTAAAAACGTTCAGTTTTAACAATGATTTTTTCAGCTTTCTACGCAATTGAACAACTTCTAAAGCTAAAAAAAAAAAAAAGATAAATAATGTTTTAAATCTCTTGCCTATACGAAAATCATGTGATAATATAATAATCTCCACAAAACATTTTAATAGTAAAACTATGCAAAAAGCAATAATCACGCAATGCAAACTTTTCAAGGAAATATTTAAATTATATACAATTATAAGAAACTAAAAACTTAATGCTGTTTTTCGAATCTACATAAATCGTCTAAAATAATTTAAGACCTTCATATTTAGGCTAAGATACAAAAAATATTACTCATTTATTTTTTCAAATAAAAATACTCTATACAATTTTTAACAATCACAATAAACAATAAACTGGTTAATGTAAAATGTACATCAACACTCCAGTGTGTTTTCATTTAATTTTTTTTCGGCCAGGGCTTCAAAGGATATGCTTAAAAGAAAGAAGTTCTTTAGTTAGTGCAGTTTTTGTAACAGTGTAATTTCAATGTTTTCGACCGATTTATTATATCGATAGGCGGCTATTCCATCGATAGTGCCATCGTCTGTTTTACATCACCAAACATTGCTGCGTTATCAGCTCCATCTGTTATTTGGAAGAGCAGCATGCTGGAAAACGGAGAACACTTTTTCGAAGGGGTTGAAAAACTCCTTGAAATTTGGTTTGAGGAGAGTTCCAACAACGAGAATGACCTGCGAAACATCAGCAGGTGAGTTAAGTAAAATGCGACACATCGCAATAATTGTGCATTTGTGAAATCAAGTGGGGGTGCATGAACAGTTCCAGGGAAAAGTTAGTTTACACAATGGAAGATTTTGTGAATTATTATTTATAAAAAACATAGAACTCAATTAGAAGTAAATAAAATATATTTGTATGCGCTTATCTCTCGCCAGGCACGTGTAACTATCAAAAACCTTTGATCTTTCATCTAATCTGATTATTTGGACATGACCTTTCCTATTGTATTGTATACTGATTAGAAGAAGGGTCTTATATACTCCTTATCTCTTTCCGAAAGTACCCAAATATTTTTCTTTTCAGGTCTGATTGGGAAAATGTGCTTAGCAACGTCAACTGCGAAATAATAAGCACTTCCAAGAATGATACCATAGATGCCTTTGTATTAAGGTAATATCAATTTTCATTTATTTATTTTCAAAGTAAGACTAACAAACGTTCAAAACAGCGAGAGCAGCATGTTTGTTTCGAAGCGAAGGTGGATTTTAAAAACTTGTGGAACCACAACTCCCCTCAAGTGTCTGAGCATGTTGTTGAAATTAGCTGGCAAAAACGGATTCGATGTAGTTGCTGATTTATTTTACTCACGAAAAAACTTTACTAGACCGGAAGTCCAGGTAACGGTCACGAGAGGTCACGAGAAAACTATGTTGCACTACAATTTGTTTTATTTTCCAGATAACTCCGCATCAGGGCTTTACAGAGGAAGTCACGTATCTGGATTCCATTTTCCCGAACGGACGATCCTATTGTTTGGGCTCTATGAATTTGGAGTGTTGGTACCTCTATACTTTTAGTCGTTCTGATGTCAAAGCTTCTCCCAAGCTAATTTCCGTTGACGAGAAAGATGGGGACTCGGATCCCGATCAGACTATTGAGATACTTATGCAGGATCTAGATCCAGAGACCATGGGCATCTTTTACAAGAATAAATTTGCTAGTGCAAATGAAGCTACCTTGGTAAAATGATTGAGGTACGGTCTATGCAAAAATTACTAATTTTATGTTTTTCTGCTTTAGAAATCCGGCATTGATACTATTTTACCGAGCATGCATATAGACGATTTTCTATTTGATCCTTGCGGATATTCAATGAATGGAATAAATGATAAGGTAAGGTTTTACATATTCCAATACCAATTTTAATGTTTTTACATATTTTTAACAGGGAGAATACATGACAATCCATATTACTCCCGAAAATCAGTTCTCATATGTGAGCTTTGAAACGAATGTTGCGTTGAGTAACTATAGAAAACTTATTAATCAAGTAATCAACACTTTCAAGCCCGGGAAATTTATTGTAACTATTTTTGCAAATAAGGTAAGTTTCTATAACTTTATTTGTTCATTTTTATTTACAAAATATATTTTCATTAATAGTGCTCTCTGGCGTATGAAACCATGAAGGAGTTGGAAGTGGAATATTCCAAGGGATCGCATTGGAAGAGAACCGATATGCAATGCTGCAATTTTCCATCGTACAACTTACTTTTTGCTCAATATTCGCATACTGATAAAAATTGTGATAATTTATGAAATTCCAATTGTAAATGAATGTTGAATGTATGTGTCATAGTTCATTTGTTATTAGTTAACATAAATAAAAATCGAATAAAAGGAAATAATTTCCAGTAATAAAAATAACTTCAATCTAAAAATACTAGTATAGGGGATCGGCATTTCACTGGACGGTCTTATTGGAATTTGAGTTAATAATTAGAACCTTATTCGCAAATTAGCTAATAAGAAGCTGTAGAATTTTTAAAACCAAGTGTATGAGGAAAACACTAAAAAATCCCAGTTAACTGGATTTTTAAACACCCCAAATATGGGTAGAATTAATCGCATACCAAAGTCCATCTCTAGCTCTGTATTTGACAAGTCAAGCCATAAAGAAAAGGAAAAATGAGTGCAACAAAGAATGAAAACATTATTTGGACCATAAAGAACGGAGAAATTGACGCTGTGCAAGCCGCCTTCCAGAACAATGTGTGTGTTTGCCCAATTTAAAAAATGAGTTTGATTTAATTTCATAAATATACCTGTATGCAGGCACAAAATGTGAATGAGGAAATTAAGGGACGGTACCCAGTCCACTATGCGGCGGATTTTGGCCAACTTAATGTGCTTGAATACCTAATTAGCATAGGAGCTGACGTTGATGTAAGTTATTTACTTAAAATCGAGACTATGAACACTAAACAATGTACCATTCGCTGTTTACATATGTACAAATGTATGTACATATGAAACTTTGGCGCATACATATACATTTGTTTAGTCATACTTGAAAGCAGTCTGTGCAAAAACACTTGCCGGCTTTCTCATTTAATAGATAACGAATTAACGGCTGTTTTTTCTGGAATATTTCCAATGCAGAGAAAAGACAAACATGGTATTACTCCGATTCTGGCTGCCATTTGGGAGGGACATACGAGCTGTGTGGAATTCCTTCTGAAAAAGGTTTGAATAGTTACTATAAAGTGTAAAATATATTATTATTAAATGTACTTGTGTGTTGCAGGGCGCTAGTAAGAGCGGTTCTACTCCAGATGGCCAAAGCTACCTCGAGGCAGCGGAGAAGGATGAAATTAAGAAACTACTTGCATAAATTGTAGAATTGTAATTATAAGATACAAACCATAAGTTTCAGTATCAAATACATTTTTAAATAACAGTCATGTATAGCTTTTAAAATGACCGCAATATTTATTTCAATACTTATGACAGATTCATCTTTTAAAAGAAATATATTATAAAAAACACCTAGTTTATTATACCCATTATTAATTTAAACAATATAAGCGGCAGGGTTTTACCACCACTAGGTTTGTTCGATAGGAACGAGACATCGAAAAAGTACCACCTCCGTCTCTCTGATATCATCGTTAAATGTACAATTATTTTATAAATGAATAAAATGGTAAAGTTTTTTGTATTTTATATTTTTAGTGTGTATTAATAGCCATTTAACCGAACAAAAATATTGGTGGGACAGAAATTGATCGTTAAATTAATCGATTAATTTAGATAGTCTAGATTTTACCATCACTAGCTAGTTGAGACCACGAGCTGTCGAGAACCTATTTAATTCGTATAAAATATGTTTCGACCCGAGGAGCATGGGCTCGAGCCCGACTTTCAACTAACCAAATTTACCACGCACACCGGATGAAGTTGCAAAATCCCCCAAAAAGTACTGGAAAAGTATCTTAGGGGAACCGAAATAGCAAATACCAACAATGATGGATACCTTATCGGTGAGAGATGATTAGTTATCAGTATCAGTTCTCAGGGTTAATCTTCGTCTTAATCTTCTTGAAGGCTCTGGAATGGACTGTGCAGTCATACCACTAAATCGGCACAAAGAATTACTACTTGTTCAAACCGTGGACTTCTTTTATCCCATGGTAAACGATCCTGAGATTTTGGGTCGCATCGCTCTGGCCAATGTCTTGAGCGATGTGTTTGCCGTTGGAGTGACGGACTTTGATTCAGTGGAAATGATCCTTAGCACATCGACAAGCTTTACGGATAATGAACGAGACGTTGTCATTTCCCTGATCACAAAGGGATTTCAGGACTCCTTGAAAACCAATGGCTATCGAAAAACTCCACTAATTATCAGGCAACTGAAAATTAATCCCTGGTGTATTGTGGGTGGCATTGCGACGTCTGTCTGCCAAAATAGGGAAATTATTTTGTAAGTATGACTTAACTTCAATATCGAAATATTATAATAATTAATATTATTCCCGTTAAGACCCTCCAATGGTCGTCCTGGCGATGTCTTGGTGCTCACAAAGCCCCTGGGCGGTCAGATGGCTATGGATGCTCATCTCTGGCAATTGAATAAGACGGAAAAGTACAAGACTCTCATGTCTGAGTTCAATGACGACGATATCAGGGAAACATTTGAAATTGCAGTTAAATCTATGACATATTTAAACAAAAATGGTAATTTAGTTTTGCTTTAATTTCTTCTGTAAATTACACTTCTTTTATTTATTTTAGCCGCTCTTTTAATGCACAAATACCAGGCTCATTGTGCCACCGATGTCACTGGATTTGGTTTATTGGGACACGCCAAGAATCTCGCGCAATATCAAAAGGAAAAGGTTTTATTCAAAGTTGAGAAGCTGCCGATTATTAAAAATGTTTTGAAATTCAGTTCCTTGATTGGCCAAAGCACAAAGTTCCGTTCTGGCCGATCAGTTGAAACCTCTGGCGGCCTATTGATGTGCCTTCCTGCCGAAGCCGCCGACCAGTTTTGCCACGAGTTTGATCAAGTCACAAACGGAGAACAAAAGGCATTTAGAATTGGATACGTAGAACAAGCCGCAGAGGAGTCCGATGCTGTGTTGTGTGATAATGTTGAATTCATAGAAGTCACTCTTTAAGAGAAAAGAAACAAGAAAAAAGCAAAAATGAAATGAAAAATTGGAACAAATTGATTATTCAGCCTATGACGATTATTTCATAAAGGCTTTTTAGCTTGGAAATATTCTGAACTTTATTGTACATTAAAGTGTATGGTAAATATGATGATTGATTTACCCAAAACCTTGGTGTTTGTATTTGGTTTACGTTAACTAAAGGTTGGTTTCTCAATGTGGAGTTATAATTGATCGTAAAATTGAGCAATTTTAACTTAAAGTCAAGAAGGTGGGTAAGTAATTAAAGATTTTTTTGATTCTCGAGCATTAAATCGATAAATTATGAAAAAATACCCCATTATCCTGCGATAACCCGATAGTTCTGTAAACAATTTATTTAATCAGCAATTTATATTATTAATTCATTTACAAACCAAGACATTCAAATATATTATCATCACCTGGACATATTCGTACATTGTCCCCTGATAATACCAATAGGGACATCTGTACAAAACACATGTTCATGGATCCGATGAATGTGGCATTTGTCCTTATTTGGTACATTTTATGGTTGGCCGTCGTCGCCTTTTGAGGAAAAAAACACCCCTAACGGGAACAAGCCAAAGGACGGCAAAGGACACACTGGCGTTGCCGAAATATTTATGAATAGAAAAGTAAAATAACTAAAATGTTGAGCAGCCAGCGATTGCTTTAGTAATAAACTCCATAATCCAAATCCGCCCACTTCTGTGTCTTTTGTGCCAAAGTGAAACATCGACTCTTTAAAGTGAAAAAGTTCTCATTCAATTTCAATCAACAAAATGTTCAGGAGCAAAAATGAAGGAAATGTTGTGTACAAATGCACAGTCCGTCTCCTGGATGATTCCGATGTCTTAGAATGTGAATTTCAGGTTTGTCCTCCTCTTGAACTTAAATGTTCTTCAAAAATATGGGATATATTACATATATCCTGAGCAGTACTCATCTTCCAATGGACCCTGCAATCGGCGATGTCCTTTTACCAAATTTATGACTTATAAATAAACATACAAATTTAAATTGGTTCAAAGAACACACGGAAATGATGACTAATAATTGTGGTAGTTTGTTCTCCGCTGTTTATTTTGTTATGTTTGAGTAATGCTTCGCCCTGAATAAATCTATAAAAACCAGTTGGCTTGGCTTTTGTTATATGTTTTATTTATTTTTAGTTCTCACAATCTGCAGGAAGGACTTTAGGTGGTGGTTAACGCCCTTTCTGCAAATGTGTGAAACTGTTTTATTATGATTCCCGTTCTATAGGTTTAAGTTCATATATATATTTGTGTTTTATAAGGAATATTTTATAATTTATGTACATATATTATATTAGGAAAATATTAAAATGTTTAAGTTTTCTTTATTTTCTTTATTTCAATAAAAGGTAATGGAAGTTAAAATTATTCGTCTTTTAATTTTTTATTCAAGATTTCCACTGCGTTCTTTGTTGATTTTTAATTTCAGTTATGAGGTTTTATTTAAGAATTTTCCAGAATGAGTTCCTTCTCTCTGAGTTAAGAGATTTCTTACCAAGTTATCATAAATATTTCTTACAGCCATTCAATAAAGGAATTTATCTCTTAGAGTATTTGTGTGGTGAGTTGGAAATAAAAGAAAAGGATTACTTTGGCTTGCGATATGTGGATCCCTCAAAGCAAAGGGTAAGTTGAAGCCTTAGATTATTTATTATAAATTTTTAATAACATATATTTAATTTCCAAAAGCACTGGCTGGACTTATCCAAATCCATAATAAAGCAATGTAAGGGTAAGTATCATATATAATTTTCTGTGTTCCATTTATGCCTTATATGTTTTCTTTTAACAGACATGGAGCCATTGCTATTCTCCTTAAGAGTTAAGTTCTATCCCGCGGATCCGTTTCGACTGACTGGAAATGCTCGGATTATGTTGTACCAGCAATTGAAGAGGGATCTCCGTCATGGTCGCTTGTATTGCTCCTTGGGCGAGGCGGCTGCCTTGGGAGCTTTAATAGTTCAAGGTAAAACATTACTCAGGATTAAAAAAAAAACAAAACATACACACAGTTAAACCTTCAATTTGAATTAAACTTCTAATGTCTATATTTTTCTTTGCAGAAGAGCTTGGAGATTATAATGAGGATGTTCATATAGGAGCCTACGTATCTTCCATAGAATTAGCCCTACGCCAGACCGAGTATCTGGAGAAAAAGATAATGGAGCTGCATAAAAAGCGCGAGCCTGGCCAGGATCTATCCTTAGCTATGGATGAGTTTCTGGGCATAGCACGCGGCTTGGAGACCTACGGCATTGATCCCCATCCGGTGAAGGATCATCGGGGATCACAGCAATATATCGGTATAAATAACTCGGGTATTAGCACGTTCGTTACCGGCAAGCGATCTCAACATTTTCGCTGGAATGAAATACATAAAATTAATTTTGAAGGCAAAATGTTTATTGCCCATCTGAGTTATACAGATGCCAGCCGAGAGCCTGTAAGTTCTTATTTATTAAACAATAATAAACCCTACCCTAAAACGTAACAAGCATAATGCTTGTCTCTAATTAGATCTTTGAGTTTTAATTTATTTAATTTAAATATAAATAATACTTTTTAGAAAAAGCACACAGTGGGCTTCAAGTGTCCGACCGGAGCAGCTTGCCGCTATTTGTGGAGATGTGCCATCGAGCAAATGCTGTTCTTTACGTAAGACAACAATTAAATATGCTAATGAATAATTTAAATATTTATAAAATTGATATGTTTAGGTTACCCAATAGCCAAAGTGCGGCTGTGATTTCTGGCGGAGGCTTCTTCTCCTGGGGCACAAAATTCCGATACACTGGAAGAACTGAGCGTGAAATATTGACTGAAAACATAAACGCACTGCGAGAACAAAAGATCAACAATTCGAATTCGAGCAAGCGAAAGGCAAGCAGTGTGCCAGCCACGCCTTCCAGTCCGCAAGGCGATTTAGCGCAAATCCGTGGGTTTTAGTTATTATTTATCTTTTTTTTAATAATTTATAAAAGATACTCTTTTTATAGGATACAGCAGCTTACCGAGATCAACGATGTCGGAACCTCTGGGCTATGGTATGCCCAACGGTGCCCATTGTTATGTGCAGGATCACGGGATGGGCGAGATAAATGGCGGCATCCAGATATCCAGCCTGGAGCCGGTGTGCGAGGAGGCTCGGCTGCGGTCGTCGAACGTCGACGGCATCAACATGTTGGCCACTCAAATCGGCGGTATACGTATCGAGACTCCGTGGAGCACTCGTCCACGGAGAGCGGACTGACAGGGAATGGAGGCTACGATCATCCGCGGAAGCATAACGACGCTAAGCAACAGCATGGCCCTAATCTGTATTACGGACAGTCCGCTGCCCTAAACTCCAATTCGCCAGCCGATAACTTCTTGAACTCGGATCAATCTCTGCGAAAAATGAAAAAGTTTCGCAAATTCCATCTGCTGGCCGCCTTTGTACCGTCCGTTATTTTTGTGGCCTTCGCGATGGCCGGCACTGCTGTCTTCATCATGGAGTCCGAGTCGGAGGCCTTCGAGCAACTGCGCAACTCCCCGGAGATGCTTTGCCTGCGCTACCAATACTATCAGCCCTTGAAGGACTTCTTTCTGGACAAGTTGGGCGGCCGGAGAAAGTGAGGGAAGGAAGGGTGCTTTTTTTTTATTGGATTGTGTGTAGCGTCATGTTGAATTCCACTTACAACTGTAACGGCGGCGGGTGTTTTAATATATGTACTTAAGTAAATCCTTTATTATAATGCTATAATGATTCCATATTAAAAAAGAAAAGCCTGAAATTTAAATTTTTAACACATAACTAATTCGTTCTGATTGGGTGATGGAGGAAGTCCAACAATTGCTGAAGAGATAATCTATGATATAAGTGCGGACCAAGTTGTATTATCTAGGTGTAAAGGAATGAGGCTCCAGGACATATGAATAGTGTTTTAAACGAGAAAAATAATCCTGTTTAAGCAGTAATTATTTAATATATTTATTTATTTTCCCGCCAAAACCAAAAGGCATACGAAAAACAGTTCTTTTATTTGTCGATATTGTTGTTTTGTTTTTAAATCAATCTTATTTGTTAGCTTTAATTAAGTAAAGGTTTTATTAAATAAATAAATGAGACTATCCTTTTTATAGCGACGATATATTATCATCAAATGAATGTACATACATCTCTATATATCCCTCTAAGCGAAGCTGTGTGCTTACTAAAGAACCATGTCGGCCTGAAGTCCCAAGGATTCCGAGTGCTTCTTGGCCTTCATCCTAAGATCTGCTATGCTCGAGCTCTTGCTGTGAGCAGCGGCAAAGGCAGCCAGATTTATGGAGTACTGGGGCACAGAAAAGAGCCCGGCTGGCACCGTTCCATTGGTTATCGCCGCCGCATACTGCAATATATTTTACATAAATATTTAAACTCCTTATTTGCCATCGAAAAAGGGGGTTACCTGGTGAGCTGCCACGGAAATAATCGCTGGATCGAATGCGGAAAAGGCGGCCGCTGCAGCAACTGTGCTGGAGAACTGCTTCGCAGCTGAACGCGATATCGCCGCAGTGCTGTGTGGAGAAGTATCCACGTTGGAGACCTTGACTGAACTCGCACTAGCCGATCCTTGGGAGCTTGCATTTGTCGCAATCGTGGGATGTTGTGACGGAACGGATGAGCCGCGGAGTGCGGCCAAGCTGACGTAAGGCGCCACGCGGCAGGGCTCCAAGGGGGTTGAAATGGGAGGACTCCGGCTGCCCACCAAAAATCCTTAAAAATATATTTATGGGAACAAGTAAATAGATGTAAACTATACATAATATTAATTTAAGATATCTGATGATTAAAAAAATTTAAGATTTGATTGGAGTTGGGCAAAACATAATAATTTTTGTTAAATTTTAGGTTTTCGTTCTCATTTCCGCATAAATTAGAACATAATTAGGCAAAGTGACTTAGCCATGTCCATCTGCCTATAGAAATAGCTTGCGATTTAATTATTTTTCGAAATTCAAGTTGGGCTTCAGTGATATTTATTTAAATTTGTAAAACTTGAAGGCCTTTTGGTTTTTAATTCAAGATAAAAGTTCTAAAGATCAAACCCGGCCTGAGAAGAGCCCTTTTCTAGTCAAAAGTTAATATCTCAATGTCCAGTTAACGGACATATAAATTGTCAGTTAAGAAAAATGGGACCTTGTAGTAGAAACCATTTTTGAGAGTCGTGAATTTTTCAACTTAACCTTCATATTAATAATAACATTGATATTATTAAAGCAACCCTTAAGTTCCGCTTTACAGTGGACTTTTTGCGCTTTATAGCACCTGTTAACATTTGACCTGTGGTTAACAAACCGGTTCTCTGCCAGCTTAACTGCCCGTTAACTTAAAAGGGAAAGTAAGCAACTGGCACCATTACTCCAGTTTGAGAACTAATCCCAATCGGACAAATGTACTTTATAGGGTAAGGTTTTAGGATAATTTTGTGATTACACATCACACCTTATGTGATATAATACTAATTTTAAAATCCAAAATAAATGCAAAATATACCTCTTGTATCCACCAAATTACCCTGGTGCAAACAAAGATGTATTATGCATGTACTTATACTCCTCCGTACTTTCTAGATTGGCAAATCGTTTTAAGATTCATTCAGTGACAAGTAATTGAATTCATTTTGTAATTTATTGCTCGAAAAACGCCCCGGGCCCGGGGGCTGCGTCATTTAACCACAGGGACGTGTTGTTACTCCTGGAAGCTCACATACAAATGGGTCTCCAGGGACCGGGGGCCAGGTTAACGTCTTGCTTATGGGTGGTTCACCGGCGGAAAAAGAGCCTGAGAATTGATATGAACCCATAAAACGCCCATTCGTAGCCTGGTGTCTGTTGTGCTTTTTTATGCCAAATTTCAATTTGATTACATTTTACGAAACTTTTTTTATGCGTGTTATGTCCGGTCCCCTGTATTGAAATATGGCAACATTAGGCTGGGAATTTGATAAATGTGATTAAATCTTTTAATCCAATTAGGTAACGCCTCTAAGGCGCTTTAAGGAAAGTTGTTTTGATTTAGTGTCAAGCAGTTGAACGATTGAAACAACTTGACTTTAGGAATACGACGAAATATTTTGTAGCATACTTTTGTACACAACTTCTAAGGATTTCAAGTCGCCAGATATTTCTGTGACGTTTTAAATAAACATAAAAAGACTTTAAAAATATCCGCCGTGTTTTAGCTCATCTGTAAAACCGTGCAATTTATTCAGTTTGTTTGCGTTCCGAATTATAATCAATTCTCACAATCACATCTGCTCAGATTCAAATCCCTTCGGCAATATACATAATAAAAACGTTCGCTTTTTTCTTTTAGCGCCAGCAACGGCAACACAAATCATTGCTAACTTCATCAAATTAAATATTCGAGCAATAAAATGGAGAATACAAAATGCTATTGAGTGAGCCAGGGAGTTGATGAATGGGATAAAGTCCTTGGAAACGAGGGTTGAAAGCCCGAAAGCCGGTTGAATTAATGAAGAGACATTTAAATAACTGTGAAAACCGTAACATATTGGCGCTCGTCGAGTTGATAAGCCAGAAAATGAACAGCATTCCGGAATGTAAATGGTCTTGGCTGATTTTTGTGTACTTAACTAATTGCAATTTACACTTTGATTAAGCTTAATTGGCACAAAAACTTGGCTAGCTTGGGCGCGTTGTGGGTGATGATGAGAGCACAGCTTAATAAAGCTAAGACCTCGGTTTTTTTTTTTGTATCAATTTTCATTAGGGTTTATTTCGTAGAAATCCATATTGATTAAGTGAAATTGAGTTTGAATTAACCTAATGTATTAATTTTTAGATTTTTATGGCTCACCTTTGTGCATTTGGTTTTCATGCTTTCTACACTTGGCTCTTCTATTTTGAAACCAAACCTGAAAGAATATTGATAAAAGTGTTATTTGATTTATATTTAAAATTATGTTTAACAGGGTTAATTTTAAAAGTGCACAAAAGTATGAATATTGATTTTGTAATATGCTGTAGCTTACTTGTTTACACAATTTCAATGAGATTACAAATCCACGGCAATTTCTGTGACACTCTTGTATATGTTATGGGTTATTACATAAAATTCTGGATTTGTTTTTCACTTTAATTACTAGGGTTACATTTAGTAGTAGGAATGAGGGAACTGGCATGTTCCACAAAAAGCTAAGCAATTTATTACAGGCCATAAAAACAGTGACACTCCTGCTGCTCTATCTATGTAAGTGCATATTTCATGACCACAGTGTCTATTGCCGGCACCCTGATTGAGCATTTAATCTTTAACCGGCGGCCCCCTGATGCTCAAACAATTTTCTACATGTATCCCAGACTGCCAGGGGTGTGGCGTAAACCACTTAACACCCCATATATTTTTCACAGCGACGGTGGTTGAAAAATCAAAGCAAGCTTTACAAAACTTGGAAGCCGGAAGAATTTTTGGGGAGACAATGTCCTGTTGTCATTAGTACAAGTGTAATGAATATCAATTGAAAATCAATTTGTGCTCGCAGGGTCCAGCGTCCAGGGTCGCTTGCCCCCCTTGTCATGTCGCAATTTTCAGGGAAATTTATGACCAGTCTACGCAAATAATTACCTGCACTCTGGCCTCGCTGAGGCCCAATCTCTGACTCAGTTCCTCGCGCATGAAGGCATCGGGGTAGTGCGTCTCCTCGAACAGCCGCTCCAGCTCGTTGAGCTGGTCCAGCGTGAAGTTGGTCCGCGATCGCCGCTGCTTGGTGTTCACCACCGACGACGAGTCCAAGTGCTCGCAGTGCTCCCGGAGTCTGGCTCCTAGCTCCGGGGTGCAGCTCCGCTTTTCAGACAACTCTGGTTTGTCGGGCGCTAACTTTGGCGTGTTGCTGTCATCCGTGGACTCGTTTACGTTTGACGCTATTATCGCTGAAATTTTCGGCTCTAAAATATAAATTAATAAGGATTATTAATTTCAAATCCATAGCGAGTTCTGTGCCCTGATAAAATTTCGATAGTTTAGGAACAATAAAACAATAAAAAAGAAATGAATGAATTCGTCAGCATTATAGAAGGTATCAGAGTAAAAAGGGTATTTAAGGAGCCTTGCTTTGCCTCCTAGAGTTTAGATCATCTTGAACATGAACATGTTTTATATAATTTCCACTTTTTAAACAAACGCCCTTGAAAATCCAGAATTAGATATTTTATAATATAGCCAACATTCATAAAGAAACTCTAGAGGGTAAAAATAAGTTAAGATAAATTAATAAATGTTATGACAACTTCCTCAAAATCTAAGCATTTAATTGAGAAACCTCCCAGCAGATAATCGCAGAATATAAATATGTCAATAAATAATATTAAAAACTTTGTTTCTGTAAATAAATAAGAAAACAATTAAGATAAAAGCAAGCGCGTACGTAAGCAAGTTGAAGAACAAAATTAAAAGTAAAATAAAGAAAATATTAAATAAACAAGGACGGTAAAAATAAAAATCATCATCATCACTTTCTACAGAAATGCCCCCGAAAATCCAGAATTATATATATTTTTAAGATAAATTAATAAATGTTATGACAACTTCCTGAAAATGCAAGTGTTGGATTGTGGAACCTCGGAGCAAAAACAATGGCGAACTTCAAATAACATGTCAATAAATAATATTAAAATATCAAAACAACTTTGTTTCTGTAAATAAATAAGACAACCATAAAAATGCGTAAACCAATCCCAGGAGAAAATTAAAAGTAAAATAAAGAAAATATTAAATAAAAAAGGACGGTAAAAATAAGAATTATCATAAAGTTCACAGAACCAAAGAACTGTTCAGTTGAGAAGACGTGAAACGAATGAACGAATTTCTGATCATTGAGAAGCATGGGAAGGTATCGGAGTAAAAAGGATATTTTAAAAACAAGGCCTTCTTGAGTTCAAATGATCTTTCTAAACACTTCTACTTTCACTTTCATCAGAAATGCCCCCGAAAATCCAGAATTATATATATTTTTAATGTAGCCAACATTCATAAAGAAACTCTAGAGGGTGAAAAATAAGTTAAGATAAATTAATAAATGTTATGACAACTTTCTGAAAAGCTAAGCATAATATTGAAGAACCTCCCAGCAAAAAATCGCAGAATTTAAAAAATATGTCAATAAATAATATTAAAATAATTAAAAACTTTGTTTCTGTAAATAAATAAGACAACCATAAAAATGAAATCAAGCGCGTACGTAAGCAAGTTGAAGAACAAAATTAAAAGTAAAATAAAGAAAATATTAAAAAAACAAAGACGGTAAAAATAAAAATTGTAATAAAGTTCACAGAACCAAAGAACTGTCCAATTAAGTAGACGTGAAACAAATCAACGAATTTCTGATCATTGAGAAGCAGGGAAGGTATCGGAGTAAAAAGGATATTTAAAAAACAAGGCCTTCTCGAGTTCAGATGATTTTTCTAAACACTTCTCTTTTCACTTTCATCAGAAATGCCCCCGAAAATCAAGATTTATATATATTTTTAATATAGCCAACATTCATAAAGAAAAGCTCGATGATGAAAAATAAGTTAAGATAAATTAATAAATGTTATGACAACTTCCTGAAAATGCAAGTGTTGGATTGTGGAACCTCAGAGCAAAAACAATGGCGAACTTCAAATAACATGTCAATAAATAATATTAAAATCATCAAAAACAACTTTGTTTCTGTAAATAAATAAGAACTATAAAAATAAAAACCCAAGCGAGTGCGTAAACCAATCCCAGGAGAAAATTAAAAGTAAAATAAAGAAAATATTAAATAAACAAGGACGGTAAAAATAAGAATTATAATAAAGTTCACAGAACCAAAGAACTGTTCAGTTGAGAAGACGGAACACGAATAAAAGAATTTCGGGTGCACTATAGAAGATGTCCGTAGAAAAGTGACATTTAAAAAGCAAGGCCTCCTTGATAACAGTTTTTCGATTTTTCTATTTTTCTATTTTTAAGCATATTATATTGGAGCATCAGTTTAACAAGTGACCAGTTTTTATAATGAGATGAGCAAGACCAGTTTATGAAGATCTTTAAAGGGCTTGTTCAATCCACGACCATACATAGATGAAATCTAACAAAATCTCGGAAAGCCAAATTGCTACATAATTCTAACTTTTTGATTTAATCAAAGTTTAGAAAAGGCATAACTAAGCTAAAGAGCACTTATTTCTGTTTGGAAAGCTTTTCTGTGCTAGTTTTTATTTGGAAAATAAATCTGCATATTAAGTTTAGAAATTTGAAAAAATAATTTTTTTTTAATTATTGATAATTTTAATGATGAAACCCTTATGAAATTTTGAAAAAATGGCTAACATTTTTTTTTTTCTGATTTTAAATTTTGATTGTAGGTAATTAAGATTTTAACGGCGAGTCGGAAGATATACAGCTTTTGGCTACCACTTTCTTTTAGGCTATAAGAGGCTCCCAGGAAAACCTCAAATTCGCGCATTTTTGGATTACGAAAATAATTCGAAAAATATGATAACTTTTTGGACAAACAAGAAAGAATTCTAACTTCGGTACGCCGAAGTTAAAAGTTAAAATATCGAAGTTTGTAAATTTGTATAACATTTACTTACACATTTTACATTTAGGATTTTACATTTTCATATAAATCGACCGATCGCAGCTATATGATATAGTTTTCCGATCTTAATGAAATTAAAACCGTAATTTTAAAACTGTAAAAGCCACTATATCTCGAAATTTATAGAAATACGTTGAAAAGCAGATAAGTTATAACGGATGTAGATATAGGACATGGCTAGATTTCATCGACTGGTGATGCTGATGAAGGACATATATACTTTCATGGGGTGGGAGATGCCTGCTTCGACTGCGTGATGCAAGTCAAAATTATATATACCCTATACAAGGGTATAAAAATATCAAGGCCAAATATAACAAGGCAAGGGTATAACATTGTGAAATGTCTAATTTTCGGATATTAGTAAAATAGACTTAAGGAGCAACAAAATCATGGAAGTTGTAAAGACATGTTATGAATTAAGTTTCTTAAAATGAACACAAATTAAAGCACAGTTTTCTATACGATCCGAAAAAATCTATAAAAACTATTCCTTATTCCCGCCGGGTCCGGTAAGTATTCAAAAGCTTGATTCTCTTAAATTACCTTCCGGCGGCGATTCCACCTCCAAGTCATCTGATATTAGCCAGTTTTTGGGCTTTGGCTCTGCCACTGGCTTGCGAATATTGGGGCTTGGACTATATGTTTCCACACTCTCTACCTCTGGAAGGGATTCCTCCGTCGGCTCCGGAACAGACGCGGCGGCGATTAATGTGTTGCTTTCGGAGACGGATAAATCGGTGATGTCTATGTCCACGGACTCGTCACCACTCGCACAGGTATCGGCGTAACTGCCGCCGGAAGTGGATATGGAATTTATGAATATGGCGTTTTTCACTTCCGTTTGCTTTTTAATTCGCGCGCCCGTCATCGAGTTGAACAAGGCGTGAACACTGTTGTTAGTTAAGTTAAACTCAAAGGATTTTGTTACAAACTGTGCCAACTGCTCCATGCTCTTTTGGTAAATAAATGATTGCCGACGTTCTTTATTATAATTTTGTTTCACTTTTTTTTTTTTTTTGCGCGTTCGAGCATAAGTTGCTGTAACGAAACTTAGTTGCCGACTATTTTATAGTCAACACCAATGGCATTCGGCGTGCCTAATCACTTCACTTTGGCTCTTTATTGCTGCGCATGTCATCCAAGGCTTAACCAAATCCTTCGATTACTTTAGGTAAGAGAGAGCCACGGAAAGTCCTTTTTTTCGACGAAGAAATGAAGTGCAAAGCCTTGAACGACAACGGCAAATAGACAAATTTAACTAGTTCAACTTATTGACTTTCTTCAATTAACATTTTTATGTGCCAGCTTTGCATGCTCCGTACATGGCGCACTCTCTCTCAAAAAATCAACCCCCGAAAGCAGCAGCAGTTGTAAAGTTGGAGTGAAGTCCTGCCTACGGCGGTCCTTTAAATTGCTCTCATTGGTCTACAGAGGCGAAGCCGTAATTCGAAAGTGGTTGCACCGCTGAGAGCGATTCCACCTTACTTTCCTATTATTGGTTATATGGCCATTATAGAATACAATGTATCCATTAAGCGGGCGACGAAACGCATTATAATTTGCAATAAATGATTCAGTTTGTGGGAGGAGTTAGCGTTCACCGACACGAGTTACCGATCAAGGGACTTTGGCTTTTATCACTTCATAAATACTTTTAAATTCGGTGTGCTTATTTTTATTTACCTCTCCTAAAAACAGTCGGGCATATGGGAATTTGCCCCCTTTTATTGATTTTGGGGGCGGGCGCAGTGTTGTGGAATAAAGGGTTTCACTTGGCTTATTGCCACGCCTTTAAAATTCATTACATCAGCTCTCTTAATGACACTCTGCAACAAACAAATGTGACATGACTTTTTTTATTTACGATTTATCTTCAAGGATTCACACTTATTACTTTGCTGATTTGGCTGAACGAAGTCTGAGATGCGGAAAACGTATGTAAAAACAAAAGATGTGTGGAACAGTGTAGTAGTCCAGGCATGAATTCACTTTTTTACTCTGTTACTTTTTTTCTTTATTCAGCAGTTTGCACAACCTTAACGGAGAGATTTATAATTGAGGGAATTGTGTATAAAACAACCGTTGATAAAGGTCAATGCGGATTAAAGGCGTCTCTAAAAAAAAGTTTAAAATTAACATAAGACTAAAAACATTTTTTAATTACTTCTTCGGATTCAAATTATTATAATACCTCGGTTTGTTAGCGAACGGTTTTAAAACTCCGCCGGTGTCACGGCAACTCTAAAGAAAACTCTACTCTCTTTATTTGTTTAATATAGATTATATAATTAAAGGTACTAAACTATTGCATATGCAGCATAATTAGCAATTCCGCACATGTTAACCCCTTTCCGAATTCGCATATAGCCCGATTCGCCCCAACGTTCGCCCCACCAATTCTTTAATATCCAATAATCTTTTCCGAAACCAATTACCAACATGGCATGATTTACAGAAGAGGATGAGCACGAAGCATCATCATAGATGCCATCACTGTAAAATAAGCCGAATTTAATGTATTTGTAAATTAAATATATAAACTTTACTGCTTACCTGTACAGTTGAAAAGTCTTGGGAGTAGCATTGATTGATATGGCCACAGGTCCGATGTGCGTAACTGCAGCCTGAATCGCTTGCTCATCTCGCGTAGGTAAAATGGCCCAAGAAGTTACATTAACGACCGATAAGTCACGGACAAACTGGCATTTTCCTTTCTATAAAATATTAATTAAAATTAATTTATCAGAAGATGATTTTTTTAAGTTTAAAGGTTAACTTTAATAAGAGACTTTTTTCTTTTTCAAAAAAGAAAGATCCTGATTTCGTTAAAAGAAAAATTCTATAAAGTTACCTTTGAAACATATTTATAATCCTCGGCCCTCATTATGCCGCCAGTGCTCTGCAAATAGTTTAGAGTGTTTCGCAGAGATCCACCGACGCATCCTTGATTTCCATGTGACACACTGCAGTCCACAATTTGTTGCTCACTCAGACTCAGGATTTTTCCAGTGCGTTTGAAAACCTGTCCTTCGATGCTCTCGGCTATGCTAAAAGCGTAGCACGAGCCGCAAGTTTGCTGATTGTGCGGCGGAGTTACGAACCCTTTTTGCCGCCAATCCAAACTTTCGGGCACGTTTGTCATCAGGGGAGATCCAACTATTTCAGCGATGTTATCCGCTCCATCTTCTGTATGACTCTTTAATAGTCGCAGGTATCCTTTTAGATAACCGTCTGTGCTCTGTTTACATTAAAAAGTGTTGAATTAAGTTACAAATTCACAGATTTACATAAAAATTACTTACCATGTCAGCAAAAATATTTGGTTTCAGCCGAAAGCTTGTCTGGCCATCCTGATACTGTTGGTTATGTTCCTCAATAACTTTGTAGTTCTCTTCAAAGGCCTTGAAGCTACGCATTTCATCATAGTTGCGGAGATACTTTCTATTGTTATTATTCTAGAAAATACAGAATTTGTCCGTTTTTTACAATTATTTTCTTAGACCAAATTAGAAATATGTTGAGATTTTTCTTACTTTAAATATTTCGAATTCGTCTTTGTAATCAAAAGCAGAGGAATTTCCTTTTTTTGTTTCAGAAGCCACAATATTATAATTTAAGCCACATAAAAAGACTAGAGCTATAATTTTCCGCATAGCTGCCTCCGATTCCGTACTGACCGAAAGTGTCGCCAAAATATGAAGAAGTTGCCAACTTTGCTTTTTTTCTGGACTGTGCAAAATAAACAAAAAAAGAAAAGCACGTAAAGCTTAAATTATGAAAGTGCATCTATTAAATACCCTATTTGGTTACCTTTAAAAATATTTTGACATTTCCGTTTTTTAACAGTGAAATAATTATGTTTGAATTTTCGGTGGGGGTTTCAAAATATGTATGTAAATACATTTTTATGTTTTATAAATTTTTGGTAACAAAATTTTATGATTACGTTATCATAGGGAGGGGTCCTCCAGTGATAACACTTGATTTCGTAGGGGGAGTGGGTCAAAAGTCATCAAAACTAGAACAGCCCCAAAAATATATATATATAAATGTTTTTTTTTTAATAAGTCGTTTTAAATAATTAATTAATTAAATAAAAAAACTTTGGATATCAATAGAAAAGTTAAAGAAAAACTTGAACAGCCCGAACTATTGTAATTCCAAGCATTGCAAACATTGGAATGGAATGAAACATCTGTTCGAAGTCCACCATTTCACAACACCACATACAAAACAAAATTTTTTATTTTATTTTATTTAAAATTCTTCAATGGAAAATTTTCTAATTTGTAAATTAAATTATTACCCAAATAAATAAAGCTCCATACAAGCTTCGGAATTAATGTCAGCCGCGTTCTAGCAGCGTTCCATTTTCATTTGTATCAATTGTGTCAGATATGAATTAAAGTGTGTTGTTCTCTTAGCCTTAGAAAAAACAGCTGTTTTGCATAACATAGCGAATCCGGTTGATTTGCGGTCAAAACAAGAACCAAGGATCATGCTAAAAACTGCTGTTAGCCGGTTATTACAAATAAATCCAGTAAGTTCGAACCCAAGTAATAAAGTTCAGGTAATTACCCACCAATTCCAGGCAAAATGTGTGGGCCGGACGAACTTGGCTCGCCGCAATATCAACCTGATTCCCATGGTAGTGGAGCAAACTGGGCGAGGTGAAAGAGCGTACGATATATTTTCACGCCTGCTGAAGGAGCGAATTATTTGCCTGATGGGCAACATTACCGATGATATTAGCTCCACCGTGGTGGCTCAGTTGCTGTTCCTGCAATCGGAGAATGTCAACAAGCCGATACATCTGTACATCAATTCCCCGGGCGGCGTTGTAACGGCGGGTCTTGCCATCTACGATACGATGCAGTACGTCAAGCCGCCAATTGCGACGTGGTGCGTTGGCCAGGCTTGTTCGATGGGATCCTTATTGCTGGCGGCAGGCGCACCGGGGATGCGATACTCGCTGCCAAATGCCCGGATTATGATACATCAGCCCTCGGGCGGTGCACAAGTAAGTTGTCTTCGCTGTGGATTCAAGCGGAAAACTTTTACTTTTATTTCTATCCTAGGGTCAAGCTACAGACATTCTAATACATGCCGAGGAAATCATCAAAATTAAGCGCCAACTAACCAAAATTTATGTAAAGCATGCGAATAACTCGTACGATGAGATGTGCACACGAATGGAGCGCGACCACTTCATGACCCCCGAAGAGGCCAAGGTTCTAGGCATAATCGATCACGTTCTGGAACATCCACCGGAGACTGTTTCCGAAACTGGACCAGCGTCAGACGATGGCATCGGTAAAGCCATACCAGACGATTCGGAAAAGAAGAGATCCAAGCAGGCGGCTTGAAATTTCGTTGAGGTGTAAAATCCAAAATTCAATCTTAAACTTAATGAATACGATTTGATTTTCAACTTGGAATGTGCATAGTTTTCAATAACACCAACCCCATAGAAAACGTTTTTTCTTACGACACAACTTAATTAATGATTAATGTTAAAAGAGTTAAAATAGAAGAAGTCGTAAATAACAGTTGACCGTTTCTTCTTTGTTTCATTCCTTGTTAAGCTTTCAGTAAAAGGTAAAGATTAAGTTTTGAACATTCACGAACGACCAACTGTTATTTGCTTGCTCTGCTTTATATCGAACTCTGCTCTTCAAGTCGATCTGCATTTATTTCTTATTTAGAAAATCTAAAAGCTATATCAGAAAAGAGATACTTGTTTGTGTGCGCCCAACACGCATCATATTCTTAATTAAGTAAAGGAATTTAGCAAGCCAAGGCTTTCACTTTTAGCTCTGATCCATTACAATAATGTCTGCTGTACCGGTGATGGAATCCTTCTGAATATAATCGTAGATCTTGCTCAACTCTGGGGTCTCCTTGATCGACTTGAGGAAATCCATTAATTGCTGATTTTTGTCTGTAAATTGTAATTCGAATTGTAAATTGATTTGGATACCTTGCTTTCAATATATTTAATTTCCCTTTTACTCACTTGCTTTGGGTATTTGCGAAAGGGCCGACACAGCACGCAGGGCTGAACGCTTCAGCTCGTCCTGCTTTTCGTATTCCTGTTTCACAGAATTGGCCTTCACCTTGTGGGTGCACGTATCACGTAGTTGCTGTATGAATTGATCGAGTCCTGCAAAGGAGGACCATATCTATAAGGATACCAGTTTAAATCCCTAGCTATTACTTACTTAGAAGAACCTTGTCGGGACACAGGATGGCCAGACGTGCCGTCATAAGGTAGGTGAGCATCTTGATGTCGTAGTGGTCGCAGAGGCCAGCCTGCACATGGTCCAAGAACTGCATGACATCCACACGATCCAAGCCCTGCTCGAGCAGTGTGTACATGCACTCAAATGCCGCTTTACGTATGTCCAGACCGTCGTCCACGGTGTGCTTGAACGGTCCCATCTCCACTTCCCTGATCAGTTCGCTCTTCACCTTCGTCTCGGAGTAGAGCCATGGCAATAGGGTAGGCAACAGGTCGCGCACCAGGCTCGGCTTGTTGTGCACCGCCGAATTGAAGGCCACGAGGGCGACGCGTCGCACCTGCGGCTCCGGGTCGCGCAGAGCGAACAGGAACTCGCCGATATTCTGCTTGAGCAGCACATCAATCGGCTGCGGTTGGTCAGAGATTGTGAACTTCACCGAGGAGACGACGACGGTGCGCATGGTGGCGCTCTCGGAACGCAGCGCCTGCTGCAGCTGCGGCAGCAGCTCATCCGGATTGACCAGCACAAGTTTGCCCAGACACTCGGCGACCACGTTGCGGGAACCCTCCTCCGAGCACTCGCAGTGCTTGAAGAGCTGCGTCCATATCGATGGCACCGATGGCAACAGCTGAGCCAGTCCGTTGGGGGACACCGAGAGCGAGGATATCACCTCCTTCAGTGAGTGCAACAGCAAGTACTGACGCTTCGGCTGCACTTCAATCTCGTTGAGGATCAGCGGCAGGTAGGTTTGCAGGCTGCCAACGCAGACAGCGCCCAGCGCATGCGAGGCGGCCGCCTTTACATCCTCCGAGGTGGCCCCGAAACACTCGATAATGGTCTGCGGCAATACCTGGATGCTGCTCAAGTCAAAGTGCCTGCCAATCTCGCCGATGGTCAGCAAGCAGAATATAATCTCGGTGTCGTTGCGCTTCTGCAGGTCGGTTATTAGCTTGGTGGCCAGAGGCGTCGCCACTTGGGGACACTGCTGTGTGAGCGCGGCAATGCACTTGGCCGACGAATGATATGCCTGTTTGTGCAGCTGCTGCACCCCCTCGCCACTGCCGGGTGCTCCAGCTGCAGCTGTGGTGCCTCTGAAAGCGGCACCGTCTGTTCCGCCGCCCAGAACGGGTGCCATTAGCTTCGATACCAGGGAATGGTAATCCAAGCCGGTCAACTGTGTCTGCACCAGCGCCTGGAACAGCTCCAAGGTGCAGTTTAATGCAGTTCCCTGTAAAAAAGGTTAGTTTTAATGGGGCTGCTGCCAATATAGTTATAGGGACCCACCTGAAGCAAGGGCGATCGAACCAAGATAAGCACCGAGCGCAGGAACTGCTCATGGATGCCCACCAGAGCCTGCGGCTGTCGGCGCGCCACGGTGCTCAAAAGCGTCAGCGAGTACTGGGCCACGTGCAGATCCGAATCGGATATCAGTGGCGGAATCTCAACGATGGCTGTTTGCAGCAGGTTCGGCTCGAAGTTGCTTGAATAGTTGATGACAATCTTGTTGATAAGATCGAGCGAGTGGAGCTTCAGGGCGCGGTGGTTCTTGCGCAGGAAGGTCCCCAAGGCGGGCAGCACGTCGTTGAGGATCGGCGTTAGGTCGATGCGCAGAGAAGAGGCTGCAATGAGGGTCAAGGCCTTGACGCTGCTCAGCCTGGTCACTTCGTTCTTCAGCCGCTCCATGAAGATGGGCAAGCAAACGGGCAGTTCGTTCTGCAACATGTCACCCATGTTGGCTATGATCTGTCCCATGCAGGCAATGGCACGCTCCTTGACCTCCTGGTCGACATCCGTCACCTTGAGCTTCTGCAGGGTGCACGAGTAGACCGGGCCTACAAACGACGGGGCATCGAAGTCCGACTTGGCAGCATTCGTTTCCAGCGGACGAATCACCTTCACCAATTGCTGCAGCACCAGGAGTGCCTCTGTGGCGATCTTATAGAAGGGATCAAACACCGAGGTCACCACGAGGGGCACCAGCGAGGGTATGTGCGGATGAAAGACGTGCGGGGATGGCCCTGCAGCAGCGAGTAAAGGAATCCCAGTGACTCGATCTTCATGTTGCTAGTCGAGCTCTTATCGTTCAGCGAATAGCTTATTCCGGGCACAATGCTCTCCAAGTAGGGACCCAAGGCGCCGGGCAGAGAGTTCAGAAGCTCTCGCAGCAAGAGGAAGCAATCCTGACGCGTCTTCATCGACTTCTCTCGCATCAGCGGCTGTATGGCCTTCACAATAAGCGGCAGCTGCTCAATCAAGAGCGACGTCGGCCCGGACACCTGATCCATCGAGTCCGGATCGTTGGCCACATCATCGTTCAGTCGTGTGTTCTTCAGCAGCGCCACATAGGCGTGGAATATATCAGATTTCACATTCTCCTCGCGCTCCTTGAAGCGAGCAATCAACGCAGGGCTCAGGCTGCGGTAAAAGTCCTCGATGAGCTCCTGTCGCGTCGAGATCAAGACCTCCAAGCACTTGGCAGCAGCGCGGCGCACCTTCCAGCTCATGTCATCATCGTCACTATACTCCTCGCTGTCCACATACTCATCGTCCTCGGTGTCCATGGCATTGCCAGTGTCGCCATCATCGGTCTCATAGTTGTAGTTTGGATCATAGGTGATGTACTTCAGACACAGCTCAAGGATCTAAGGGACTCTCAATGAGAAATAACGCTTTGCCTTGCAATTGGAGCGCTTACCATGGGAATGTGAGGATTTATGGCATCGGGACAGCGCATGACGAACGCCTCGCAGGCCTGCAGGCAAAACTCGCGCAGCTCGTCGTCATCGCGCTGGCTGTACTGGCTCAGCAGCAGCATGGAGCGGTCAATGTGGTTGCACAGCCGATGGCCAGCCTGTCGGCTAAGGGAAAAAAGGTGAAAACAGATGACGAGAAGAGCGCATGCATGACTCCTTACCATATGGAGGCCAGGCACTGAATGTAAGTGCGAATGGCACCTGGATTTGGTGGGTTCTCTAGGCCATCGAGCAGATGATCGATGACGCCGTTGTAGGCATTGCTATTAGCTTGAATCAGTAGAAACGACAGGGCAACGATCGTGCGCTTGCGCACAGCCTGTCGGGAGGAAGCCAGCTGGGGCATCAATGCCTTCAAAATGGTGCTGTGGAAGGGCACAAGAAACTCGCCAAAGCGGGAGAGCAGGTCAGCCAGTATGTCCAGCGACTCCAGCTTGACAGAGACGTCCTCCTGTAAAGAGGGCAGCAGATGAGCGAAAGCCACAACATAAGAGAAACCAAACGCACCTTCTCGATGGCTGTGCTCAGCTTGCCGGTGATCCGCTGACAGACATTGGGGGCCAGCGAGTTGGAGGATTGCGGCAGCTCGGCAATCACTGTCTTCAAGCCGATGCTCGATATGTCGCGCAGCTGCTCTGTGTTTGACATCATGTTGGCGCACAGCGAATCAACAATAGTCTCCACCTGGATCTCCTTCACCTTGTTGACCAAAGGACCCAGGCACTTGACAGCCAAATTCTGCACCTCGCCGTTCTTGTCCTCCAGCAGCTTCAGAACCATTCTCACCACCTTTTTCTCGGACTCATCGTCGAGTATAATGCTGTCCTTTTGCAGTTCCGTCATTAAATCGTTGGTCGCCATGAAACGAAAGTCCTTATCCGTCGACGTCATCTGGGGCAGCCAAGAATGCAGCCATCAGCTCCATTACATTTCATTGTATTTGCGAAAAATAAAAATTCTATACATACTTTTTCCAGCAAATTTGCAATTTGATGGTACTGATGGGACGCCATGGCCACGTCTTTGTATCGTTTGTTCGGTTAAAGTTGAGTGATTAGCAAAGTGTAGTGTCGAATATGTATTTTATAGTTTCACTATTTTGTATCCTTTGGAAAATCTAAAGCCCACTGAAATTTTTTCGGCAGAACAAGCTCCAATATTCACTCAACAAATTTTTTTTAAATAGGGATGGAACTAAAACGATATATTGCTATTCTAGATATCGAACAGATGTCAAGTCGAAGGGGCGTGCTTATCGCAAACCCCAAACCTGGTTTGGACATCCGCTAAGTATGCAATTATAATCCATTTAGCCATTTAGCTTGCAAATATTATTAGTTTATAATAAAGCGGATTTTTTAATAAAATAAAACGTATTAGACGTTTGTTTTTTAAAAGTATTATTTAAACTATTGCACCACATTACGAAACATCGGCCGTAGTGTTCCAGATTCCATCGATTCCGATTGTGACAAATTGAAAACAACGAGTTGGCATTTGGGCTTCTCCCATCTCTAGAATTGTGCCGCTTGTTTTCATCTGACAATTTTTAAGGAATATTAAAGTAAAAATTATACCTTTTAGAAGCATCGTAAATAAAAATGGATCAAATCCTTAACAAGGAGAACACGGGCGTTTATCGTAAGTTACTATGGCGTTTCTCCGCCGAACACATAATACCTAGTAATAACGTTGAACATTCTAGTGCCTACCAATCCTATGAAAAATGGAGTCCCTCTTAGCAACACAGCGTTTAAGCAAACTGTTAAAAAAAGTGTGCTCGGAAAACTGGACAATGTTATGCATCAAACGCCGGGAATAACTCCATTTAAAAGCAACAATGCCGTGAAGCTTGAGGGAAGTATGGCCAAGCTATCTATTCAAAAGGCTGCCAAACAAACTGTAAGCAGGGATCGAGAGGAAATTAATGTGAAAACTAACAGCTGTTTCTTGGGATCCTACAAGGTGAGACGCGAGGCGGTCCAGCCAATCAATTTATTTAACTATACGGATTTCCCCAACAAGCGATGCTTGAGCAAATGCAACAAACGTAAGTAGAGAATTGCGATTTTAATTCCAATAGAGCTTAAAAGCATTTTCCAATTCCAGCAATCACAGAAACCTGGCTGGAAGATCAGTCTGGATATGACGCTTTGTGCGAACGAATTCTACAGGACATCCACAACTTTGAAGACGATTGGAACAATGGAGAGTTGCCACAGTTGGACACCGATTTAGATACTATTCCTCCTATACATGATATTGATAATGCTGAGAGCAAGGAATACGAATCCCTTTTCGATCTGCCCCTGCCGAGTTTCATCAATGTTGACATTCTATTTTAGTGAATAATTTGAAAATTTGTATGTTTATGTTGCGTTTTAAGTTAGTAATACTTGTGGCTATTGGCTAGTGAAATGTGTAAACTTTAGTAATCATTTATTTACCATAATGTTTTCAGTTTTGTCGATTAATAAAAATATATATGTATGTAATATCTATGGTTTGCTCTTATTTCATATTTAAGAGGTACCGACTTGGAATCAGAGATTAGTAACTTTCAAGCTAAAAACTAGCCAGCCTTTGCAAACTCTTCTATAATTTGTAATTCATAAAATTCGATGATAAACATGAAAGTTTTCAGATAATAAAATTATAATTTTATAATGGTACAATAGGTACAAATGATACGAATATAAGTAGTTTATAGGCTTGCAGCCTTGTAAACATACGAAATTTGTATAGGGTAAATATATATTTGTATACATACTCAGGTTGATAAATACTTTCTTTTTAATTAAATATGTAAAAATAAATCAAATTTTCCCTTATTATTTCTTATACTTATTTCGTCATATAAAAAACAACTTGTACGTAATATTGAAAAATATCCATATTATATTAATTACGTGATTTTGTATTTAAACTTATATATTTAAATTAATTAAATATATTGAATTTATTGGCAAAGTCTCAATCTAGCCTTTTTCAAGCTAAACTCGTTTCGATTCTAACTTTGTTTTCGGTAGCCAACAGTTGGCAACACTGGCACACAGTAATGTATCTAGTTTTTTTTACATTACTGCAGCAGAAAGGTTTTTCGTCTCGTCTCGTAGGTGACCTTAGCTGCGCTGGTACCCCAAAGTAAAACATAAAAGTGAAAATTTGTCTCGTTTAAGCATACAAGTATCAATGTAAATACAGGTTTACTATAATAAAAAATTAAAGTGATGAAATTAAACTTGTGACATTATAAAACCAAGTTAAATGCAAGCAAATTAAATATTCTTAGTGGGTTGCTTTGTTCAAACTGTGCAGTATAATGAAAACAGTGCATATCCAGAGAACTTTACACTTTCCGCAAAATGCAATCGAAAGACTTAGGCAACAAACTCACCATTGGTTGACAGATGTATAGGATGTTGCGATGTACATATGTTTAAAGACGTGGCAGTGTCACCAGTGCAACAATACAAATCTTGCATATGTACATACATACATACATAAGTAAACATATGCTATGTAAACGGATTGGCTCCTAAGTGAAAATTCGCTGTGAATGTGCACCTATGTATGTACATATAGAGCTTAATAATAATTCATACCTGCAAAATACATACATACGTATGTACGTACGCACTGTTACCATTAAATACTTGTTATTTTTTGCAGAAACTTTGATGTCATGAGGTTTTAGTTATGCTAAAATAGTTCTATTCGCTCATCACAATAAGGAATATTCGAGACAATGGTTTATCCCGAAGAACCTTTTTGGGTTTTGCCAACGGTAACTGGATTTTACGAGGACAGAGACTATAGAGGTAACATTGGTCTGTAAAACTATAAAGCTCACATATGTTCACACATGTATGTATGTATTTCAGTGAATGTGGTAGAAGCCCTACAAGAGTTTTGGCAGATGAAGCAATCTCGCGGAGCGGAACTTAAAAACGGAGCTCTTGTTATTTACGAATCGATCCCAGCAAATAGCCAGCCATACATCTGTTTCGTAACTCTGCCTGGAGGTAGTTGCTTTGGAAGCTTTCAAGTAAGTACAACTTTTGGAAAGGCGGTGGAACCAGTCCTTTTCTAGCGGTGGATTTCTTTGCTTCCAGAATTGTCCAACAAAGCGGAAGCCAGACGCAGCTCGGCCAAAATCGCTCTGATGAACTCGGTATTCAATGAACATCCATCGCGTCGAATTAGTGACGAATTTATTCAGAAGGCCGTACAGGATGCCCGGACTTCCTTTAAGGGAACATCCCAAATCAACGAGGGCACGGAGTCCGGTATCGGGGCATTCAGGTGAAGGATCGTCTGTGGGGCTAACTTTAATTTTACTAACTTTTGTTTCGCGCAGATTCATGCTGGAAGCCAATAAGGGTAGAACAATGCTTGAGTTCCAAGAACTTATGACTGTCTTCCAACTGCTCCACTGGAATGGATCCCTCAAGGCAATGCGCGAACGTCACTGCTCCAGGCAGGAAGTCGTGGCTCACTATTCCAACCGCAGTCTGGACGATGAGATGCGCTCACAAATGGCGTTGGACTGGATTGCCAGGGAGCACGACAGCCCCGGCGTTATTCGCCGGGAACTGGTGCTGGCTGAGAGAGAGCTGGAAACCTTTCGCATGGCTGGACGTGAACTGCGCTTTCCGAAGGAGAAGAAGGACATACTTATGATAGCTCATAACCAATTGGGCGGAAGTGCCCTCAATTCGGCTTCCATTGATGATTGATCAATCACGAAAAAAAACGAATATGCATTTAAAAACTTTTTTAGATAAATCATACAATTTCACTTTGAGTAATGATCAATATTTATTTAATTGGCATACCATATGATCTCCATGATGAAAAACAAGCGGAATTTTTATTTGAAAAAATATTACTCTTCCCACACAACACTTCCAAATTATAACAAATTAATATTAAAAATCGTTAAAAATGTGATTTATAAATCATCTGCTACAAAAATAAGACTAAACCCAATAAAAATAATTATATTATTTTAATAACTGCAGTTTTTATTTCACGACGAAGAAAATTTTTTCGGGGACAACTTTTTTAAAAACTTTAAATGAAAAAAAAGCAGTAATTCTAGATGAGACTTTTCTTTAATTTTTCGAAAATTAAATATTTTCGGAGGGGTTTCAAATATTTTATTTAATGGTACAACTCAGAGCAGACCAATTCCGTTGTTCCGACTAGAAGAAGATTTTATAGGTAATATTATTCCAAATATTAAATTAATTAGCAAAGAATATACACAATTTTGTAATATTATAACAGATGTTCCTTAATATTAAATTAAATTTCGTTCTCTATCATATGTGTTGCTACCAGATTATATTAAAAAAAAAAGCTAAAATATAAAATTTTTATATTTTTCCTTGCAAGGCTGTTAATACTTTTTGTAATATTAATTTTTTTTTAATATAAAAACAAATACCAAAATTTCATTGCTTCCGTTTCACATTATCTCATCGTTCCAATTGAATTTAATTATCGAGTGTGCCATCCCTAGTAATCGAGGTTGGCGTGGCGCTACCTTTACTGTTTGCCAGCCCTATATAAAATAAACACATACATACAATAAAAAATAAGAAAAAACGGAGGAAAAAAGTGTTTTGAGGCAGCCCCGTTATCCAAAACAACAAATATCATATAGACAACAGTTCAGTTAAGAGTGCATTGTTCAAAATAAACTCCATATATACGGATTTTGGGCACAAAATGGCCTCAGAAGAGCTGCCAGCTGATCTAGACAAGCTGAAAATAACACAGACTCATCCTCTCTTGAAAACTACTGTTGTGGAGAGGAACCCATTTTACGATGCAGAGAATGGATTTGATCCATCGGATAACCCTGAGCCAACATCAGGCGCCAGACATCGAACGACGCATCGTTGGAGGTGCAGGCCCAGGCGTCGATCCGAAAGTTGCCTGCAAGACTGCAAGCAGGACGAGTCCTTTGTTCCAGAAGATTCCTTTGATATAATCAATCCATCGAGCTGCTCCCATGGTGTGCAGAAGCAAAAACGAAAGAGCATTGTTCGCCAGCCGATCCTGAGGTCCTTGTACGGCTGCGAGCACGGCAAGTGCATGGTTCGCAGTGGCAAGATGTTCGTCCCCAGGCCCAGGGAGGAGACCAGTGATATTGTGGGCCAACAATCGCAGGCTAACGATGATTTAAGCCTGCTAAATACGAGTGGAACATGCTCCTTCCGTGATTGTGTCATTGGCGAATGCAATGCCATGCTCGACGAATCGAAGAGGCGGAGCCCCTTGGCCAATAGTTGGCACTTGTCGAAGGACTGCAGTTCATCGAAAGCCACCCCAGAAGCTGCAGGAGGATCCCTTCAGAGCCATAAGAGCGACCCCGCTTTCACCGTCTCCGCTGCCGCAAGATCTTTGTCCGCCGTGTCGCTAGTGGGTGCGACATGCTCGCAACAGGCCAGCTACAATTCCACGAATCCCGGAAACTGCGATGATGTTACCATTGGAGAGCTGGCCAGTTATTTCGACACCATCGTACATATTCCAAAAAAGATGTCCACTATGGCCGAGATGATGTATATATAAATATCTCGAATACCGTAGCAAGTTTTCATCACTATTCTCTGATTATAAATTTAAGTTCTATGTTATATGTGAATTTAATTACACAGTTTCGGCCTCTCTGTAACCACACAGTTGAGTAATCTAAATATATTTAAACTGTATATTCTGTACATAGTCATTGGTATATTCTGCGAATTACAGCATTTCTAAACACACACGTAAACGGGCTTTTTATGAAAAAGGTTATTAGTTGATAGCATGTTATTTCAGATCTGGATTTAAGGGGGCTCTCTTCAGCCCCAGGCGAATTTAAGGAATTAGGCTTGTTAAACCCTTTAGTCTTCAAAATTTCAAGTTAAAGCAACAACAGCATGCATTATTTCAGGTCTTTCTGGAAGCATATTATGGCCAAAAAGCAAGTGATATTCAAATGCCGTATATTTTTGGATTCGCAAATAAAATCTCTACTGTTTAAAATCAAAATATGGGAAAAATTGAGAAAAAAAATTTTGGCCGATTTTTCAAAATTTAGCAAGGGGTTACATCATTAAAAATGTCGAAAATTGATACAAAATTTTTTTTTTTTTATTTCCAAACCTTTTTTGCACATTAATTAACCACATAAAAACTTACATAGAAAAGCTTTCCGAACTGAAATTAAGGCTGTTTTGGCTTAGTTATGACTCTTTTCAGCTTTGATTTGCAAAAAAAATGGAATCTCTGAAAATAATGGTTTTTGAAGAGTTTAGTATTATGAATAGTGCTTTCACGTTTTAAATTCTAAGGAAATTACTGTTAATAATAACAGATTATACAGCTTTTCTTATGGTATTATTAGCTTTATTGTTCAAGGCGGCTTTCCGTGGTTCCGATCCGAAATTTACCATATAACTGGAGAAAAGGTTTAAAAAATACTAATGTTGTTTTTGGCGACCTTTCTACTTCTTATGGGTTCTTATAGCTCGAGATCCAGCCATATTAAATAAAAATTTAAATAAAGCCCGGCCCTTGGATGCAACCCTTTTACATCAAAAGTAACAGTTAATAACAGCAAGTGCCATACATCAACATTTTAAGGCTAATTATTCTTTATTCATTTGAAGTTCGGATTATACATACATAAATAGACATTTAATGCATTATTCATATAATTGTTATCTATTTTGTGCACTCAAACTTGTCAAATTGTTGTTGTCATGAGATTTTTTGTCGATTCGATTAATATGTAAAATATTAAAGGACACTGAATTCAGTATTGTTATTATTATTATTATTGATGTAACCTAAGTACTTCTGGTTATTATTTTCGGAGTGCACCGATGTTAATTCAGTCATAAGATTAGAGTGGTTGTTGTTCTTGTTGTTGGAGAATCGAATGGGTGAAGTGAACACTTGCTTAAGCTTTGATATATTTCCAATACTTTTCTTAATCCGATCACTATAGTTTGAAAGGTGATTAAACGAACGACTAAACTCTACTTCCTGCCATTGTTGTTGGGCGCTTTGCTTTCGCGACGGCGCAGCGGGATACAAAATGTGCTGCAAGGAAAGTGAAAGGATTAGATTAGTTTCAGATGGTGCGAACGTTGCATTTTATCTTGGATACCCACCGAAACGAGAGCCTTTTCGGTGAATGTAACGCTCTTCCTAATAATGTCATCGGAATGATGATGATAATAGTACTGGGAGTTCTGCGTCTGGGAGTATCGAGTATTACTGCTTACAATATCAACGCCATGGTGTTCACCGTTGGTGAAGTTGTCGTATCCGTTGTTATTACTAAACATATCTACAAAACTAATGGAATGAAATTCACTCGGGTGAATATAAAACGTCACAATCATCGCGGTGTAAACGATAACATGAAACACGACGCAAGTCCAAATTAGATTTATCTGTAAGTAAGAACGGAATATAATATAAATTTATATTTATTTATGTTCACGCTGAGGTTTTCTTACCTTCTTCTTGCGTCCATATTTGGAGAATGTGGTAAATGGCACTAGGGACACGGTCAGAAGGCAGCCACAAATCACGCCAGCCAGCAATCCCAGGAAGTTCAGTTGATAAGGCAGTGTTCCGATCCCCACCAGCACGCTGCACAGGAGCAGCAACTTGAACAGGGCGATGTGCGGCTTGTGCAGATACTTCCAGTGCATCCACACCAGCAAAGCGATCAGCGAGGCCACCACGCCGCTGAGAGATGCCGAGGGTCCAACCTGGTTTAAATACAGATCATGAAAGTGTCTTAGTTTCCAACAAAACCAATTTAAATTGTACCTCTGGCCGATGTGGCACTAGAATGGCGCTCGTTAGATTTCCAGCAAAGCCCGACATAATGTAGACGATGGCAGTACGGACTGTTCCAATCAACCTCTCCAAGTCGGCCAGAAACAAGTGCTGGAAGATGAGCGTTATGGCCAAGTGAAGGATGCCGGCATGCATGCACAGCGATGTGAGCAGTCTGTACAACTGATCCGGAGTCTCCACGGATATAAATGGGAACATGCCGCACACATTATTTAGGCACGATATCTGCAACAAAAATTAAAGAATTAAAGAAAATTAAAGAGACTTTTCACTACTTATTAAAGGTGTATAGTACCTGTGAGCACAACGATGCTTCCTCATGAAAATACCCCTTTATGAAGTCACAGTATTCGCGGGTCGTTATCCGACACTCTCCATACAGGCCCGTACAACACGGATGACCGATGACCTCGCAAACCATGTGCTCCGAGGTGTGATCCTTGTACCGATATCGTTGGGTAAACGAATTGGTTTTGCGGCAGATTGGCCACTTGGTGATATCGTCGGGCCATTCGTACGGCGCTATAGATGCAGGAGCATCGCAGAATTTGGGATCCAGGCCACAGACAGATCCCGATATTCGTCCTCCCGGTCCTGACTCGCTCGGGGACCATTTTTTCCACGTCGATATTGATTTCTTTTGAATAGAAGTAAGGAAAAGTAAATAGGTAGATTGTAAATGTGGATACATCTAGGGAAGTCCTATATTCTTTCTCTTAAATACTTATCCCTTAATGTCACTTACCGTAGGAAAGAGGCCTCTTATGGAGCACTCAGCCTGAGAGCTCTGCACGCATCCGGAATCATCGTTGCGAATGCAACAGGCCGTCTCCCTTTCATGGCGCCGCGTTTTCGTGACCACCTCCGTGATTTTGACATCCCTGCGCATACAGGCCGCAAACTTGGCCCCCATGTGCACCAGGTCAATATTCCTGGGACCGATCCACAGGTTGCGCTGCTCCACATGCTGCACCGTCTGCAGACTGAGGCTGGTCACCAGCACCTGGCCCGTCTTCTGCTCCGACCCGATGCCAATGGGCGCGACGCCGTAGCAAATGATGGAGAGAATCAGCACCACGATCTGCACCGTGTTGATCCAGTAGGTGAAGAAGGGCCGATGGTCGGTGCGGTCGTCCAGGTCATTGACCGAGAAGTACTTGATGCACCGCAGCGGCGGGCGTCGCGAGTTCTCCAGAACGCCGTCGAGCAGCTGGGCTGTTATCCGGTTGCCCCGATTGCACGTCGAGGTGGTGGAGTGCGAGGTGCGCATCGCCGGCTGCATTTGGCTGGAAACGGAGCTGCAGAGCGGTATGTGGCCGGCACCGGCTTGATGCGAGGCCTGGTCTCCCCCGCCGGTCAGGTTGATATCACTGCTGGCATTACCGCCGTTGTTCAAGGCGGACGTTCGCCAGCCATTCTGCTGGCGTTCCGCCATGTAGACACTGACCCCCACGCCCATGTTGCCGCCACTGGCGGAAGGATCACCGGTGCAGGGACGAGATTTCCCCGCTGACGAAGCCTGTCTGCCGCCACCGATCTCGGAGCCCTCATCGTTTAACCCACTGGCCGTTATCTCGCAGGGACTGTCGAAGAAGACCTCGTCCTCGATGATCGCCTCCAAGCCATCCGTCATGAAGTCAGCGTCCGCCTGCTGCGAGGTGACGTGGAGCGGGGCAAAGCTGCGCGACCACTGCCAGGGACAGCGCACCCGGTGCATCTGGATGGGCCGCCGCTTGTTGAACATGTGCACCAAGTAGCTGATCATCGCCACGAACATGTAGCCCACCGACGCCTTCCGCTCCACGAACTCGCCGGCAAGGAAGTCGCGATTGGTGTAACACTTCTGTCGCCGGATATCGCCGCCCAGCGTCATGTCCATGCCAATGGAATCCTGGACGGGCAGGATGTCCGGGCGATCGGGGGCATAGCCATTGCTATTGCCATTGCCATTCCCGCCGCCGCCATTCCCATTGCCCTGCATATCCTCGCCGCTGGCCTGCTGCATGTGGTACTCCAGCTCCGTGTCGAACATCCCGAAGCAGCGGATGGCGAGTCGGCGATGACGTCCCTGCCAGAGGGCACAGTCCGCCGCCTCGGTGCTCGGTTCCACGCCGAAGAATTGCGAGGTGGTGCGCCGCAGGTAGATGCCGAGGCGCTTCTTGCACGACAGATGATGGAGCTGGGGCTGGGGGAGCACCTGCAGCGACTGGTGCTGCTGCGTCTGGTGGTGGATGTGCTGCAGGCGCGGATTACTCACCATCTGGCTGCGGTACATCTGGTGCTGGTTGGCTACGGATCCGGAACCCGGTAGCGGCACTACATCGTGCCGCTTCGCCTGCACGGGCACGGACACCAGGCTGTTGCTGGACTGCTCCATGCCGGCGTTCTGCTGCATCTGCTCGTTGAGGCCTGAAAGCACCGGAATGGGCATGGGCACGGGCATGGATATGGGCACCGGACTAATGGGTCCCGTCGTCTGAGTGGTCTGGTGCACGCCCGTGGTGCGTCGCACCGTATTGCAGTGCAGGCACGTCCCCGACGGGTTGTCCTCGATCTGGGCCACGGAGCCTGCTCCGCCGGGTGCCACCACGACTACCGAGTCGCTGTTGTCCTCGCCGCCGCCTCGATGGCGCGACATCAGCGTTGGGTCGCCGCGTGAGGCAAGATTGGTGGCAGTGGTGATCGGGGAACAGGAGCTGGCTGCCGACAGGACCATCGACATGGTCGAGGAGGGCGCCGGCGATGGCGAGGTGCAGGCTGCGGCTGGGGAGCAGCTCACGTTGCCGATGTACGTCTGCGAGGTCCGGCTGAGGCTGCCGTGCGAGGTCTCGTTATGGCAGCACTTGGTGCGGTAGCTGTACGGCATGTTGGCGTACTGTGATTGCCCGGCGGATCCGGAACCGGAAGCGGAGGCGGCGGGAGTGGGCAGATTGCCCGCCGGCGAAGACGACGACATGCTGAGGTCGGCATAGAGATCGCCGGCTGGCGGCGGAGTGGGCACATAGCGCTTGACCGGCGTGTGCACCGTGGATCCCAGATAGGCATTGTAGTTATCGCACTGGGCGAGCGGCAAGGGTACATTGGAAGGCAGTAGGAGGCGCGTCGAGGAGACAGAGGGCAAGGGCACGGCCGATGGCATACCGCCCAGGTTCGCCTGCGGCGTTGGCTGCTGCTCGCGATAGCGCTCCAAGCGATATCTGGAGTTTGGCGAGACACCACGCTGATGGTGGTAGTTCACGTTGCCCGCTCCGCCCATTCCATGTTTCTGGGCCACCGGAGTTTGGTCCGATTTGGAGCCCACGTTGCACGACTGCGACGGCACCTGGTTGGCCACGCAGCTTGTGGCAAAACAGTCGCTGTTGGGGAGCCGGCGACGGCGGCGGGACGCCCCTATTAACGTCATCGTACTTCTCCAGCGGCGAAAGCTTTAGCTTTCCCCCATGGGCCGGGAAGTTCTCATTGCTCGTCGGCGCTCGGAAGCGGCCCGACGACAGGCTGCAGTACATCACATCGCACTCATTCGACTCCAACGCCAGCTGCAGCTGATTCTGGAAGTTGATGGACTTTCGCCGGGTGGAGCTGGCGTTGCTGCTGCCACGCATCGAGGGGTGGACGCCATCGGGATTGACCTTATCATTCCGCCTATTGTTGTGACCCAGGTCAGCGCCATTTGGATTCATAGTCGGAGAATTGCTATTTTCCGATCTGTAGAGGGTAAGCAGTTGGTTAGCATTTAATAAAGTTGATAAAAAGACTGGCAAAACTCTTTTAATTTTTAAATAATCAAGTCTGGACATGCACGTATTTATCGGCAAGACAAAGGGTCACCCTAACCCTTTCTGGTAGGATACATAATCGAAACATGTATAACTTTTCGATCTTCAGAGTGTAATTAATAAACAAGCATTATTAGATTTGTTAAAATAACCCATAAAGCTCCTTATTGCTTTTAAATAAGCAAGTCGGGAAATTAAAGGATGTTTTTGAAAGGAAACAGGTCACCCCAAAAATTTAAATCAGCTGACTTTACATCGAATTAGTAATAAAATGCATTATATTCAATTTATTAACCTTATCCCTTTGCTCTATACATATGTATTTAAAATCTACTGCACTTAAAATAAAAACTAAATACGGCATCCGGTAATTTATTTGATTTTTGTTTGTGTTTTAATTGCCGCAAATTTTTAAAGTGCTCTTAATTACTTTTTAATAGCTCAAATTAACTTACATACATACATACATACATATGTGTTTACATGTACATACATATGTACATAAAACTAGATGGCGAATATTTTTAATTGCATATTTTTTCCCACATCTCTATTTCAGATACAAACAAAGAAAAAAAGGGCCAAGGGCGCACATGAGTAATCCGGAATACTGGTGCAATCATAACTATGTCACCATTTTGTAATGTTTCAGGACTATGAGTTGAGCAAACTCTATTATTTTCACCCACTTTTCCATTAACTTTGTTTACTTAATGGAAAATTAAAGTCTTGTTTTCACAAAGTGTATACATAAAGAAAGGGTAAAATATTTGTAGTAACACATGCAAACATCTTAAATAAAACGATTTTAAACACACAAAAACTCACTTTCAAACGACCAATGAACGTTTATTGGTACATTTAACGATTTTTCACTTCATCTTTATTTTTGTTGAACTCTGTTTACAGACCGAAAATTATTTTAATCGATTTTCCCCATGTATGTACATCTCCATGGCGAGAAAACCCTTTAATCTCAGCGAATTTGATTCACGTTAACTGTTGTTGTGTTCCATTGTTATATTTGGTTATTGTTTAAGTAAGAAAATATTAGCACAATTGATTAATCCACATTTTTTCGAACAATTTAATAAAAAAACACCAATGCATATGTACACAGCACACACTCGTCGAAAAAGTGCAAACCACTTGGATTAAGTTTTCCCGTTTGAGCTGCGCATGTCCCGGTTTTCACATGCTTGAGATGACAGAAAATGTCCTACAGCAGGTTCTTGGAGGCATGCATTTTGAAGCAATGTAACAACATTTTTAATTCGAGTATTTTAGGTAATTTAATTAAAATAAAGTTTGGAATTTTCTGTAAAGTAAAATAATAAATAAATATTGAAAGAAAACGAATAAAAGTTTTGGGGGAAAAACACCAATACCCTTTTATTGGCATTGAGTTTTCCTTAGAATTCCCAACTCGCTTGTCGGCACGAATGTAGAGGATGATGACGTCTATAGCTTCCTGCTTGGCTTAAAAGTTTTTTTGAGTGAACACTTTAAAAAGTAATTAAAAATTAAATATAAATTCCAAAGTAGAACTTTTCCTTTAACCATATTTTGAATCTCACATTCCAAACAGAGTTTTAACATTGAAAACCTCCAATAAAATTGAAAATACCTGAATATATTTTCTTGCGAATGCAAGTGTTTTTATTTTTGTTCTGTTTTTCTGCAAAATATGAATGTATGTGTGTTTGTTGCTTCCAATTTATATTTCTATTGACGAGAACATCTATTATTTATTTCGAATGCAAAAATTAATGATGCTTTACTTATTCTTTATGCGAATGTGAGGTAATTGAAAAGTCCAAACGCAAAAAGACAATGGTGAGTACAAAGATAATATAAATAAAGCCGCTGACCAGCAGGGGTTCTTGCAGCAGGGAAATCTTTGAGAAGCTATAATACAGTGTAAAGTCGGAAATGTGACTCTCGACCAGATTGGACTTGGAGAACGAGATCACTGGACGTCCAGTGGTGTCCAAATAGGTATGGACCAGTTCGTTGGGCAGCCTGCTGATCGAGTAAGGCGTCGACAGCTTAATATCACTGGTTCCCTCGGGCAGAATGATCTTGATGGTGGCCTCATCGATCGCCATATTGTCGTAGATGTGGTCGATCAGGTGCATCCTCAGCTGGTACTTGTTGCCGTCGCTGAACATGTACTCGTAACTCGGAACGTTGTAGCCCAGAGTGTACTGCGTCTTCCAGCCGCCAAAGAGGGGAAAGCGTGGACGGAGCTCAAGCTCGATAAAGTCGCGTCCAGCGTTCATGTTTGATGTGGAAATGTTGCCATTGGTATCTCGGTAATAGACACCCGATGCCGATGCCGGCAAATAGGTTTTGTACGACTTCAGCGCCGCCTGTCCGGAGCGACCTTCCTTCTGGAAATCGTAGCGCGAGAACGATCCCTTCAACTTGGCGCCGGTGTGCGTCATCTGAATGGCCTCCTGGACAGCAATGTTGCCCCAATGTGAGATTTCCAGGGTGCGCTCCAACGTATTGACGGTGACAAACGGCGAGGAGTTCTCATAATGGATAACGAGCGGCTCCTGGCTGAAGGCTACAAAAACAGAATAAATACATGAACCTTTTTCGCTGAACTACCAAGTTTTCCAACTAACCTTCCACGTTCTCATAGCTTCCCAGCGTGATTTTGTTGGCGGACACCGAGAAGGGCTTCACCTGCGTGTGCGACAATATGTTCGAGGAGCTGAGCTTGACACTGGTCTTCTGGGCGTTGGTCTTGTATTTGGAATACAGATGCAAGTTGCCGACATATCGCACAAACTGTTTGTCGTTCTGACGGATTTCCTCGGGATGCGGCAGAATGCCCTTGGAGGAGACGGTCTCCACCACGAATGTCTGCTTGGCGGCGGCCTTCGGGAAGGTGAACGTAAAGCTTTGCTCGTCGTTCTTACGGATCTGCACATTCTTGTCGGCATTGTCTTTCACCGCAATGTATGCGAGGCTTGGCTCCGCAACGAAAAACACGTACTCGCTGATGGCTTTGCCGGCTGCATCTTCTGCCGATATTTTGGTCGTCGTCTTCACCAGCTGCGAGGTCAAATCCAACGTCCTTTCCACATTGGTATTTACTATCTCCGCATTTGCGTTAAATAAGCAAAGCAATGCGCTTAGAGCCAGATAAATAACAATATTTTTACTCATGCTCGACTCGAATTTTGGACACGTACATTAAAAAAATTCGAATGCGCTATGGGATGTTTTAGGACTTTTGACAACCGGCGCGACAAGGCAGTGTGACCGCATTACATACTTGTAGAAATACCATAATTTGGGAACAATTGCGGCATAGTAGGGGTATTTTTCAATCAATTTGGGAAATTCTTATGATTTTGTTATTTCGAAAAGTATTCGAAAGCATCTATAGAATTTAGGAAGCTTATTCCTTATATTTAAATAAATATTTGTTTGAAATGTAACCACAAAAAACGAATTCTAATTTATTTTATCTACGCCTAACGGATTTTCTTAAATAGAACTGGGGTTATCGAAATCGCTACTTAAAATTCATAAGATTTTGTTAATTTAAAAAATATTCGAAATTTAAAAAATATTCGAAATTTGAAAAATTATTATAATCGGTATTTAAAATTCCTACGATTTTGCTAATTTGAAAAATATTCGAAAGCATCTATTGGAATTAGAAAGCTCATTATTTATATTTAAATAAAACTTTATTTAAAATGTAACCACAATCGAAATCAAATTTATTGTATCTACGCCTAACGGGTTTTCTTAAATCGAAACTCAAAATTCATAAGATTTTGTTAATTTGAAAATTATCTAAAATTTGAAAAATTTTCAAAATCGGTACTCAAAATTCCTAAGATTTTGTTAATTTGATAAATATTCGAAAGCATCTATCGGATTTAGGAAGCTTATTCTTTATATTTAAATAAAACTTTATTTAAAATGTAACCACAATCGAAATCAAATTTATTGTATCTACGCTTAACAAGTTTTCCTAAATGGAACTGGAGTTATCGACATCAGTATTCAAAATTGATTTCCCTAAGACGATCAATTTTAATAAAATGGGACTCAAAAACTATTTTTAAATACATGTTTATTTTAAGAGATTGGCTTAATACACTCCACCACCCACAGAGGATGTTACCTGCTGTCGTGCCCCCTATTTATGTTATTGGAATTCCATTCGTTCGATGCTTGTTACCGTTACCCCTTGGTTTTTTTTATGTATTTCATTCGATTCGTTATTCATTGAACTTCCGTGCTGTAAATATGAATAATATTAAATAATTCCTGTCATCATCCCTCCTTTACCGCCTTGTGATGAGCGCAGTTCCGTTCAGTTCTCTTAAGCACGCATATGCAATATGAACGTGGAGAGGTGTTCTGTCCTCGGCTGTTCCTCCAGTTCCACTTTGGAGAGACACACATAATGCGATTGCGTGAGTTATACGGACAATATTTTTTGCCGACGAATTTAGTCTACGATTGGCACTTCGAAAAAGAAGTTGTATTCGCCGGGCGCATTCCGTCTGCGCATTCTCGAGGCACACCAAGTAAATTCGAATCAGAATTGTGCCATTTTCTCTAAACACACACACATACACCCCTATGTGCAAATCTAATAAGAATGCAGTGAGAAAGCTGTAGAAAGGAATTTGGACTGCAGTTTTAATAGTCAATACATACGATTTATATCTACATAAATCTTTACCTGTTTATCCATATTGTCGAAAATATGTAGCTGTGAAAATATTCATCTGTATACTTTATGATTGCATAAACAATTAAGACAGAAATGTGTATATACGCGTAAGGACTTGCCGAACTCTCGTTGCAAACGAAAATCGAAAAAAAAAACCAGTGAGTTTTCTTCAATTTTCTGTGTATGCATTTCCTTAAGAAACACATTTTAATACATATGTACATCTTATGTATATGTATCCGTGACGTGTGTATTTTTAGTCAGTCCGTGAGCATAAAATATTAGTGCATGTGAGTGTACGTGCATACAAATCTACACAGCAGAAAACATAAGATTTTCGAGATCCGAAATCCAATAAATCAGTGATGAATTATTTTTGTGAGCGTTACATACAATTTTCATGTATCTAAAATACACAAATACATACCGTGACGGTAATACAAACATATGTACATACATACATAGATGGATTGCATTGGCATTTCTACAATATTTGTAGAAACATACATACGTACTTATATATGAATGTGTACAAATACATATAATTTAAAGTTCGTTGCAGAAAAATGTGTCGAATATAAAGTTTAATTGCAAAGTATACGAATTGTGGAGTCTCGAATTTGGAAATAATGGAACCGAAAAGATGGCACTTGCATTTATCATGTTTTTTGCTACTCCTTAGTTCAACATTTTCTGGTAAGTAAAAGCGAAACAGAATGATAAATATTGAATCCTTGAATGACGTTTTCGGTTGCCAATAAGCTCACGCGCAACGTTGTATGCTATAAAAAACGAAGAAAAGCTTTGAGTTGCCAAGTTTTCTTGTTATTTTTATAATTTTAAAGTAAGCTAAACCATTTTGGTAGCTACATTTTGTTTGTTTAATTTATTTGTGAAGTGAATATTTAATCTTTTGTTTAAATTAAAATCAAATTGAAATGCATTTATTGTAATATTCGGCATAATGGTCATTTTGGTCCTCTTAACTTTCATATCAGAGTTCGGTCTTACAATAATTAATACTTTATTTCTAATAAATAATATTCCTTGTATCAATTTTAAAAAACATTTTAGATGTAGGAAAAATCACGTCGTCTCAAAATCACTTTGGAAATACTATACAGAGCCAATTTAATACCAAAAACAACACCCGTGTTATTGCACAAAAGGGAGGACTTGCCATTTTGCCCTGTGTGGTAAAAGTTAATTCTCCAGCAACGGTAAGAAATTTAATTGCTTAAGTTTTTTATGTACCGATACCTTTTACTTTCTCCCGAGTCACCGAGAAATATGGATAGAGACGCTCCTCTAAATACCAATGGGATTGCAGACACTGTAGCTTAGGCTCAGTTCGTCAAATTACCCGAATAACACAATAAATATTTATGTTTTAATCAATATTTATGTTACATTTTGTTTCGTACAATTTGCAGGTTTCTTGGATACGTAGAAAAGACTTTCAGCTTTTAACAGTGGGACTATCCACGCACAGTAGCGACAAACGATTTTTGGTCGAGCACACGCGTCACATGGGCCATTGGTCACTTAGGATTAAAGCTGTTAGAGAGGAAGATCGAGGATTTTACGAATGTCAATTATCTATTTATCCAACTCAGTCAATTGTTATAGAATTAAAGATAGTCGGTAAGTAAACACATCAACCTTTAACGAAGACCAAGCTAAAAGAAACACTTTTTAAAATCAACAGAAGCGGTAGCGGAAATATCAAGCGCTCCCGAACTCCATATTGATGAGACCTCTACGTTACGGCTTGAATGCAAACTGAAGCGAGCGACTGAAAATCCAGCCTTTGTATTTTGGTAAGAACAATATTATCTCACCATTTATAATTTACTACATGATCATAATAGATAAACCTCAATAGGTTTTGTTTGCTTTATCTGTGCCAACTCATACACTTTTGCATTTATAACCCTTCCTGGAGTATTAAACTTATATTTCTTTTTCGAAATTCGATATTAAAGAAGAGAACTACTTCTATCTACCTCAAGCTTCCACGAGTTCACCGACCCTTTCGAAAGCACAGAAGTTCTTACATTTCATCTTGATTCCATCGAACCTCCCATCATTATCATTTAAAAGGCTTCGTGACCTTTGCAAACGTCCTTCCTTTGAAGAGCTGAGAGGGGGCGATTTTGCCTCCCGTGTATGTGGTTAGTTACGGCGGCGAAGTTAAAGCACAGGACCCTGCCCAAATTTCTTAGGAAATGTTCAAATGTCGATAGCGAACTGTATGTTACACTAGCAGAGCGGGAATAGAGTAGAGTTATCAATGTATTTATGTGCAAAATTGATTGCAAATAAATTAACATTCAGCTCATACTATAAATAAAACTTGACTAAAAGCTTAACCTTTATCTTTTACAGGTACCATGATAGTAAAATGATCAATTATGATTCACAAGGCGGATTCGTTGTGACATCTATTGGACAAAGTAGCCTGCAGAATCCGCAGATTTTTAGAAGCACGCCAGGGAACAAATCGCGGGTGGTGTCGTCTACCAACGCCAATCCCATGGAATCGAGCAATGGCGGCGGCGTCCTCAACAACCTTCTGGGCAGCTTGGATAGCTTCAAGCCGGCCAACAATCCGCCATCGTCAACGCCGTACGTGCAGCAACATCAGTCTGCATATCTCCTCAATCCCTCAGTGAGTGTTCTCACGGTGAAACAAGTCAATTTTCGTCATGCCGGTAACTACACATGTGCTCCATCAAATGCCCGTCCTGCCAGCATTACAGTGCACGTTTTACGAGGTAAGGATTAGTCAAATATTACCCTACATTTTGATATATCTTAACGATATTCTTTTCGAACAGGAGAAAAAACGGCGGCCATGCAGCACGCCAATCGGAGTATCCTGGATACTGAAAACAATGGGAACGGAACGTTTGGACTAATCAGTTTGGGCGGCCTCAATGGAACCACAAGAGCAGCAGCTCCGACCGAAAGCCTTTTGTATTTCTCTGGCATGTTCCTGCTAATAGCCGCGATAGTATTAGATCGATTCCCGTTAGCAGTTACAGTTACCCACAAGGTATTCGTAGTATCCATTATAGTTCTAATGCATAGCTGAAACTCATAATTGACGATATTCCGAAGAATGGAGCAACTTCAATCATTCGAAAATTAAAGAATTGAATATTTGTTTTAAAATAGAAGATGTGTAAATAGATCATTGACATACCACATATTGAAAATGCGGAAGCATTGTAAGACATTTACGTACTCTAAGATTAAACTGTATATAGACTTCCATTACATGCAATGTATTGAATTGAGAAATAAGATAATTCATCAACTTGTTACCACAAAACTTATAAGATGCGGCAGAATTTGAACGGTTAAAAGTGGTGGTACGTACGGTAAAATGTATGCTTAGATGTTCATATTTATTGACTGGTACTGACATTTTAATGTTACAAAACAATGGAATTAGAGTAAAATTAATGATAAAAAAAAACCATACAGATTTGTTACCTAATAACTCGAAAATTTGATCGTCACCTTTAAACTGTTATTCTGCTCAGTGTTCGATATTTAGTATATAGATTGATTTATGTAAGCACCTTTAGAAGTATGTATGCTAATTCATATATATTGTATGTACAACAACTGTAAATAAATATTACTTTCGTGAGCGTTTTACAGAGCGCTTAAAGTCTTAAATCTAAACCACGGGGCAAAGATGTGCCAGTTTCGTTTTCGTTTAACCTTAAAAAACATACGGAATACAGTTTTACAAATTTTGTTGCAGAAATACAAGACGTTTTAAATAAACAGATCAATTTTAAGAAAGTATAAAAGCCTTTTGGACTTAATGTACGGGTGGGGCTCAAGAATTTTTAAAATTTAAAAGTTTGTAACTGCCACAAAGCTTGTTTCTATGCCTTACCTATCGATATCTCAATCGATAACTATCGGTAACTCAAGTCAACGATCATTTCAGTGGAGTGCCATCTTTAGATGGATAATGTTGGCAAAACAATAACATGAAGTCGGAAATATTAGCAACCGCCTTTTTGGGCCTGGCGGTTAGGTCAATAATATCGCTATATTCGTACTCAGGCTTCAACGCCCCGCCCATGCATGGCGACTACGAGGCGCAGCGCCACTGGCAGGAGGTCACAGTAAATCTGGATGTCGGCGAATGGTACACAAACAGCTCCCACAATGACTTGATGTACTGGGGCCTGGACTATCCTCCGCTGACCGCTTACCACAGCTATGTAGTGGGTCGGATAGGAAGAGCTATCAATCCACGCTTCGTCGAGCTGCACAAAAGCAGAGGCTTCCAGTCCGCAGAGCACAAGCGCTTCATGCGATCAACAGTTGTTGCTGCCGACATCCTCGTCTACTTGCCGGCGATGCTGGCCGTGTGCCTCTGCCTAGCTAAGTCCTTCCAGAGCAATGAAAAGTTGTTCCTGTTCATGCTGCTCGTGGTATATCCAGGGCAGTTCCTAATAGACAATGGACACTTTCAGTACAACAATATATCGCTGGGCTTGGCCGCCGCTGCAATTGCGGCCATCCTGCGGGGGAGACTTTACATGGCCTCGTTTTTCTTTACCTTAGCTTTGAACTACAAGCAAATGGAGTTGTACCACAGCCTGCCGTTCTTTGCCTTTCTGTTGGGTGAATGTGTGGGGCAGAAAAGGTGTGTACTTAATGGCCAGACTAGAAAAATGCTTGTTAATTATATCTTCTTTGTATTTAAACTCCAGTTTTGGCGCTTTTGCTGCTCGAATTTCAAAGATTGGAGCCATAGTGCTTGCCACGTTCGCTATTTTATGGTCTCCATGGCTTGGATCGCCGCAAAGGGCGCTTGGAGTGTTGCAACGCCTATTTCCCGTGGCTCGAGGGGTTTTCGAGGACAAGGTGGCCAACGTTTGGTGTGCCATTAACGTGGTTTGGAAACTTAAGTGAGTATGCCAAATATGCAACCGGCTTTTCGATCTTTAAAGCAACCAAATTTACAGAACACATTTGCTCAACGATCAGATGGCCCTTGTCTGCATAGGATGCACACTAATCGCTGCTCTGCCCACAAATATTGGGCTCTTCCGAAGACGTACCAAGCTCGGGTTTATCCTGGCTCTTTTCAACACAGCCTTGGCTTTCTTTTTATTCTCTTTTCAAGTAAGAATTTTACTTTTTAATTGAAGAAATTGTTTAAGAAATTATATTTTTTTTAAGGTCCACGAAAAGACGATACTTCTTGTGGCCCTGCCTGCTTTATTACTACTAAACTGGTGGCCCAATGAGATGCTCCTCTTCCTGGAGGTCTCCGTGTTCAGCATGTTGCCTCTTTTAACCAGAGATGAATTGTTGGTGCCTGCAGTAGTATCTACAGTGACATTCCATTTGATATTCAAATGTTTTAGTACCGAAACAAAGCACAACAATGTCGCAAATATATCAAACATCGTTATGATAATCATTGTGGCGGCTTCATTACTTATACCAGCTCCACCCCGGCTTCCCGACCTTTGGCCTTTAATTATATCTGTTATAAGTTGTGCCCATTTCTGTTTGTTTTTTGTCTGGGGAAATTGGCAACATTTTGTGTGTAAAATAAGTTAAGCTGCCAAAGAAATAACCCTGTAAATAAAATCTGTCACATTTTTAAGCATTCCATATAAAAGAGAGACCTTCACTTAGTCACTGCGAATATATAAAGCTTATTTCCTATCTTATCAATGAATTTAATCGATAAAGGGGTTACACTATGCATTCTTTTCTTCATTGTTTTAGGCTAATTCACAATATTGTTGAATTTTTCTAATGGGAGCTGAGCTCTAGAATGTGAAAAATGAACACGGAAACCGTTCCTAATCGCTTTTATATACGTCACATCTGACATTCAGAATTTCCGCCTTAAACAAAGCTCAACATTTTTGGGAATAAACGGAAGAGCCTACTTTTTTGTTGCTCAGTGTTATCAATGCTTCGCTGAAGATAAGATAATGACTGGAAAAAGATTAGGATTTTAATATGTGGAAGTTTGTGCTCAGGTTGTTTAGTCATGTACAATTAATTGGTCGGTGAACAAGCTTTAAAAACATAGTTAGTTAGTTAAAGAAAAAGCGCAATGAATTTAGTAAATGCAACCATATTGGCTGTAACGATTTTCTGCATCGTTATAGCTAAGGTCGCTGGCGAATCGGAAACAACTGTGGCAGCAGCAGTGCCAAAGGTATTTATTCTATAAGCAATAGTTCAGATGGAGAAATTGGCATTCTAAAAGTCTTAAATGTTATTTAATGTGTGTTTTTCGCCTTGTCTTGAAATATATAAAAGAAACCCCCAACAATTGTTAAGAACTCCGCCTCGTTTCAATAAAAAAAAAAGCTAACCAAGTATAATCGAACCGATAAGATACGCGAAGAAGTGAAAAATGAGTCAAAGATAAAAGTCTTTAACACCCGATAAGAGAAATGTATTGCAAAATGTGAAAAATAGATCGAAAAGCCATAAAGCAAAAGAATTAAGGTTGAGTCAAAGCGTGCCCAGTGAATCACAAATATATGTACCTATATTTCCAGCTAAAATATATAAATATTTTCAGGAAAAAACAAAAGTGAAGGAAAGCGCGCTTTGCAAGAAATGCATCTGCAATTTCGAGACCAGTTTACTTGACTGCACCGAGAAACTGGGACAATGGCTCTCGGCCGAGGAGTGGGCGATTTTGACCAACGGCGATGTTGCCTTTAAGACCATCAAGCTGGAGCACAATAACCTGACCAGCATTGCGATTTTGCCCAAATACAGTGTGGAGAATTTGTATTTGGCGTATAACCAGATCGAGTCAATTGTCGAGGGAGCCTTCCAGAACCTAACCGAGCTCTCCACCCTAGATCTGTCGCACAACAAGCTGACATCGAAGGCTTTGAAGCCCGATGTTTTCAAGGGACCCTACACTGCCAACGATTTCAAGGCGCTGGAGAAGATGAAGTCCTTGAATTTGGGTAACAATCAAATACATTCCCTGGACCCAGACCTGTTTGAGCACATTCCCTACCTGGAGGAGCTAATTCTGTGCTCAAATACTTTCCAAATAATTGACAAACTGACGGAAACAGCAATTTCGGGATTGACTTCATTGAAGGTAACTTAATCGTAAAGTTGCAACGATTTAAAAAACATAATTCTACCCCTTGTAGACTTTGGATATTTCATATTTGGAAATAGATGACCTTCCGGAGACTGTTCTCCATGGACCTCGAGATCTGGATGATCTAATAGCGTCGGGAAATCTGTTCCGCCAATTACCGGAAGCTTTTAAATACGCCAAGAACCTAGAGCGCCTTGTCTTAGACGAAAATCCAATCGAAAGCTTGGAAGGCGACAAGTAAGACAAGGGATTCTTTAAGTCTTTATTATATTCTGACTTTTGGTTTTTGTTCTTTAGTGTATTTCCAGCGATGACTAGCTTAAAGTACCTGCGCATGTCTTACATGCCATATATGTTTAAAATTGGCAATGGAGCACTCAGTGAATTGCAAAGTAAGTTTATATTACTAAATCCCTTTTATTAAAAGGGAATTGCATCTAATATAATGAATATTTTTTAGATCTTACCGAACTGATTCTGTCCGACAACAAAGTCCTAAACGAAATCGATGAGCTTGCCTTATCGAAAAACGTAACTGGAGGAAGATACTTGGACTATCCGCCATTGGAACACGTAATTAAGACCGCTATAAAATACAAGATAAGATTTCTAAACGAATATTTGCGCAGGTTTACTTGAAAAATTGCAATCTGACGACCCTACCCACACCTCTACTCGTTAGATGGGATAAGCTGAAGACGCTAGACCTTCGATTCAATCCGTGGAGCTGTGATAGCAGCAACGATCACTTGATCAACATTCTGATAAACCAGATTAACAAAACCAATCCTTTGCTGGCCAAGGATGTCCAGTGCGCCACTCCAGTTAAGTTGAAGGACGTCGAGGTCCTGAGAGTTTCGAGTGAACACCTGGCGGATGGCTCAAGCGGCAGCCTAATCTGGGTAGGACTGCTCGTCATCGTGCTCATTGCCATTCCAACCATGCTGGGCGCCTACGTGATGAAGAAACGCGGCTGCTTTGGTCTGTTTAATCGCAACGAAAACGGCGCTAGCCGTGCTCTCTATAATAGAACCAGTTTCAATGAAGATTTCCATATTTAATTCACACTGACATTGTAACTATAAAATAAAGCCCAAGTGTATATACTTCTTTACCACCTAAGCACAGAAAAATTGACGACTTTTCAATTCAAAAATACAAATTGGAATCGAAAATTAGCTGGTTATTAACTTTGTTTTACACATTTATTTTTACGGCTATTTGTTTTTGAAGATTTAAAAATTATGATCGCTTCAACTTAAGTTATGATAATTTTAGACTCGGAACTCACGTTAATTCTTAACTAAGCCAGACTCGAACCCATTAAAGTACGGATGCTCCAGTACATCCTTGGCGGAAATGCGGTGGACAGGATCATAGATTAACATTTTCTGGATGAGATTAACTCCGTTGGCATCGAGATTTTTCAGCTGGTTGGTCAATTGGTTAGTCGACCAGCAAGGGAAAGTGTTCTTGTAGTCGGGCAGTGAAGTTACGCCTGGCCAAATGTCTTCAGTTGGGGTTTTAAGAATTCTGCAAGTCACAGATGTTAATATCTCGCAAAATAAACCCAGAATATAGTTAATAACCAACCTAAACATTCGGAATAGTTGATCGATTTCCGAGTCTCCCTGAAACAGCGGTTTCCTCGTTGCCATCTCAGCGAATATGCAGCCAATGGACCAAATGTCGACGGGACAGGAGTAACGGGGTGAGCCCAGCAAGACCTCCGGTGCCCGGTACCACAGCGTCACGATCTCGTGAGTGTAAATGCGCACGGGAATGCCAAAGGATCGGCCAAGCCCAAAGTCGGCTACCTTTATCAGGCCGTTCTTGTCAATCAACAAATTCTGTGGCTTCAGATCACGATGCAGCACTCGGCGACGGTGGCAAAAGAGAATGGCACTCGTTATCTGGTACAAGTAGCTTCTGACCAATTCACTTTCCATATGCTTATCCGCCGGCAGCGAGTCCATGTACTTTTTGAGGTCCATCGATAGGAATTCAAAGATCAGATATATGCGATTCTCTTCCATTAAAACGTCCTCCAAACAGACAATGTTCTCATGCTTCAATTCTTTGAGCAATGAAATTTCTCTGTATAAAGAAACAAATTTGGTAAAACGTCGAGTAAAGTACTATATGATATAGGCAATAAGCTTAAGACATTGCAGTCATTTAGGATGTGCATAATTAATTAACATTCCCGAAAAGAAAGTTATGTACGGATGTACGTACACATGACTGTACATATGTACATTTGATCATACTTAATTGTAAGTGGTATTTCCACGTAAAGTGGGATTAAGAAACACAAAAAGATCAAACAAAACAAATATTGGTTAAGAATCTGTTTACATAGCACATCTTCAATGGAAAATATACATAAGAACACATATTTTGCGAAGGGCTTGGATGCCTAGTTCATCCGACGCCAAGACAGGTTACCTGATTGCGGTCGAGGGGACGCCCTCGTCGTCCGATTCCAAGCGAATTTTCTTCATAGCGACTATTTGCCCTGTTAGGCGGTTACGTCCTTTATACACTACACCATATGTGCCCTCTCCAATCTTCTCAATTTTCTCGAAATCTTCCATTATTTATTTGACTTTTTCAAACCACAGCCTTAAATTAGCGCGTTTTCAAAGTCGGACTCCGAATGTTGCCGGACTGTCAAACTCCAGCAAACAAGAGACGAGAAGTCTACTTTATTTGTGTGGAATTTGGAATATGCAAGTGGAACACAAAAATGCAGCTCTAATTAAATAATATATAAATAAAAAACCGGTAATACATGTATTCTCAATGTTAAACAATGGCTTATATTTTTTAATTTAAGTATTTTGTTTAATTTAGCCATAACCTTAACAAAAAGAATGCTTCCTACTGCAGAACTAAAAATATTTTAAGGGATGTAGCATAGTAGAATTATAAATTTATCATGAGATGTAAATTTGACATTTTTTTTAAATAGAATAACTTAATAGTACAAAACGAAAAAAGAAATCGTTATTTATAAGAAAAACAGTAAAATGATATTTAAAATGTTTCCAATCGTTTCCTTGTTTCAATTTTATTCGTTCCAAATATATTGAGAACGTGTCGTTATATTGACCTTGTTACATGCTTTTCTCAACACATACCAATATTTATTAAAATAAATTTATTATTTGTTGCCGATTGAACAGAATGTCAATATGTTATTCTTAAGCAGAATAGCCGTAAAATCTTTAAGTTTCAGGTGAGTCCACTCATTTATAAATGCCATAAAACTTGTTTCTTTCAAATAAAACCCATATTTGTATTATTTTAGCGGCGTTCGGTGGATGTCGGTGTATCCTAAACACTACGCGGAGCCGGTGGTACAAAAAAATAAACAGAATGAGCAAAAGAGTGAATTAGCCAAGCTCCATCATGTGCCGATTAAGGCGGCCGTCAACAAGGCTTCCGATACCGTCTTCCATGACGATACGAAGGAGAAAATGGTGAATTATATAACGAAAAAGGGAAATAGTGCTTTGGCCAGATCGCTTCTGTCCAAGACGTTGGAACTAATCAAACGCACCCAGACGGAGCACATGAATCTGGCCAAGGGGGACAAGGATACTATTAACACCAATCCCGAAACTCTGCTGAAGCAAGCGGTGGAAAACTGCAGACCATTGCTTCAAGTAACTAAAATAAAACGAGGTGGAGTCAACTACCAAGTGCCGGTTCCCATAACGACAAGACGGTCGTACTTCTTGGCCATGAAGTGGCTGTTGGAAGCGGCCCGTGAGAAGGAGCGCAAAGTGTCCCTACCGGAGAAGCTCGCCTGGGAGATACTGGACGCTGCGCACGGACAGGGAAGAGTCGTTAAGCGAAAGGATGATTTACACAGACAATGCGAAAGCAACCGAGCCTACGCACACTACCGATGGAGCTAAATTTACTTGTTAACGATTCCCGGTTTTTTTTTACAATAAAGTTCAATTTGATGTTACATTTTTACATTTCTTTAGAGTATGCTTTGTAGTGTCTTCTATTATTTATTTTCGCTTACAAACATCGCCAGATTAGGTGATTTGACCATGTCTGTTCATCGGTTCGAGGAAACGAACTGTCCCACAATTAGATATTTTAAATAAAATAAGTATTCCCAAGCAATATTATAGAATCTGAATACTAACTTTATTGCAAGCTTCAGCTTCTTTATTAATTATAACATTCAAAGTTTAAAATGTGGGCACAATTCTCCCAGCACTCGCAGCCATGTTTAGCTCTGTACGGTTAAGAAAGGGAATTTTCATGGTCGCGCTGATACAAAAACTCTGATGACTGAACAAACCCAATAAATTTAGAAAACTGCATATATTCTGAATGATAGAGATCGGGTTTCAACCTGGATCAGACTCAGAATTTCGATTAAAAACTTCCAAAATATAAAAAAAAAAGGAGCAAAAACCATACATTATATACATATCTATTTTTGTAATATAGCTAAAATTCATAAAGAAATGGTCTTGAGTGGAAAATAAGTTAAGAAAAATTAATAAATGACATTTTAATTTTATGAATATTACATTATATTATTGATGTATAAAAAAAAGACGGCCATAAAAATGAAAGCAAACCTCTTACAGTCAAAAAATCCAGGGCCAAGAGTAAAATGAGTACCGAAATAAAGAAGAATTTCTTTAAAAAAAACTAGCTAGCACGATAAAAATAAGTAATAAAATAAAGTTCAGATCTGTTTAGTAATAAGTATACTCTTATATATATTTTTTTTAACATAGCCAACATTCATAAAGAAAAGGGATTAGATGAAAAATAAGTTAAGATAAATTAATAAATGATATGACAAAGCAACCATAGAATAAACCATAAAATGACATGATAGAGGTGGAAAACGTATATCCACAGACATATAGAAATGGATATCCAGCCCGAAAACAGCGACCCACTTGCGTTTCGTTAAAGAAAAGATTTTAAAAATCACCTAAGCATTGATATTTCCCGCCAAATACATCGATGTCCTTTTTATATCGATTTCACTGTTTTATCTCAAGTGTCATCGTTTTTCAATTCGATTTTCAAGTAATTTTTTAATATAACTGTCAAAATAATACTTAGATTATAAAAAAATTTGACTGTTTTCGAATTTTTAACTATACCAAATTGGTTTAAGAGTAAAACACTTTATATATATTAAACAAATTTAAGTTTACATACAAATATGGTTCATGAAATATGTATTAATATTTTTTTTTTCTTAATTTGATAGCCGTGGGTAAATATTCCTATTCTTCAACAGGAGAAATTATATTTCCGCCTATTTAGGTATATCGATAAAACTCAAAATTTTTAGCAACAGGTTTGGTCGAATTTGTTTGTTATCACGAGATGTGTACTGATTATGTGCACAGTTGAATTTGGTTGCAATGCAAGAACTAAAACCATCCATCAACGGTTATATATATTTATAATTTATTAAAACCCATTTTGTGTTGAGGAAAATAAAATACCATAACCAGAATATACTAAAATATTAAAAAATTTATTTTAATTTTATATTTAATCTAATAAATTTTTAAATATTTTATAATGTGTTGTAACTATCCATATACACATATTTATTTGTAAATTTTAATATTCATAGCCAAGTCACAAGTTGGAAAGGTAATGTGAACACCAATTTATCGAAATATTTATTCGTTGAAGTGCTATCGAAACGCAACGCTACAGATGACGCACGAAGAGAACAAAGATGGCGATCCCGAGCACACGAAAATTAAAACGAGCTGAAATTTGATAAATAAAGAATTTTTGTACTTATAGTTTAAATTCGCAAGAGCGCAGTGGAATAAATCAATTAATTAAAGTGTCGTGCGTACTTACAATGTGTAAACGAAAAGTTTATCGCAAAACAGTTCGTTTTTAGCTGTGCATTTTACCATAATCCCACAACACACATAATCTTACTAGTTGAAGTTGACTGGACGACATTAAAAAAAAAAAAAGAAATTGGGTAAATCTACCAATCGCAATAAAGTATAAGGATTCTCGGTATTAATACAACAAAAAAAATGTATATGTAATACATAGGCTGTGGCTCGACGTCAACACTCTCGCTGCAACAAAAGGAATTGCATACATAGAATTTACAGTGGATATTAGGGTGAGTACTTTTCACAAATTTTTTTTAAATTGAATTGCAGGTCCCAGGTTATGCTTTATGGGTTTTTGTTTGAATTGTTTTTCGGTGCAGTTGCATATGCATTTGCTTAGTTGTTGAGCATGTATGTATATACCAATATATACACAAAGTTATGCACGAATTTATTCCACTCTTTATTGTATGTGGATACCATTTTCATGATTCTGCATACATACACATGTATGTATGTATGCATGTACGAATGCTCGTAAACAAAGTAACTGCTTATGTATAATGCATAGGTGTAACATCACATGAATTAAGTTACTTTCGTCAAGTGTGTTGTGTCTGTGTGTGTTGGGTTTATTTATATATGAACAAATTAAATACATATTTTTTAATTTTCTGCATCGGATTCACAAGTTGTATATGATGTACATACGTGTATAACTCATGTACATGTAAAAATATCGTGTACATGAGTTGCGTACGCCTTTCGTGGAAAAAAATATTAAGAATATCAGGTGTAGGAAATTATTCGTTTAAAAAAAACAGCTAATATTAATAAGTGTATTTTTCAATTCGTTTGTTTAGTTTTACATTGCTTTATATGAAGTTCAAAATGTGTAGGTTAGTTCTTCACGTCGGAAAGATATTTAAAGTATTTGTTTTTTACACAAAATATTGTATGAAATAAGTAAATATTTTATATCTGTTAAGATATATATATTATTATTTTGATTTTTATAATTTGATAAAGCTACTAAGACCCTTTTTAGTTTTCTTCATGAATTGAGAAAGCAACAAATTTTTTTTATCGTTACCTGTTAAACAAATAAAGAAACTAATAGCTTTTATTCCAAGAATTGTTTTATTTAAACCAGATTAGGCTAGAATTGCAGCCTATATAAGCGAAATAAACCTTTGTAGGCATATCCTGTAAAAGATTTCATGTTTTTAACTTGTTAAATTTTATAAAATGGAATGTATTATGTTTCCTTAGGCATATTAAGTTAGTTAGGAAGAAGTCATAACAGTATCAACACTTGTAGACTAATATTCTTACATTATATACTCAGCAAACATAAACTTATATACGATCCCTATTGCTTTCTTGTAGATCTATTGCTGAAATGGCGACCAGTGACGACGAGCCGATGCACTTGTATGAGGTGTTCCAGAACTGCTTCAACAAGATTGCCAACAAGCAGCCTACGGGAACAGTTGGAGCGGATCGCAGCGGCGGCGGGGGATACCATTCGCCGTACGGCGGACTCGGCGTAGAGAATGGCATGTACCCCAGTGACTTTAGCTCGATGCACGATGCCGGAAACGGGGGCAACAACAATCGCTTCGCCAATGCCTCGACCGTCGACCAGTATTTTGATTCAGCCGCCGCCGTTGCCGCCGGCAGCGGAGGAGGAGGAGGAGGACCGTGGTGTCAGTCTGGGCAAATGGTGGGCAGCGGCAACAATAGCTACATGGGCCAGGCGGCGGCGTACCAGAATAGCGGTCCGCTCTCGTCGCACGCTCTTGACCAGCAGCAGCAACAGCAGCAGGTGCACCAAGCGGAAGGACTGGGAATGGGCGATGGCATGCTCTGTCCAGTGTCCACGGCACTGCCGCCGATGAGCTCCTTCCGCGCCAGCTCTGGAGGCGGACAGCCGCAGCAGGCTCCAGTGAACGTGAATTCCCCAGCCGTGTTCAACTCGCCGCAGGCCCACAATCACAATCACAACCACACAGTACAAGCACAGCACAGTGCACTGTCCACGGCTGGACCGCTTGGCCATCACTCGCTCAACCACACCACGCCGCATCCACATTCCTCCCACACACATCCGCATCCACACGCCCTGCCCCACGCTCACGCCCACGTCCTGCCCCACGCCCATGGCCATCACAGTCAGCAGAACAGTCCTGCGGTGCAGAGTTCGGATGCGTTCAGTGGTGGCGGCGGCGGGGCCAGCGTGAAGGTGGCCGGAGCTGGTAACTCTTCGGCAGCGGCCCTGCGGCAACAGCAGATGTACATGCCGGCGGATCAAAGTATTAGTAGTTTCGGCTCAAACCCCTCCACGCCTGTTAACTCGCCACCGCCGTTGACCCAATCGGTGGTCGTCGGAGAGCCGTCCGTTTCTGGAACCGCTGGCTGGGGTCATTCGGTGCTAAATGGCGGCGGCGGCGCCAGCTCGAGCTATGCCAACGATATGGTTCCTGTGTCCAGTCTACACACCATGGCCTCAGTGTTCCAGGGCGTGCGCATGGAGGAGCGTCTGGATGATGCCCTCAATGTGCTGCGGAATCACTGCGAACCGGAGATGCTGGCCGGCGTCAATCAGTCGCTGGCCTCAATCGACAACATGGATGCGGCGTTGGCATCCTTTGTGCCGAATTCGCCGCCGTCGTCGCATATGGGAAGCGGCGGTGGAAATGCTGGCTCCAATGCTGCCTTGGTGCACGAGGTGCTGGCCTTGGGCGCAGCTGCTGCGGGTCAGGCAGGAGGCAGCCTGGCCAGTCTGAAGCTCGATCGCAGCGGTGCTGCGTCCACGTCGTCAAAGCAAACGAAAAAGCGGAAGGAGCACACGGCCATCAGCAATGCGACGGCAACAGTGGTCCCGGCGGGCGTCTCCACCACCACCTCAAGTCTGACCAGTTTGGACATTTCTTCGGACACGAAACCCACTAGCTCCATTGAATCCTCGAACTCGGGACAAATGGGACAGCATTCGGGCTCGAAGGGATCGAAGAGACCGCGTCGCTACTGCTCGTCGGCGGAAGATGACGACGACGCTGAGCCAGCGGTCAAGGCCATTCGGGAGAAGGAGCGACGGCAGGCGAACAATGCACGCGAGAGGATTCGGATTCGGGATATCAATGAGGCGCTGAAGGAGCTGGGACGGATGTGCATGACGCACCTGAAGTCGGACAAGCCGCAGACGAAGCTGGGCATTTTGAATATGGCCGTCGAGGTGATCATGACGCTGGAGCAGCAGGTGCGCGAGCGCAATCTGAATCCGAAGGCGGCGTGCCTGAAGCGGCGCGAGGAGGAGAAGGCCGAGGATGGGCCGAAGCTAAGTGCCCAGCAGCATCACATGATACCGCAACCGCAGCCGGGCGGAGGAGGAGGTGGGCCCGGGAGTAGTTATCACAGCCAGCCTGCGCAGACCATCAGTAGCATGACCATATCCCTACCCGTCAACCAGGCCGCCAGCAGCGGCCTGCCACCACACTTGCAGCAGCAGCAACAGCAGCAGCAGCAATCCCAGCTCGGGCACGTCCAGCTTCCGCAATAGCATGCACCAAGCAGGAGCAGGAGCCATCCCGTGTGGAGATCGTCATCCCCGTCGTCGTCGTCGTCCCTCTCTTCCATAAAAACCGAATGTATTGAGGCCAAGTACTCGGCAGCAAGCTTGGAACTGGTGGAGAATCAGGTTTTAAGCAATATGTTCTGGCGTTGTCGTCGTCCTCCCAAATTGCAGCCACAACAAAAATCCCTTCAAAATGTACAACACTTTTAAACACACCCATACACAATATAAAAACTAAAAACTAAAAAACAACTACAAAAAAAGAAGAAGAAAACGCCCAAATGATTGCCAATCCACATCCACAAAAACACACACAACACACACTCTCTATTGCTCTTTTTAAAAAACGATTGTATATAGCTGTTCCATTATGTTTAATAACCTTGGGAAGATCTTTTTTCGTTTCTTTAGAATGTTTTTCGATTTTAATATTAATTATTTGTTTATTTTGTGCGATATATATCACCGTAGCCATATTTTTTTATATACATACAAAATACAATGCATACAACATAACGACATAATTAAGTGAAAAATAGTTTTATAATAAAAGAAATGAAACAAAACAAAAAAAAAAGGAAAACACAACACACAACACATAGACTTACTTCTATATATTCCCGAGAGAGCTAAGGAATAAATATGTCCATATTAATATATATATTTTATATTGTGTTACAAATGTTCTTCTTGTGTGTGATTACAGAGCGAAGTTTTGCACATAACGACGGTGAACTACCACGGAAAATTAATCGTTATCTAAGATCTTTAGCTGGTAATTGTTGTAGTTAACTTAAGGCTTCAAAGAGACACACGTTCGTGTGTGTTGCATATACTTTAATTAATTATACATATATATATTTTTCGCTAGAGTTAGGGCAGCCGGAATCAAGAGAAACGAAGCCATCATTATAATATATATATATTAACTGAAATGAAAAGTGAAGTGAATGCGTGTAGTTAATGTTGTTATTTTCCCCAACATGGAAAAGAGAGTGACTCTTTGAAGGCAAAATCGATTCTAACTATTTCATTCTCACATTTGCCCCGATCTTTTCTTAGCTTTTTGGTATATTTTACACCGCTTATAACAACATTACAACTTCATGAAACTAACTTGTACAATTCTTAGACTTCGTGACTTCAATATAATTTCGTTATGAATAAATGGTATAATATCACGTTTATACCTTAATAATATTTGTGTAAAGCTGTCGATTTTATTTGTTTGTTGAACTTAAGATGTGCCTCGATTAAGCAATAGAATGCCTCATGTCTCCTATCTGAATAGAGCCGTTTTAATACCCGGTACCCATAGGGTACAAGGGTATTATAAGTTGGTGCCGACCGAGATTGTATGTAACAGGTAGCAGGTGAAATCTCCGACCCTATAAAGTATATATATTCTTGATTAGCATCACCAGCAGTCTGTCCGTCCGTGTAAAACAACAGATCTCAGACACTATAAGAGCTCGAGTTACAAAATTTGGTGACAACATTGGAATCTGTTGCACGCAGATCAAGTTTGTTTTCAAATTTGGTCACGCCCACTTACACCTCTGCAAATCATAAAAAAACTTTATATTAGTCGTGATTTTCGGCTTAAAGTATAATATAATAATTGACATGAAATTTATTAAGCAATAAAGTTTCTGTGAATGCTTCTTCTATGTTGAGAGCGCACGTACGTGTTGCTCAACATGTTTCTAGCAACATTTGTCTTCATTTGTCAACATTTTTAAATTTTGTATTTAATTTCACCCACAATGCTTTGGGTACCGGGTATCTTACAGTCGGTCACACTCGACTGTAGCTTTCCTACTTGTTCTTCTGTGGTCTTCCTTTGAGCGCTTCTTGTGACGCCTTTTTCCATAATAACCTATGCAGAGAGCGATTCTGCTGAGCGCTCGAACATTGAGAGTCAGAAGTCATGTTTACTTCATATCAACTAACCCACATAGACATTGAAATCGATGCCTAAGATAAGATTAAGATGCCTTATTCCCCAAAACCAGCATTGACTTTGATTGACTTTTATTTACAAACTGTTTTTATTGCCTTGAACTTTGTTCCTAAATGCACAACTATGAAATTATTATTTCGGATATAATGCCAGTTACTACGTTTACATTACAAGTTCGACACACTCGAATCCAATACAGACATCGCCTCGTCCTTCTCCTCCTGCAGCTCCTTGCCAGTTACGCTCAACTTGGTCTTGGCAAAGTCGCTGAGTGTGAGGCCATCGACGATCTTCCATTGCTTGTTCTTGATCTCAACGGGGAAGGAGAAGATCACATCCTTAGGCGAGCCATAGCTGCCGTCGGAGAAGACGCCCATCGAAGCGAACTTGCCGGGAGCAGTGCCGTTCCACCAGTCGTGCATGTGATCGCAAGCAGCCTTGGCCGCCGACATGGCCGATGACATCTTGCGGGCAGCGATCACCGCAGCTCCTCGCTTCTGCACCGTCTCGACGAAGGCACCCTGCAGATATGCCGTATCGTTGACAGCCTCGACCACGGACTTCGTGGCACCGTTGACTGTGACCTTGCCCTGGCCAGCATCGGGATACTGGGTCGAGGAGTGGTTGCCCCAGATGATGACGTTGCTAACAGCGGAAATGGGCACGCCCAACTTGGCGGCGATCTGGGAGGTGGCACGGTTCTGGTCCAGCCGGGTCATTGCCGAGAAGTTCTCGCGTGGAATGGATGGTGCGTATGAGGAGCACACCAAGGCATTGGTATTGGCCGGGTTGCCGACGACCAGAACCTTGACATCCTTCTTGGCGAACTTATCCAGCGCCTGGCCCTGCGTCCTGAAGATCTTCACGTTCGCAGAGAGCAAGTCCTTGCGCTCCATTCCCTCCTTGCGGGGCATGGCGCCCACCAGGAAGGCGGCCGACACATCCTTGAATCCAACAGCCGGGTCGGTGGTTGGCACAACCTCCACAAGCAGCGGCAACGCACAGTCAGCCAGCTCCATGACCACACCCTCGAGAACGCCGACCATGGGCGGAATATCCAGCAGGTGGAGAATGATGGGCTGCTCCTTGCCAAAGACCTCGCCGCGGGCGACCATGTACAGCAGGGAGTAGGCAATCTGCCCAGCAGCTCCAGTCACAACAACGCGAATTGGTTCAGCCTAGAAAATGGGTTAAAATTGTTTGTTAAAATCTAGTAATGAATGGTTTCCTTTACACACAATTGTAACCACAAAAAGGTATACCCCTAATATCAATTTATTTTTAGGTATCATTTATTAAACAAAGTTCGTGTCCATTTCAGTAAATGTTTACGGTAAAATTTTAGCTAAGTATAGGATGCAGCTGGGCTAACTATACTGTAATTAGAATTGCTCATTTTTCATCCAGCCTTTGCCTTCGGACTTTATTAGATTATTTATTTATAGACAGTTGGCACACATTTGTACTTTCAAATTAACGAATTTCTCTGTTGTATTAGCACTTTTGGGGTTTATCTTATATATTTAATGCAAATATGATAACTATAACAAACAACTATAACGCTATTTGTTTATTTTTGCCAGTTTAGAGTGTGTTTCGACTTTCAGATACTCTGTAATTTGTTTTGCACCAATAGTTTGTGTTGAAATTAATACAAAACTTGACCCAAAACCCTGGGACTTTTTGCAGGAATACCTCACCATCCTAGTTACGTAATCTCAGTTAATCCTTTGCTGAGAAAGCAACAAATGTAGGGCACTGCTTGCAATTAACCCTTATCCATGTTTTTCCTTATTCACACGCACACAATGCAACGGAGGATATCACGTTCACAATAGTCACAAGTGCGTGTGGGGTGGGGAAAAAGTGCAATTTGCTGATGGATTAAACCGGAACTCCTGGTGTGTTGACCAATTATGATAAGATATGACATTTGAACTATATTCGGACTTCGCTTTCGCGGAGGCAATCAAGTAATTATTGTGTGCTGTTTATATAAGCGTTATCTACGCTGGAAAAAAATTATGACAAATAACAACAAATTGTTTTATCTTAGTCAATTGCCAATTAGCCTGCATACAAAATCATTTGATGCTCTTCAACGCAACCCATTTGTGCATTTGTATGTATGAATTTACGTCAGAATGGGTTTAAAAGATTAGCAGGGTGGGAGAGAGGTCGAATGAATGTTAAATTTCCAGAAAAAATTTTGCCAACATCCACACATACTTCCATAACTGCACAATATTAATAAACACCGTTGTACTAATACACATGTGTGCAGATTCTTTTCAGCATTTAATATGCAAATTTCTATATTATTAACAACAATAATTTGATACTGTATACTATATATTTCTCCAATATTAAGCCGGCAACGTACCATTTTAAGAATTTCACAGGTGCAGCGGTCGACGGACGAACTTCGAGTAAAAACGTAAATATGGATCGCCAATTGCCAACCTGTTACTTTTCCCAATTATTTTTCAAGTCACTACTTTTTCTGTTTAAAAATAGCCGTGATTTGGGGTGCTCTTCGAGTAACAGTGCTGCCAGACTTAAAAATATCAATAATATGAAAATAAGAAAGCAAATAAAATTACCCCACCTAGCGGTCGCTTCGATTTTCTAAAGGCCATCTAAATTTAAGAATTTAGCGGCGCTTTGTCAAAATTCGGGTTAACAGAGTCAAATTTCGAGTTCACATGTATTTGGACGTAGAATTTCGCGTTAACATGTAAATGGGGTCGAATTGAAGCTGTTAAGAACAACAGTCTGCTAAAAGGAGAGGAGAGAGCCGAGAGCGAATCTCTCTGAGAAACCTGTTACTTTTCCCAATTATTTTTTCAGTCACTACTTGTTCTGTTTAAAAATAGCCGTGATTTGCATTGTTGCCATTTTAGCTTATTTCAAGCTAGATTTAGCATATTTTAAAATGAAATAGCTTGAAAAATACTTTAAATGCATATAGCTTAAAATCTGGCTTATTTCAAATTTTATTTAGCTAATTTCGGCTTAAAAAATTTATAACAAAACATGTTTTGTTTTTCGATTGTATTATAATTTTTGATAATTTTTATCAATAATTTGGACAAAAGTCATATTTGTTGTTGGTATTTTAATAATAATCGTTAGCAAGTCTCGGTCACACTGAACTTTTGCACATGTTTGTTTTGCGTTTGTTGTTGCGTCGTTTTAGAAACATGCCGAAAGTTTCGAAGGGAACAGACTATAGAGCTTTGGTCAGAAGTTTTCATGTACAAGGATGCTGGCCAAAACAAAGCTTTCGAGCAACTGGCGTTATTTGCTTTGCATATACTTTCACTGCCATGGTCGAATGCTGCGGTTGAGAGGGTTTTCAGCCAAATGAACATCGTAAAAACAAGTTGCGCAACAAAATGTGTTTAAAATTCTTGAACGCAATATTAAGAATAAGGTTTGTTTTTGAAATTTTAAATTATTTAAAATATACAAAGTATTTTTTTTTTAATGTTATAGATATGGACTGCGACGTCATGGCAAATGTTGCCATGACTACCAACTTCCAACGAAATACCTCGCTTTAGTTCAATCAAACGCCAAATATATGGAGTCTAATGATGAAGTTGATGAAATTATTTCTTTACTATAATAGTTAGATAAATATCATATCAATATCGTATCAATAAAAGTAAAAAATCAACTATTTTAATGTTTTCCATGGTTAGCTTATTTTTAGATTTTTTTTTTAATTTTTAGCTTATTCTAGCTTATTTTTCTCTTCAATCTAGCTTATTTTATTTCTCAAAATCTGGCAGCATTGGTGATTTGGGGTGCTCTCGAGCCGATTTACTATGGGAACGTTTGGAATTTTCAGCAGATGTGAAACACAGAGCTCATCAGCTGGCAATTATATTTGTATTATTATTAAGGTTGTTGTCTTTAAACATTTAAACATATTTCTCTCAAACAAGGGATCACAACAAAAAGATCACAACTTCACAAAAGCAAAGTATCGTAAAATAAATCAATTTTATTCGTCAGTCTTAAAATCGATTAGAATTTTTTTTTCGCATTTTAAATTATAAAATGTAATTATAGATGAATATTTTGTAGTACACAATTTTTAATAAAATAAAACTAAATAAAAAATAAATACCACCAAAGAAAATCAGATTGTATAGTTTCTTCAAGTAGCTATCGATAAATCGAGTTGTAAATGTATGTGTATCGAATGTTTCGTGTGAAAAAAAATTAAGTCTTTAATTTGGCGAATCCATTCGTTTACTTTGCGTTTATTTTTAGCCTTAGTACTTTCGTTTGATACGTTTGCTACCAAGTATTCATAAATAATAAAAAGCGTTCAGAAGTTCAAATTGCGAATTCAATTCCAAATTGAATATCCATCAAGTATTCAGTGTGAATAAAGAAAACCTACATCACACCTACATACGTGTTACGTGTACATACATATGTGTATGTATATATACCCTCGCTTATGTACATTTATCGTTTTTATTTCCTATTTGCTTATTGTTTTCTCCTTCTAAATCGATTTCCCATAAAATTTCTATATGTTTCGGAGTTCTTGTCCAATTTTTTTTTACCTAAAACAGCAGTGAATGTTTCTACAGAGTGCTAGCAAAAAAAAATGTACGTGCTACGTATGTACATGTACATAGTGCTTATGTGCGCATTTATAGTAGGTTAACAAATTACTGATGTACAACTAAAATATGTATGTATTTTTGTTGTTGCAAGTCTACGGCAATGGATAAATATTGCATACTGACCACACATACTGGAGTTTGTACATATGGACACATATCCCCGGTTATTAAACTCTTAATATTACTTTCTTTTCTACAAAGAAAGCTGTAACTTGTGCTGTGAATACATATTTACGTACATACGTTAAAATCTTTTTGATATCTGTTATGAAAAGGTATCCATATTTAAAAATACACTTGTTTGTGTGCGTGCAGACGGTCGTGCATATGTGCGAATGCTTGTGGGTGCCATTTGTATATATACAAAAGACTTACCTGAACCGTAAACATGAAAGTGGATGTAATCAACATTATACCAAGCGCTGTATTTAACCAAGAACAAATTGGCAAGCTATGAAAGTGATTCATCACTCACCGCCGATCCATACATCATATTTGTTTTCCCCTATTTTCTTTGGAAAAAGGAAATACGATACGGAAGGGGCTTATCCACAGGTGCCCAGTCTCGAAAACTAGTTTTCATAGGGGTGCCAGGTTCCGTAAACTGGCGTTCATAGTGTGCAAAATAAGTGACAATGTTTAAATGAATCATGCTTTATTTTTGGTATTAATTAAGAAGAATATGTATGCTTAATCTTAATCATAAATAGAAGTTCTTAATTAATATGTATTATCTCACCTTGACGCAGTTGTCACAACTTTATGTAAAATATATATTTTGCATTCAATATTTTTCAGCTTGGTTCCCATTCTTATCAACCATAAATTAAAATTTAGCACTGGGAATCCGTTAACTACCGATAAACACCTGAAAAATGAACGGTCTGAGCAGCAATGATGACGCCGTCGAGTGTCCCTTGTGCATGGAGCCTCTGGAGGTGGACGATCTGACATTCTTTCCCTGCACCTGCGGATACCAGGTGGGCTTTGGTAGTCCCTCTCAATTCGCATCATATTTATGTGTGTTTGCTTACAGATTTGCCGATTCTGTTGGCATAGGATCCGCACGGATGAGAACAAGCTGTGTCCGGCGTGCAGGAAGGAGTATCCGGAGAATCCGGCGGACTTTAAGCCGCTAACGCAGAAGAAGTGAGTTGTTGATAGCTTTAATCTATGGATGGTTTTTTCTAACGCAAGCATCTCCAATATTCATCAGATGATCGCCTTCAAGTCCCAGAAACGCCAAAGGGACCAACAGCGAAAACAAAAGATTACGGAAAACCGAAAGCACTTGGCCAATGTGCGGGTGGTCCAAAAGAACTTGGTTTTCGTTGTTGGCTTGCCACCGCGACTTGCTGACGCAGACGTAGGTAGAGCTAGAGTTGGAAGATGTAAGAGACTAACATTGTGACTTTTGCAGATATTAAAGAAACACGAGTATTTTGGTAAATATGGGAAAATTCATAAAGTCGTTATAAATCCAAGTACCACGTATGCCGGGGTCCAGGTAAGAGTTGTAAGATTCAATTATTTACTTACTCATATATTCACAAACATTTACGCGGTGGTCGGTCCAGAGAGCCCCACCAATACCCGAGTTGATGAGCCATTTGTTTTTAGGTTGGTTTCCATGAGAACTCGAACAATAACGAAACGAGATCGAGATGTTCTCATTGAAACCGAGAAACAGATTATCAAAATTTATTTTCAATTACAAATTTGGTTATTTACCTCTGATCGGGTAAGCGAAAATTCTCTATATATCTAAGTATATTTTAAATTGTTTTGTACATGTTATTTAGACGAAATTTGGTGTTAAAATCTACAACTTTTTATTTTTTAGGGACCAGAACAGGTGGGCAACAGCCAAAACCAAGTATTGTATGAACAACTCTCACTTTTAAGGGAAACTATCATTAGTTTTACCTTAATAAGATCAAAATCTGCGAGGGTATCCGTAGTTTCGGCCAAGCCGAAACCAGTTTTGCCTCTATTTCGTACTTATTCTCAATCCTTTCGATTTAAAGGGTCCCTCTGCCTCGGCCTATGTCACATATGTTCACAACTCGGACGCCTTGCGGGCCATTCAGAGCGTCAACAACATAATGATAGACGGGCGGCTGATAAAGACTAGTTTGGGGACGACGAAATACTGCAGCCACTTTATGAAGAACCAGCAGTGTCCCAAGGGCGACTGCATGTACTTACACGAGCTTGGAGATCCCGAGGCCAGTTTCACAAAAGAGGTAGGCATTGCAGAACTCTTATTAACTGGCAGATTATCGCTATATTTATGTGTCTTCCGTAGGAAATGCATCAGGGAAAACACCAGGAGTATGAGAAGCGACTACATGATACTCTTATTGCCTCTTCTGGACCAAATACAGCAGGTATTATAAATGGTAACGGCGCTGCTTCTAAAGCAAATGGTAATTTTATCGCAAACTGGCAACTAAATGAACTGATAATAAACCCAAACTAGGCGCAATACCATCGTCTTCGTCGGCATCATCGTCGTCCTCGTCGTCGGGATCGGGAGCGGGATCCGCGGGTGCGAATACTGCCAACGGAGGAGGAGGCACAGCGGCAGCGAATAATGCGCAGCAAAAGGAGGCCTGGCCCAGCTTATCGGTATCACCTATCAACGGCCGGGAGGCGGCGACTGCGAATTCCAGTGGCAAGAGCAAAAGGGAGAAGCTGCGAAACGAGAAGCGACACGAAAAGAATAAATCGAAGAATAAGAATAGTGGAAATGGAAATTCCAATGCCTCAAATAAGGAGAACAATGTTCCCGAAACGAGAGGCAGCACAAGTACCGAGACATTCGCCGAGGCAACAACAGCGGAAGCCGCGAAGGCGGCGGAAACAACAACAACGCACAGCTCCAGCAATAATCGATCGCGGAAAGATCGGGCCAAGGAGCAGAAGAAGAGCAAAGATCCTGCACCAGCGCCCAAGCAAGCGGAGCGAGTGGAGCCCAGAGTAGAGAGAGAGAGTATAGTAACACAAAAGAAGCCAGCGGAAGCAACCGATGAGAGCTGTGAAGATAGTTTGCCACAAAAGAGATTAGCAGTGGATGCGGCACCGGCAAACGTTGAACGATCTCTCAGCTCCTGTAGCGAAAATAGCGAGGGCCACGTCTCCACGGAGAGTAGTGTAAGTGAAAAGAGTGATTTCCCGGAGGAGAAGTGCAATAGTGTGAATTCGGAGAGCCAGCCGGAAAGTGTACAGATCCAGGAGGAAGCCGATAATAGCAAGGAGGCTAGCGTCGAGTCCGAACCAAATGTGTCGCCTGGACCGACACCACTGGTTAGCGAGGCTATCAGCAGCCCTCTCTTGTGGCGAATAGTAGTAGCCAAGAAGCAGTCGTCGGCTGTTTACCCGAAGAGCCAGCAGAACCCTTAGGTCTGGACGAGAACGGTAGCCGTGTGACTGGTACGAGAGCTAATTAGGTGAAGTAACTCCCACTTTAATTACATTTTAATTATTTTAATTGCAGATGCGCTGTCCAAGCTCAACATGTTCGATGATGCGCCCAGCTTCTTCTCAACGTCATCATTCCAGCAAGCGCCCTTAATAAAGAACAAGCTAGATTTGGAGATGCGACAGTCTCATTTGCCAGACTTGGTCAACGGTAAGAGAACGTTGTCTTAGGATAAGGTAGATATTAATTAATGGTATATTTTTCTTACTTTTGCTTACCACATAGATATCGATGGAATCCAAAAGGCATCAAATGCGAACGGTAATTACTTATTTTTAGACTATGAACAATATTAAACATCTTATAGATTATGTTCAAGGGTTTCTTATCTAATCAAAATATTTTCATTCACAGAATGGGAGGAAGCCTTCAAAAATGTGATGTTACGCAACACGAGGCATGTGGAGGAGCAACTGCTGCAGCAGCAGCATCTGCAGCAGCAGCAGCAGCATCACCATCAGCAAGTATTGCATCAGCAGGAGGAGTTCCTTCGCATGCACGAGCTACAAAAGCGTAACAACTTTGCGAATAATATAACGCAAATCAATGGTCCTGCAAATGGTGAGTTTAATTTTCTATCTTCCTTCTTCTTTCTACAACTACAACTCTTCTCTCTTTTACAGATTTCCTTAGCCATTTCCAGGGTAACTCCCTTGATTTGAATCGGGCTCAGGCTCATGCTCTCCTGCAGCAGCAACTGCTACAACAGCAGCAGGCAGGCGATAATCTGTTTGGCGGCAACATGTCCAAGTTCTTTGATTTCCATAAAACACAACAGCAGTCGTCGGCACACCATCCGTATCTGAATGGGCACAACACGCCGCAAATGAATGGAAATGAGCCACAGCGAGTGGCGGCCTTTATGGAGAACAATCGACTGAATTCTTCGCCTTTTGTTGAAAACGGTAAGGTTAACGCATTTTAAATACTTACTTGGGATTATCTAATGGCTTGTCTTAATTGCAGGACTTATTAATTCACAACAGCAACCTCAGAAACAGAGGCTGATGGGAATGTTTGAAAATCTGGTAAGTTTTCACTCGTTCCTCCAGTATGAATTATTTTTAAAATGTGGAACTTTTCTTTATCAATTTCCAGCCCCCAAATTCGCAATCTCAACAGAATCGGTTTACTCAGCCAAGCTCCATTGTCGATGATGACCTAGGTAAGAGGATTTTTCACATTAAATGTTCTCGGTTTATTTAATATTTTGCATGGCAGGCTTCGATCCCTTCATTGAGACTCAAAAGGGACTCGCTGAACTGATGGAAAATGAAGTTGTCCAACAACAGAGTATTAACACAGAGAACGCCGCCGGTCCAAAGCTGCCACTGCAGCAGCCCCAAGTGCCACCGCAACATCATCAGCAGCAGCAGCATCAGCATCATCAGATGGTGGACAATATGCAGCGAGCACGCATGCCGCCGCCGGGCTTCAATCATGTGAATGCGTTGGGCCTGGGCGGGGGGCCATCGAGGCTGCAGCAGCACACGAGTAAAATGATGCCCTTCATGAATATGCAGCCGCCAGTGAATGGAGGCCAGGGGCAGCATCAAATGCCGATGGCTGCCAACTGGAATGCCGCTGCTGCTCACCTGGCAGCCATGCATCCAGGACAGAGCGTGGGCGGTGGGGATTCACAGTTACCACATCCAATGGCTCACAATAAAGGTGAGTTGATAAATACCTCAAGGCATACATTTGCTTAACTTTACTCTCCCCCACAGTTTACAACAACAGTGATTGGACAACAATGGATCCGGCAATACTTTCGTTTCGACAGTTTTCCTCATTTCCGCAAAACCAGATTCCACCACATCCACAACAGCAGCAGGACATGTTTTTGCAGCATTTGGCTCAACAGCAGCAACAAAATTCCCAAAGTGGTGCGTTCTTTCCTCCATCGTTCAGTAGATACAAAGTTTGAATTAATTGTGGAATTTGTTGGCGTGTTTCTTTCCCCTAGGTTTCAACAATCAGCCACAGCAGCCACAGCTGGCAATGGCAATGGCCAATAACTTGCTAAACGGACAGTCGCAACAGCCGCCACAACAACAGGTTAATGCCAATGTGCAGGGCATGCTTGAGTTCTTAAAAAGCCGTCAATTCGTTTAGCTACAATATACAATTATTACATTTGTTTACCTGTACTCTTTATTAAATATTTCTTAAAAAGTAAATATAGGCAAAATAAAATTCGAATATAATGAAATTACAAACATGATACAAACGAGACGTATTCAAGCCACACACTTTGGAGTCGGTCAGTGCCTAATTTTTTGCGATGAGTTCTTATTTCCGGATCCTTGGAAAGCACACATGGCAGCTGTGCCATGGATTTTGCTTAAAAACATACAAGAATGCATTCCAATTGCTTGAGCGACTCCCATTACTAGCAAAGAAAACCTCGTGTGAATGAAATAATCGAGACTGGGCCTCATTTTGTAAAAGTTTCATATATAAAAATGTCAACTTTTTAATAATAAATACTTGACTTAAATGGTTGAAAGTTGGTTGAGAAATTTATTACTACTACGACGGTCTGTACAAAATCTACTTCCTATTGTTTTTGGCAGCATGTGGCAGGCGATTCCCTTGTTGACCAGCAGTTCCTCCCAAGACGCATTGCATTGTTGCCAGGTCCTCCTCCGTAGCCTTGGCCACTGCGATTGCCGGCATTGTTCCGGTTACCACCGCCAGGACGGCCGCCGCCGCCGCGTTGATTTTGCGACGAGTTGCCGCCGCGGTTCTTGTTCATCTCCGTTCGGTTCCTTGACTTTGCCTGGGCATCCTCCTTCACCATGTCGATGACTTCGTCCGGAATACGCAAATACTTGATGGTACTGCCACGAATATAGCATTCCGGCATTCGCCAAAATCGGTCGCCATCCTGCAAGGAGAAGTTATGGCTTTAATTTGTCTTGGCTTTTGTGTTAATTTAACATTACCTTTGATGTGCAAATTACATCGCGCAGGTTGATGTTCATCCATGAGTCGCAACTGACCAAGTGACCATTGTACGTTTCACCATTTTTAGCTCCACCAACTAAAATAAAAAAATATGTATGTTAATACGTGGACATGTTCTTAATGTTCGCTAGCTCTTACCATAGGATGGCTCTGTGCCGTTTTTAAAAGTGACAGTGGTAACTGAAATGCAATTCATTTATTTACATATTTTATTATTCATTCACCGCAAAAATATTGTTGCTTACCATTTTGATGAAATTATCGATTGATACAGCGATTAGATAGAGATGGGAGTGAAAATATTGCTCCGCTGAAACAAATGCAACTGGAACACTATCGAACACTGAAAACAATTTTAAAAGTACATATAATATAATAAATTATTCAAATAGAATATATAGAAATTATATATTTTTTATGAATAACTAACGGGGTCAATCAAGTAGTTTATTTTACATTTAATTTAAATATTACAAGAACAATTTAAAGATAACAGTCTATATAATTATTTTAAAATAGATCGGCTTTGCAAGGCCTGTAATTCATTCAATAGTAGGGCGATGTTGTAGCGCACTTGTTGAAACATGGATAAAGGTAATTCCAGAGTTCGAAACTCTTTATTTTGAAGTTTAAAGTGCAGGACTATTGTCGGTTCATTTATGTGGACAGTGCTAAAAAAATAATATTCCTTGTCAATAAATTTGGTGAAATAGACTAAAATTTATATTTACTTTAGGGATAAAGAAATATTAATTCTCCACTGCATCTTTGTCATTTTAGCACGGTTCATTTTCGTTTCGGAAAAGTTTTTGCACAGTATCTCTCGATGATTTAGTAGAACTTTGCAAATGTCCTCGACGTACTCTTCTGTAAAGCTAATAGAAATATGTTATTAATTTCCTATTTTAAAGAATAATAGTGCGCCCATTGCCCAAGATTAGTGTAGTAAACAGTGATGTACACATGTATGTATATGTATAAACTTTTGTAAGAACAATATACTATATAATACGTACTTCAAATCATCCATTAAACACTTTCGCAGCTCATGATGTTTTACTGCTCCTTTGGATATCTCAGAAATATTTGCATCATTAGGAAAACCATTGTAAAGAGCTCACAAAAGTTTGGTGGAAGTTTATGGCCTGCATTTGTTAGTTTGTTTATTGCTAGCGCAAGCACCTCAGAAGAGGACTTTTTTGTCTCAATGAAGTGCACAGACACTTGTATAAGGACACGAAGCATAGATTTGGACAGTTGTGGTACAAAAGGAGTGTAGGGCTTAACACTCCTCAAAAGATTATATCTGAACATAGACGACATTGTTATGAATTCATTATTTTCTATTCATCGGTAAGTAACATAAACAAACTAGGGATGACCTAGATCCGATACACCCGAAATCGATATTCCTAAATGAAACGATATTTCAGTATTTCAATTTTAAAGTTAAAATTTCGTTTTATTTCCAACGTTCATATTAAAAACAATCCCTATATTGGAATTATTGGAATGTACTGGAGGGGGAGGGTGTTTGCAATCAACTACCATATACACCATTAAGGGTTAATTTAATGATAAATTCCTCCCTGAGATAATAGTTCATGTCAATCACAGATTTGCACCCTTTAAAATAATACCCCAGTTTGTCCCCTTGTGGTAACATAAAGGCTGAATACCTAATATTTAAAAACTTTAATTAAAATTTAATTTTTAACTTTATTTTAAATTTTTTTTTTTAATTTTAGCAACCGACAAAATTTGTAATCTTACCCATTAAATCGGAAAGGGTATCGTGGGCTTCTATGTAACCACTTAGAATTGGACCCAATTGCCAGTGCAATTAGTAATTACCACCTGCAATTCACGCTGTCAATCAAAAGATATCACTTACCATATAAAAGTGTAAAATGTTTGACGGGAATGAACATTAAAAATGAAGATCCCGCTCGGTTTGTTTCTTGTCGTTCTCGGTACAAGTGAAGTTAGCCTAGATATGGATATATCAGTTTTAACCAACTTTATTTTGAACTTGGTTAAAACCAAGCATACAATCTTGTTTTCATGTTCAGTTAATGGTAAGAATTAGATAATATATTTATAATTTTTTATAACCATTAATACGTATAGATTTCCAAGACGGATCTGCTGCCCTGATGGACCTAAACCAGTTTGTCAGTGTCGTATATCTCAACGATTACTATTTCCTACCCTCGATATTGACAAGAGAAAGTCATGCTCGCACTACGGTTGTGGTAAATGCCAGATGTAACGGTACATCTGATCTCCTTTCTGAGGCTTCTGAAAATAGGTACTTCAACAAAACCTATCAATGGCTCCTTTGGGGCGTTGACCTTGAAGTTCAGTCGTTGTTTCCACTACACCTTAACTACGTAGGACCAAACGCTCAAATAACATATGTTAATAAAACTGCTGATGGCTACGCATATTGGGACATTCACTCAAAAGGACGACATTTACGATGCGAAATTGAAATTAATTTAGTAGGAACTTTTAAAAATGGCAAGATGAATAAGGTTAGCGACATTTTTTATTTGCAAAGCATTGATTTTCGCGGCCAATTTAACGGTCTAACCCTAAGAGGAGCAAGTGTTGTAAGTATATTATTATCCCCTATAAACTTAAGATAAGATTTATTTCGTATCGCAGATTGACAAGGATGATATTATTTCGAATGAACAAATTGAATCAATTCTTTCACGACCAACAAAGGATTCTGGTGTGGCTGCATTTATAAAATATCACTACGAGCTTTTGGGTCTATTAAGAGAACGTTTTAATTTCACCGTTAATTTTCGAAATTCTAGAGGTTGGGCTGGACGTTTGGGAAACACCACTTTTCGACTTGGACTTTTGGGAATTGTTATGCGGAATGAGGCCGATATTGCAGCATCTGGAGCCTTCAACCGGATTAATCGCTTTGCTGAGTTTGATATTATTCATCAAAGTTGGAAATTTGAGACGGCGTTTCTTTACCGCTATACCCCAGACTTAGACACCCATGGGAGTAGCGGTAACTTCTTAACCCCATTTAGTGATAGAGTTTGGACTTTCTCAATGTTAACTGTTGCAGCTGTTAGCATTATTTGGGTGATATTTGAGGTAATTAATACCAAGTTTTTACGAAGGAGAGATGTTACGCGAATTGAACCTCAAAATAATGGGCAGGAGGACATACTGGGTATTAAAACCACCTGCGTAGAAAGGGTTCTGCAGACTTTTGGTGCTATATGTCAACAGGGATTGGACCCAATACCGACAGACCGTTCCGTGCGCTTCCTTGTATTTACATTATTCTTGTTTTCACTGGTAATGTACAATTACTACACATCTTCTGTGGTAGGCGGATTGCTGAGCTCTTCAGATCAGGGACCGGCAACAGTTGATGAGATAACTGCTAGTCCATTAAAAATATCATTTGAAGACATCGGTTACTACAAAGTTTTATTTAGAGTGAGTATTATTTTAGTTACATAAATCTTTTGATATTGATAATATATTCCATCTAAGGAAAGTCAAAATATTTCTATAACAAGATTAATAGAAAAGAAACTTTCTTCTTCGAGAGATCCAAATGATTTGCCGATATTTTACTCATATTGAAGAAGCTGTCCCATATCTCAAAGCCGGCGGTTTCGCGTTTCACTGTGAAGTAGTAGACGCTTACCCAGTAATTGCAGAATTCTTCGATGCTAATGAAATCTGCGATCTCCGTGATGTTTCTGGTCTAATGGATGTAGAAATTATGAATTGGATTCTACATAAGAACAGCCAGTATACTGAAATTTTTCGAACAGCGTAAGCAATCGTAGATAAATAATTATAAGATAACAAAAAACATATGCTTTTTTCTTAGTATGTGTAACGCGCAAGAAAAGGGTTTTGTGGAACGCATACTACGACGGCGACAAATAAAAAAGCCCACATGTCAGTCATTATACACTGTATATCCTGTAAGTCTAGCTGGTGTCCTTCCTGCATTTGTTATTTTGATCTGTAAGAATACTCAGAACTTAAATTAATTTTGAGCTTATCGTAATATATTTACAATACAGGTGGATGTTCGATTTCTCTCCTAACTTTGGGTTTAGAGATATTATATGCACATATTACCGTAAAGAAACTGTAAATAAATTTTAGTAATATTATACCTAAATATGTTTTTAAAATAATACAATAAAAAATAAATTAAATATATTCGAAAGGGGCTGTCCATATATTACGTAATCACCTATAGGGGGAGGAGCGAAATGATTATGTTTGATTATATGGGGAGGGGGGATCTTGGACAATGATTACGTAATCATTTTTTATAAAAATTAACAAAAAAATGATTATTTTGATGCCTTTTTGGGGGAAAAAAATGGTTATGATTCCGTAATCATAGTGGAGGTTGTTCCTCCAATGATCACTCTTGATTACATAGGGGGAAGGGGGTCGAAAATCACCAAAAACGTGATTAGGAAATATTTGGACAGCCCCTAAATATTATTCGCATTTATGTTTCATTCCATTCGTTTCTATGTTCAAATTAATTCACGACCATATTCAACTCCAAATGCAACCCTGCCTTCAATTTTTCCAACTTCCTGTCACGCTATATGTCGGGTTCTTTCTTTCCTTTGATTCTGTTGCCGAAGTAAGGTAAGTTTTTGGGGTTGCTTAATTTTAGGTGTTGTTTAAGTGAAATAAAATACGCGAATACAAGCTTAAAAGTAGTCTTTACGCTTGTAAACTGTCACGAGTGCCAAATATGGCCCGTTTTACTGAAATACGAACATAATTCCAGTGCACATGTAACATTGGCAAGCAATTTTCATTGCTTTAAAAGTACTCGTGTGAAAAAAGAAAAATACTGTGAACTTTCAATTTATACATTAAGGTAAGTGAAGTGCCGCGTAAATAGTTTTCTGTGGCTAGCCCAAAAGGGCTCGAAAACCCACAGGCAACATATTTCGCCATCTGCAATTCAATGTGAAATTAATGATTTTAATCATTTTTCAGAACTGGTCTTCGCAACTAAATAATCAATCATGCCGCAGAATGAGTATATGGAGCGCCATCGCAAGCTGTATGGCAGGCGACTGGATTATGAGGAACGCAAACGCAAGAAGGAAGCGCGACTTCCCAAGGACAGAGCACGCAAGGCTCGCAAGTTGCGCGGCATCAAGGCCAAGCTTTTCAACAAGGAGCGCCGCAACGAAAAGATTCAGATCAAGAAGAAGATCCAAGCGCACGAGGAAAGAAGGTGAAGAAGCAGGAGGAGAAGGTGGAGGATGGAGCCCTGCCGCACTACCTGCTCGACCGTGGCATTCAATCCAGCGCCAAGGTCCTCTCCAACATGATCAAGCAGAAGAGGAAGGAGAAGCTGGCAAATGGGACGTTCCTATTCCCAAAGTTCGCGCCCAATCGGATGCTGAAGTCTTCAAGGTGCTGAAGACCGGCAAGACGAAGCGGAAGGCATGGAAGCGCATGGTCACCAAAGTCACCTTCGTTGGAGAGAACTTCACTCGCAAGCCGCCCAAGTTTGAGCGCTTCATCCGACCCATGGGTCTGCGCATGAAGAAGGCCCATGTGACCCATCCGGAACTGAAGGCCACCTTCAATCTGCCCATCATTGGCGTGAAGAAGAACCCCAGCTCGCCCATGTTCACATCGCTGGGAGTAATCACAAAGGGTACAGTGATCGAGGTCAACATTTCCGAGCTTGGATTGGTGACGCAAACCGGAAAAGTGGTCTGGGGCAAGTACGCTCAAGTGACGAATAATCCGGAAAACGATGGCGTTATCAATGCAGTGCTGCTTGTCTAAACCGCCAATGTGCTGCTCCCTACTTTAAGATGCTTGATTTAATAAACATATACAAAATATAAACTATAACGATTGTTTTATCGACTTGGTACTCTAGTGTTTAATGGGCTGACTCCTCGATTCTATTTACATCAATCTAAAGCTATATTTTGTTTTTGTTTACTTGCAGTTTTGGTGACTGGAACACAAGATGCAGATCTTCGTCAAGACCCTCACGGGCAAGACCATCACTCTTGAGGTCGAACCGTCGGACACTATCGAAAATGTCAAAGCCAAGATTCAGGACAAAGAAGGAATTCCTCCAGATCAGCAGCGTCTGATCTTTGCTGGCAAGCAGCTGGAAGATGGCCGCACCCTCTCTGACTATAACATTCAGAAGGAGTCCACCTTGCATTTGGTGCTCCGCCTTCGTGGTGGCGCCAAGAAGCGCAAGAAGAAGAACTACTCCACCCCCAAGAAGATCAAGCACAAGAGGAAGAAGGTCAAGCTAGCTGTCCTGAAATACTACAAGGTACACACCACAATCTACTCACCGAATCTGATCTGTTCTTGGAATTCTTGAGTCTTGGTCTTGCGCTCTTTGACTTGAGATTTGGATATTTCAGAGTGACTTCACCAGAGCCCAATTATTTTCTATATCAAGAATTTTCTTAACGATCTATGCTTTGTATTTACTTTCCACAGGTTGACGAGAACGGCAAGATCCACCGTCTGCGTCGCGAGTGCCCCGGTGAGAACTGCGGCGCTGGCGTCTTCATGGCTGCCCACGAAGATCGTCATTACTGCGGCAAGTGCAACTTGACCTTTGTGTTCAGCAAGCCAGAGGAAAAGTAAATTTGTACGTTTCCAGTAAAACCAATAAAGCTGGTAATTGAATATTTAATTCAATAACAGAATTTTAATGTTTTTTTAATGGCTTTTTAAAAGTTTCGTGGTGGGGTTCAGATTTGTAAATTACTATTTAAATTGGTTTTTAACAGTTGAAAGTAAAGAAAATTGGAGAGGAGCTTAGAAAGTTGTGCACTAAATATAAATTGGATTTTTTTGTGTTATTAATTTTTATACCCGGTACCCATAGAGTACAAGGGTATTATAAGTTAGTGCCAACCGAGAATGTGTGTAACAGGCAGAAAGAGGCGTCTCCGACCCCATAAAGTATATATATTCTATATTCCGTCTGTCTGTACAAGCTTCGGCTTACCGAAGTTAGATTTCTTTCTTGTTTTATATATATTTAATTTAATAACAAGAATATCTAACACAAAACGTTGAGCAACAAAGTGTTCCATTGCTTAGGTCCTCTGAATTAAAACTATTAAAGTAAAACCACACCAAATCACTTTGAATTGAATAAATTTATTGTGAAAATATACTTTCAAATACATTGGATAAAAGCAAGTGTTACATGACCTTGGGGGAAATGCATTAAATTGATTGATTTACACATTGACCGCATCAACGTTCAGACTCTTCGACAAGAATGTCAAGATATCGGTGGCTTCCTCGATTCTCTTCGACGTGGGCTTGCCGGCGCCATGACCCGCCTTCTGGTATACCCGCAGGAGAACTGGATTCTTCTGGAACTCCGAGTGGCGAACAGCTTCTTGGAGAGCAGCTATAAACTTGAGCGAATGCAACGGACTGACACGATCATCGTGATCGGCCGTAAGAATCAGCGTGGATGGATATTCCGATTCAGCACCCTTTGGAGTTTGTACATTATGGAGCGGCGAGAACTTGTACAGATTCTCAAAGTGCTCCTTCTCCGATGGATTGCCGTAGTCCGAGCACCAGGCGTGTCCGATGGTGAACTTGTGGAAGCGCAACATGTCCATTACTCTGTTTCAAATATTAAGTCGAGGGTATTATATATATCTTTAGAAATATAGATAGATCTGAACGAACCCGACTTGTGCCACAGCAGCTCCAAACAGATCCGGCCGTTGATTGATGCAGGAGCCCACGAGCAGCCCACCATTGGAGCCGCCTTGAATGGCCAGACGATCCTTGGTTGTGTACTTGTTCTCAATCAAGTACTCGGCCGCCGTTTGGAAGTCGTCGAAGACGTTCTGCTTGTTGAGGAGCCGACCCCCATTGTGCCACTTCTCGCCGTATTCGCCGCCACCGCGCAGGTTGGGATAGGCGAGAACGCCATCGAAAGTGTCAATGAACATCAACCCCGAGAGTCCAAATGATGGCAGCATGCTGATGTTAAAGCCTCCGTAGCCATAAAGTAGGCACGGTCGCGGCTCAATGCTATCCCGTTTCTTGCGAATAATGAACATGGGCACCTTGGTGCCGTCCTTACTGCTGTAAAAGATCTGTTCAACAGCATAGTCTTCCCGCCGGAAGCCCTCCAGGTTGAGCTTAATTTCGCGGAACAGCGTGGGCGCCTGGTCAGGTGTCTTGAAATCGTAACGATAAATGGAGCCGGGATTCAAAAACGATGAAAAGTTGTAGAATATCTCGGAATATCGCTTCTCGCCGGATGTGCCCACAATGGTTCCAATATCCAAATCAAAAACGCGAACGAGGCTTCCATCAGTTAGGGAATTGACCTGCATAACGCTCTGAAAAGGATAAAATAAAGAAGAATGTAATGACAGCTACAATATAGGTTCTTCTTATCCAATTACCTTGACATCCCTAATGTAACAAACAAGCAACTTGTCGCCGTCCACGCACTTAACCCAGTCCAACACATCCGATTTGTGCTCCTATTCGGGATAGAAACATAATAATAATATAAATATAGGCAGTTATAACAGAAAAACTCACGGCTAAAAGCGTTTCCCATTTGTCTTCTTGGTGATTTTCAAAGTCTATAACAATAACTCGATAATTTGGTGCGTTTTTATTGGTACGGAAGTACACCTTGGATCCTTCGTTGGTAATATACTGAAAACCAAGAGTTTAAAGGAACATGTATATATTTTTATACTTAACTAACTTACATCATAGTCCGCCTCGAATTTCTCCACAACTTTTGTAACACTTAGCTTCGAGTTGATTTCCTCACCAGGCTTGAGGTTGGCATAGAAAACAATGTTGTCTCGGCAATCCTTGACAATGGCCAAAATCAAATACTTTCCACAATCAGAAACTGTAGATTGTCTGCAAAATGAATGTAATATAAATATACAATTCCATTATTATACTTTATTTATAGACATACATGCGCCATGAGGGCTCCTCTGGGAACTCCACCACAAGTGTATCCTTGTCTTGACTTTCGCCAATGCGATGATAGTACAGCTTTTGATTCTCGTTCTGTTTCGTCTCGGATCCATCAGTTTTACCATCTTGATCGGGATATCTCTGCAAATAAACAGCATATTAAATAATTATGTGGAATACATTTAAAGGTTTACTGCCTTACGCCATAGAAAAATCCCTTATTGTCTTTGGTCCACGATATTTCGGAGAACTTAACCTTCTCAAGGACCTCGCCCAAGTCTTTGCCCGTCTCCGTATCTCGGATGAAAATCTTTATCCAATCAGAGCCACTCTCGCTGAGTCCATAGGCCATGTACTTGCCATCGTCGGAGAACTCCTTTTGACTCAAGGCAATCGTACCGTCGTCGGACAAGGTATTGGGATCGAGAAACACCTTGCTTTCGTCGGTCAGCGATTTCTGCTGATACAAAACACTTTGATTTTGGAGGCCGGTGTTCTTGTAGTAATAATAATAGTCCCCATATCGCATCGGGGAACCATATTTCGGATAGTTCCACAGCTTGGTGAGTTTTGCATTGATTTTCTTCCACTGTTCACCATTTTCCAGGAACGGCTGGCTAATGTTGTTCTGGGCGTTGATAAATGCCTCGGTTTCCGCTGAGTCAGGATCCTCCAGCCACCGATAGACGTCTTTTATTTCGGTGCCGTGGAAGTCCTCCGACACAGTTTCATCTTTCCGTGCAATCGGATACGTAATCGTAAGCTTTTTGGATAAGGCTGCAACTTTATGTTCGTCGGTGCTTGACATGGCTCGAGTGGTACCTTTCCATATGTGTATGAATTTCTTTTATTTTAGAGCACATGTAACCGGCCGGCGGAGTTATTAGCGAATTACTTACAGTTTAAGGACAGGCTTCGATGAAGATAATTTCGGGGCAGTGCTTTTGGTACAATAATTTGGCAAAATCGGCGAACCAGCAATGAGCCTTGAAAATGGTATGCATTTGCAAAATTATCAATGCAAAACTGGAAATCTTAATTTCGACTATCTCGATAAATAACTGGGGTACTCTTCTTTTGAGCGATTTCCACTGCAATGCATTTTTATCGCATTGGGTCACACTAAAAAATGTATTCTGCACTCTTTTTTTTAAACTCAATACATATTTTTATACAAAGAAATTTGAGAAAACAGTAAGAATAAACATTTAGCTCTAAGGTAGGATGACCATTCAAACTAAAAAAAAAATTTGACATACTAAAAATTACAACAAAATAATGTTCTTTATCTTACCATAAAAAAATTTTTTTTTTTTATAATTAAAAATAGATTTAAAGTCTAAATGAATTAAGATGACAACAAAAATATGTTTTGTATAAACTTCCAAAAAGATTCATTGCCCATTTATCGACACGGAAAGGCCAATTTCGAATTTAGTGTGCTATGTGTTAAACATATGTACACCAAGATTCTCTTATTATTTCTAAAATTCTACTGTTAACATTACTTTTAGTAAAGTCCTCCTTGAATACCCTAAATATTTTAACACACCGATATAAGCTGACAACTGTTGCATAAAGTTATCGAAATTAAATGTTAGACCATATGTTTGAGTGACGGAATATAAACACAACTAAGCTAAATTATTGGTGGACACAAGAATTAAATTCTCAATAGATCCTTGTTTTTATATGTTTTAATTTGTACGAGGCGAGGAGACACTTTATTTGTTTGGTAAGTAGCACTATTACTATTTTTCTTTCATCATTTCCACGGGGAAACTGGCCATTTTCAGTATTTAAATTTCATATGTATTTTTTCTCATGCTCAGTGAGTATGTACGTTTGTATACATAAACAAACATTGTGTAGAAAATATGTACATACATCAGTACATACAATTTTCATATGTAACTTAACTGACTTGCATTTTCAGCTAATTGCAATGAGATTATTTGTAATATAATTAAATGAAGCAGCTGTGTAATCGCATATGTAATATAGTATGTGTGTCTCTGTAGGTGTATCCTATGGGTATGTACCCAAGATCAAGGGGCTGCTCTCCTGAGATGGCTAACAAACTAGTTTTTTCGTTCCCCAAATAAGCTTATCTCATATTTTTATTTAGCATGAACGCATAACTTAAGACCTTCATATCTTTCTTTAATAAATTTTAATTGCGTCCAGTTTTAGTTAAATTATTTACTTATTTATTTATAGATAAAATAGCACCATGAATACCGAAGAAGACCATGTAAATAAGGACAGCGCAGTACGAGTAGCTGTAAGGTAAGATTAATGCCAAAATGTTGAAAAATGAGTTACGAAATGATTCAGAGAATTAATCCAAATTAATATTTTAGAATCCGACCTCAAATCCCAAGGGAGGTGATCGATATGTGCCGGATTTGTACGACAGTAGCGATTGGGGAACCCCAGATCTTTCTGGGATCGGACAAAGCCTTTACCTTTGACTATGTGTTTGATAGCAACTCCAATCAGGTAAGGATATTGCTCTCATCTTAAGTTATATTCTAATACTTATACCCTACTAGTGTGATATATACGCGGAGTGCGTGGAGGGATTGGTGGAAAGCACGCTGCACGGCTACAATGCGACAGTGCTGGCCTACGGACAAACGGGATCCGGAAAGACCTACACCATGGGCACGGGCTTCGACCTCGAATCCGAATTATCCGAATCGTCCGTTTCACTCGGCATTATTCCACGCGCTGTTCGCCACATCTTCAGTGGCATTGAACAGCTAGCATCGGCGGGCAGTTCGGAACTCCCAGGAGCTGGTGGCAGTCCGCCGCACTTTAGTCTGGCAGTTCAATATATCGAGCTGTACAATGAGGATGTATTCGATCTTTTGGATCCCTACAATAAGAATTCCAACTTTAAAATACACGAAGATGCCAGCGGACAAATAACCATATCGGGAGCTTCAATAAAGCCCATCTCACAGCCACAAGATGCCTTAAAGTATGTTGAGGGAAAGTCTATTCCCTTAAATATATAGTAACCATTCTTGTATCCAACGCAGGTATCTACAGCAAGGAGCTCTAGCTCGCACTACGGCCTCGACAAAGATGAACGATCAGTCGTCGCGCTCCCATGCCCTCTTCACGATCTTTGTGCGTAGACAGCGCCTGCTTTCCCCCGTAGACAATCCAGCGGAGGACAACGATTTGGAAACCCTCACCTCAAAGTTCCATTTTGTTGATCTGGCGGGTTCGGAGCGACTGAAGAGGACACAGGCCACAGGAGAAAGGGCACGCGAGGGCATCTCCATTAACTGTGGCCTGCTGGCATTGGGCAATTGTATTTCCGCTCTGGGGGACAAATCCAAACGAGCTTTGCACGTTCCTTATCGAGACTCGAAGCTGACGCGTCTGCTGCAAGACTCTTTAGGCGGAAATAGTCGGACTCTGATGATAGCCTGTGTTTCGCCGAGCGATCGGGACTTTATGGAAACGCTGAACACCTTAAAATATGCCAACCGTGCTCGGAATATTAAGAACAAGGTTAAAATCAACCAGGATCAGAGTTCTCGAACTATTTCCCAGCTGCGCAGAGAAATCGCCACGCTGCAGATGGAGTTGTTAGAATACAAGCAGGTAAGCTTAATAATGCTGCTATTAATGATTCATATATATGGGTATAACTTTTACAGGGCAAGCTTGTATTAGATCGCGAAGGAAATACAACTATTTCGGACACTTTTAATGAGAACACCTTGCTTCTGTCGGACAACAAGCGGCTGCAGCAACGGCTCAAGGCGATGCAGGAAACTGTCAATCGATTGACGGAACGCAATGCACAGTTGCAGCTTGAGGTGGACTCCAAAAAGTGGTCAAGTGATGACAATTCTGATGTCGAAACAGCCGAAGTAATGGGCAAATATGTACTGCAAATTGAACAGCTTCAAGCCAAGCTAATAGAGTCTGAAGAATTGCAACGCCAACTGGTTCCCCGGAGCGTTAAGGCGCCTGTGTTCGATGGTTCGTATAAACTCTTGGTGAAAATTTAATTACAGCTTAATTAATTAACTTTTTTTGTAAAATCCAAAGGAGACATCATAAGCAAAGCCAAAAGGGGCCTGGAAAGGGAAAGAGAGCTCTTGATGTCCAGGTCTCTGCCGGGGAATCAAGAACCAATTGTTGGCTTGGACGATGTGGAACCTGGCAGTAGCGATTCGGAAGGTAAAACTATTTAAAAACAGTAATTTCTTAAACTTTATTTACCTGTTTTATTTTACAGAAGAGCGTGTGGTTAAAGACTTGCATGAGGTAAACATTGATATCGAGACGACTTCGAAATTAATAGAACAACTGGAACTCAGCGAGGAGATGCGCAAAAAAATGCAATTACAATACGAAGAACAACTGATGATTTTAAAATACAAAATTTCGAATACGGAGAAAGAACGTGACGAAATGTTGACGAACATGAGTACGTACAATACCTAATATAACATTAAAAATTTTAATCGATTCCTTTTTTTAGCCTCGTCTGTCACAGTCCCTTCTAAAGACAGTTTAAAAAGAGTTAAGTTGGATTATGAAGGCAAGATTTCCAATATGCAACAGGAGCTAAAGAGGTTACAGAAGACACAGCGGGAACACCAACAGCAACAGAGGCAGCTAAAGTCCCACGAAGTGCGAATAAACACGCTACGGAGCGAGCTGACTGAACTAAAGTTTACTAAGGTTAGTGCTTTCTTATAGTTGACCTTTTTTCGGATGAGGGCTCGCACAATGAAGTCAGAAGAGTCACACAATGTTGTATCACTGACATTTTGCTCTGGGAGCAGCTCACTGCACTTTCCGTTCTAATTTTCGGGAGAACAGCTCAGTTGCTCTCTCCGTTATGTTTTGTGCCCAACTCTGATTTAAAACATTTATCGTTTCAGGTTAAACTAATGAAAAAAATGTCGGCACAATCAAATCGTCACAAGGAGGAAGACAATCGAAAGTCAAAGGAAATCGCTCAGTTATTGAAAGAGAAACGTCGGCGGGAAAACGCCTTTACGTCTTTAGAAGCTAAAGTTACTGCCAAGGACCAAATCCTGAAGAGAAAAACCGAAGAAGTTATTGCTCTGCGTAAAAGTCAACGTGCCAAGCCAGGGCAGAGGGCGCTTAAGGTATTCACAAGGACGGCCCCGTTGACGGCAGTACGTCTCGTGCCGCGCGCCATCGATGGGAGAATCTGTGTCGCGCCATAGCACATGAAGCACGAAACAGGCAGATGATCACGCAGTGGGAAAAGGAGCTAAATCGTTTAGTAACTGAGCGAAACAATGCTTATCATGAGCTCAGCCTATTGGAAGATAGTTCACTTACCGAGCGAGGAGCCTATGATGATCTCAACGAAAAGGAGAATTTGAAAATCAACATTTCCTACCTGGATCAGAACATAGAGCATGTGCAGAAAGCAGTAATGGAAGTGGAAGACACAAAGGACTCTGCGTTCGGTGATGCGAATAAGATTCAGAATCTTTTGGATTCTAGTATGACAGTGCAAGAAGCTCTTTACATGTTGGAAAAGCTTGCCGACAATTCCGTCGTAATGGCGTGCAATTTGGCAATTTCGGAATCTCAATTGCAGGAGCACCAATCGCTCCTTAATGAAGCCCAACAGGAGCAGGAACTCCAACGCCAAATAATACAGCATTTCCTAGCACACAACACCAATGTTCATATATCTGAGATATTCGATTCGTTAAGTCTCAAAGACAGTAACCTTTTGAATACTGTCAATCCGAGTTCTGAAAAGTCTTTAGTTAGTAATGCAACCTATGACATACCGCAAGACGAGAAGCTATCTGACATTTCACATGTAGAAATGCGCAGGATGACAACTAGAACCCCTTCACCAATTGAGAATACAGACGCGTAAGAATAACGTTTTTACTAGAACAGCAATTTTCATCAATATTTACAAATATTGTTAAAGAATTCAGTTTAGACTACAGCAAATAAAAATTTGTTTTTTTTTTCCTATCTTAACAGGTCTGATAAGAGCCCCAAGGTCCGTAGACGTACAGCGAAACGGCAAGATCTTCTTTTTGGCGGCGCCGAGTTTCCAGATCAGGTAATGTCACCTTAAATCATTATTAATATTATCATTTCCATATTAAGAACATAACGATTTAACTCGGCAGGCTAATAATAAAATGACGTGATCGTGCATGCGAAGATGAGGTCATGGATGAGCACCGCGCATGGAATTGAACAATCGAACAAATAAACCTAAAATCGCATTGTTATTTTGGATGACTTGACTAACGGAACTTATGGTGTAAAAAGTCTGACATGATTAAATCAATTGTAATCAGAAATAACACTTAGTAAAGCAGAACGTTATGGAGAAATTCCTCACATGCATACATGCATATGGCAACGAATAAGCTTATAGCTTCAAGGTTGTATGTACCAGCCATTAAACAAAATAGGAAATACTGTAATATAATAATAAATTATTTTTATGTCAAAATTTGTAAATAAACAGAACTATAAAACAAAGGTGTTTTCAATAATAAATAGCTTAAAGATTTAGTGAAACAATTGGTTAACTTTAACTTGGCTAGGGGATTGTTATTTTCCCTATTAATATACCTTGGCAAAAATTTCGCTTATTTTTATTTAGCATTTAGGATTAATAAAAAATATAGCCGTCTTAAAATCCCTAAACATTACGGTACAATGGAAATATGATATATTTAAAACGCGATTAGTTGAACTGCCGTAATATGCGCTTTTGCCGCTCTCTTGACATTAATCGATATATCTATCGATTTTGACCGGCAATTCTGGACCAATCTGGCTTGCGTTTGCGAATAATTGGCAAATTACAAACAACTTTAAAATCACATCCTACCAACAATGAGCGACACAAATGGACCCGCTGTGCGCATGCCTTGGTATATATATGAACTTAACGTTTAACTTGTACCAGAATTAATGTTTTCCTTTCTCAAGGGTGGAGAAATATCGTCCAAGTGGCTTAGATGACTTGATTTCGCACGAGGAGATCATTTCAACAAGTAAGTACATACGATTAACAATTGAATGCACATTGATGGAATTACTATATATTTGCAGTCACTCGCTTTATTAGCCGCAAGCAACTGCCACACCTCCTCTTTTATGGGCCGCCTGGCACAGGAAAGACCAGCACCATATTGGCGTGCGCTCGTCAACTCTACACACCGCAGCAATTCAAATCGATGGTCCTGGAGCTCAATGCCTCGGATGACAGAGGAATTGGCATAGTTCGCGGCCAAATCCTCAACTTTGCATCCACCCGTACCATTTTCTGTGACACCTATAAGCTTATCATATTGGACGAGGCCGATGCCATGACCAACGATGCCCAGAATGCGCTGCGCCGCATCATCGAGAAGTATACGGAAAACGTGCGCTTCTGTGTTATTTGCAATTATTTGAGCAAAATTATACCGGCCCTACAGTCTCGATGCACGCGCTTTCGCTTTGCCCCGCTATCTCCGGAGCAGATGATGCCGCGGCTTGAAAAGATCATTGAGGCGGAAGCGTGAGTCTCTTAGTTCTTCTATTCAATGCATTATTCCTTATACTTTACCTGTGTTTTTTTGTTTAAGTGTTGAAGTAACTGAGGATGGAAAGCGGGCCCTGCTTACTCTAGCCAAGGGCGACATGCGAAAGGTTCTGAATGTTTTACAGAGCACCGTGATGGCATTTGATAAGGTCACCGAGGCTAATGTCTATATGTGTGTGGGCTATCCGTCTAAGCAGGATGTTGAACAGATCTTAAAGGCCTTGCTCGCCGGCGCCAGCATTGAGCAATCGTTTCAAGGTAAGAGAGAAAGAATGTCTTAAACGAATAGTGTTTCAAGTGTAAGCTTTTCTATGCAGCGGTCGAAGATGTCAAGCACGTCAGAGGTCTTGCATTGGAAGATGTAATCACAGAGCTGCACCAAATTGTTATGAGGCGTAAGTAATGTTAACAGTCGAAGGAAGTACCTTGATCTCTAATGCTAATATTTTTCTCGCCACAGTTGAGCTGCCAATGTCAACAATGAACACTCTTGTTATTAAGTTGGCCCAAATCGAGGAACGCTTGGCCAAAGGATGCACAGAAGTCGTCCAAACAGCTGCCCTATTGGCAGCTTTTGCCATTTGTCGGGATATGGTTGCCATGGAGAAGTGAAAGTTATCTTTTATTATAGCGATAGGCTAAGCGCATTAATGTGAGTGTTACATTTCTAAGGAAATCCTGTTGATTTGGATCTGCGAAAAAAAATAACAGCTTTTTTCTTCTTTCTTCCTAATTTAAGAAAAAATTGTAATTATAAGGAAAATTAATAATTTCAAGCCAGTTTTATATACATAAATAAATAGACTAAGATTTATTTCCAGATTTGTTTACTTAGGTTTTGCTGGAGCTCTCGGATAGTACCAAAATTGATTAATTTTAGTATATCCCAAAAGTATTGTAATAATTACAAGAAAAACACCATTAACTTAAAAATATTTAATATTAATTTATTACACTAAAATAATTTATTATCTATTTTTTCATGACCCAGTTCCATCGTTCCATAACTAAGGGAAGCTTCTTAGGGCCGCTATCTTAACGAGCTTACAAATAACAGTGTATATGTATGTAGTTGTATTAAACAAAATATCGCAGTATCGTTAATTGATTGTGAATCACATCACGATACTGCTTCATATCGGCCAGATATTAACAAATTGTTGTTTTTTATTGTTACTCCAAAAATCTCAGCTGTGAGTACATTTCGTTGGGCGTAGCAGGCTATAGGTCCCACCCAAAAATAACAATGGCTGCCGAAATAAAACCAGCTCAGCGGACCAACAATGATCGCTTTAACACATCCAAAAAGCCGGAATTGCTGAGTAAGCTGGAGGGCAGTAGCGACGATGTGAACGCCGCCATCCTAATACCCGGCGAAAACGGCGTAATTAGCGTTTCCGATGACAAGTGCGTATCATCTTTAATATAATGTAGTGCATTCACTCTTTTCGCGTACAATAACATTTAATTATATATATGTATATTCCTCTGACGTTGTAGAACTGTGCGCGTTTGGTTGAAACGCGACTCTGGCCAGTACTGGCCGAGCATTTGCCAATATATGCCCTCCGGCTGCACTGCCATAGAGTATGTCCCGGAGCCGCGGCACCTGTACATTGGCCAGGAGAACGGCACAGTGACCCAGTATACGCTCTCTGAAGACTGCAATCGCTTATCGTTCTTGCGGGATTACTTGTCCCATCAGGCCCGAGTCGTGGCCGTGGTCTTCTCCAGAACCCACAAGTGGATTCTGTCTGCGGGCAAAGATAAGCAGTTCGCCTACCACTGTACTGAAACCGGAAAACGGGTGGGCGGATACAACTTTGAGACAGCATGCACATCGCTCCAGTAAGTGTGATAAAACGGGAGTTGATGCTCTTTGAAATTTGATAAGCTGGCCCTGAAAATTAAATTTAAGCCCCTAAAGAGCCTTTAATTTAGAGGTTGCTAAATACCCTTATAAATCCCCGTTTCAGGTTCGATGCCCTGGCAAAATATGCTTTTATTGGCGATCATGCGGGTCAAATAACTATGCTGCGTTGTGAGGTCCAAGGAGTACAACTGATTACCACTTTTAAGGGACATACAGGTACATACTGAAGAAGAAATTAATTATTTAACTTCATTTAAAATAAATACTTTGCTTACATTATAGCGGAAATCCGTTGCTTGAGATGGGTTGAAGGCCCTCAGTTATTGTTTAGCGGCGCATGCGACCAGTCTGTCATAGTTTGGGATGTTGGCGGCAAGCGAGGCACCATCTACGAGCTGCAGGGACATAGGTAGGTGCATTTCCTAGTGTCATTTGCTGTTGCTAATTGATTTTTATATCTGTGCTTACTCAGCAACAAGGTTTCTGCTCTGGCGTACGCCAATCAAACTCAACAGCTCATAAGCTGCGGTGAGGACTCGGTCGTGGTTTTGGGAAATGAATGCAATGCGAAAAGAAGTTCCTGAATGGGTGGAATCCAACAACTGTCAGCTTTGCTCCAGGCCCTTTTTCTGGAACTTCCGCTCCATGATGGACCAGAAGCAGCTGGGTAAGTGTTGGAGCCTCTCATTGCGCAAACTTTTAGTTGCCTAACGAAAACGCAATTTTCTCCACTGCAGGAATCCGGCAGCATCATTGTCGCCACTGCGGCAAAGCCGTCTGCGACAACTGTTCGACCAATCGTATTAACATACCCATTATGGGCTTTGAGTTCGACGTCCGTTGCTGTGACCCGTGCTACAAACAGCTCCAGACCGTCGAGCGCCCCTCGCTGGCATCGTTTAACGATGCCAAACACTCAATTGTCTATATGGACCTCGACGAAGACCGCAAGCGCCTGTTGACGGTTGGCCAGGACAGGCTCATCAAAATCTGGGATCTGTCCAACATCTGGGCATAATACACGCATTAAATCCAAGTCGACGTACCAAAGGTATAATCATTCACGAGGTGGAACAGAGTGTGTGGCTAGAAATGACTAAAGTTCAGCCCCAGGACAGGTTCTCATACATACATATATTTAATGTAAAGCAATATCCACTGTATGTACGTAAATGCTTGCATTAAACACTGAAATACAGAAATCCATCGAAACGATACTTTGCTTATCGGTATATTTTTATTAAGTTTTTTATTAAAGAAATATTTATACATTTAATATCCACCCCTGCCCGGTGGCGGTGCACCACGGATCATGCTCGGCGGCGGACCGCGCATTGGCGGAGGAGCGCCACGACCCATGCTACCCGGCATCGAGGGCATACCACCGGGAATCATGCCTGGTGGAGGGGCTCCCATCATCGGAGCTCGGGGAACTCCGCGGCCCATTGGCGCCATGTGCTGCTGGGCAGGACCGCCCACGCCCCTAACCGGGCCCTGCAGGCCCGCTGGCACAGCCGACATATTAATGGGCACACCGCGGCCGGCGACACGACCCAATCCCGGTCCAGGTGCTGCTCCGGGGATGGGAACGCGGGGCAGTCCTTCCTCCTGGCGGCGGCGGTCCCTCAACGGTAAGTGAAACAATGTTCTCGCCACGCAGCAATACAAATCCCAGCACTCGCTTCTCCTCTCGCTCGGGCACTTTGGAGTTCTTCGAGCGAATCTTGCGGAACTCCTCGCAGTCACCCAAAATCAGATTCATGTGTTTGTCGAAGGCCTTGAAGGTGCCGATAAAGGTCCGCGAGTCTTGAAGGACGATTCGCACCCGGTAATTCAGGTGCTGAATCATTTTATTATTCTTGCCGATAGTCTGAAATAAAGAAGGGTTTACTTAGTATGTGAAATAGAAAATTTGCCGGTATGCTTGGCATGCATCTTTTGAAGAGCAGGCATTTAATTTATTCTCAACCAATGCAATGTGTTCTTAGTTTCTGGTGAATGCATTTAAATTAATACAAGTTAAATTAAATAAAAAATATAATTTGCCATATGAGTTTATGGCAAAAACATTGTTTTATGTGTTTGTATGCCTGTATGTAATACATACTAAGTATGAACGTAAATATGGAGACCTAACCGCCAAAAAATACACATATATACAAAACCAAAAAAACAACAAGCTATTTTATATACTTTACCAACTTAATAGCAAAATTTGCACTTACCATTTTGTAGTATTTCTGTAATAATACAGCTAAAGATAAATAAAATTACAGATGCCGAAAACACGGCGTTTTCAGAATAGCATCAAGGGAAAATCGAATAGGGAATACGACTATTCGATATATTCAGCATATTTAATTATCGAGTACAATATCTCATTTACGCCATTCCTGAACCAGTTCACATGCGGCCCAGTGCTGCCAACTCGTTGGGTCATAAGAAAGCTAAGCTATTTTACCTATTTTTTTAAAGCTATTTCTAGCTGCTATTCAGTGGTCATACGCTTTTTAAGTTTATTTTATGACCTAAAAAGTTGGAACAATGGACCGAAGTGAGGGTCTTGAACCCATCTTGAGCCTTTTTAAGGTACTTTCGGCTGTTTTTTTTACAGAAATTGAGATGCCGCCCGTGCCCCATGTTGTTGCGCAATGCGCACCCATCTCGAGTGCTTTCAGTTGTTGAAAACTAAAAACTTTCATCGAAAAGTAGATTTTTCTTAAGCCTATTTTAAGCTTATTTATATCTGTGGTCTAATGCCTTTTAAGTGTGACCTGTTTTAATGGAGGAGAAAACCCGCTCTTTTTCCTGGCGAATTTCAGCATTTATTTATTTGAATGACCATTTAATTTCGAATTTTCAATATTGCCTAATATAAGTATGCCAATTTGGCTTAGAAAATATTTGTAACTCTCGGTAGTCGTTATTTTTCCAATTTGTTTCGCATTTGTCAATCGAAAAAGGCTAGATCTAGTGGGGAAAATAGCTAAATTGGCAACACTGATGCGGCCACGTCATGTGAACTCTCTCGCTCTCTCGCATTTATTCTGACATTCTACTTGGAAGTTTTTTGTGAGGAAGCGGCAAAGCCCCGAAGTTTTACTCGTTGGCAAATTGGAGACAATTAAATTGGTAACGTATGCACCCGTTGACGAGCCGCAAATAAACGGTGCCGCCGCTTTACTGCCATTGTTATCGTTCGCCTACGCTCCATCTTTTTAGGGGTGCGTTCTTACACGTCGAGAGGCAGCGGTTGCAGCGCACGAAAAACACTAAACAACACAGCCAACACAGCCAAGTCGACGGTGCAGAATGAACATCTTCCGGTTCGCTGGGGACTTGTCCCATGTCTTCGCCATTATTATATTGCTGCTGAAGATCTGGAAGACGCGCTCGTGCGCCGGCATATCCGGCAAGTCGCAGATTCTGTTCGCGGTGGTCTACCTGACGCGCTACCTCGATCTCTTCACCACCTACGTGAGCCTGTACAATTCGGTGATGAAGGTGCTATTCCTGGCAACATCCGGTGCCACGGTCTACTTTATGTATGTCAAGTTTAAGGCAACCTACGACCACAATCACGACTCGTTCCGCATCGAATTTTTGCTGGTGCCGTGCGCCCTTCTCTCGCTGGTGATTAATCACGAATTTACGGTCATGGAGGTGCTGTGGACCTTCTCGATCTACCTGGAGTCGGTGGCCATACTCCCACAGCTGTTCTTGGTGAGCAAAACCGGAGAGGCCGAATCGATCACCAGCCATTACCTCTTCGCCCTGGGATCCTACCGTGCGCTCTACTTGCTCAACTGGGTGTACCGGTACATGGTTGAGTCGCACTACGACCTCATCGCGATCTTTGCCGGAATCGTCCAAACCATTCTGTACTGCGATTTCTTCTACTTGTACATTACCAAAGTTCTTAAGGGCAAGAAGCTACAGCTGCCGGCATAAGCGCATCCATCATCCACATCATCAGTCCGAGGCATTAACAAACAAGTAAATATGGAGATGAAATGGATGGAGTGGCAAACGAGGCGAGAGAAGCACGGACCGTTTGACAAAGCGTATTTAGTTCATATTATACAGAAGATAAATCGAGCTCGATAAGCTCTCCTTAAGTTGTAATTATTTTATGAGAAATAAACCGAAACTCGGAAGTCAAAACTGTCTTGCAATACACCAATAACATATGTACATTGGAAATGTAACATTCTCCGTTTTCGGCGCAATCTCGAAATTTTGAATCCAGAAAGAACAGCAATCCCGAACGCAATAACGTTATAAATTTAACAAAGTTTACAAATGTTTTCCGTTTTTAGAGTCGACGGGTATTTCATCCAAAAACAATATCACACAAGAGGTCATAGATATTCTTGTTTAATTTAGACTTTAAATAATATCTATTAAATAGCTTCTAAGCTGATTTGTATCCTAATAAAAATCCGAGTAAGCTTAAGTCAATAACACATTCTTCAACAGTATCAACCAGCAAAAATAGGTAACTCCAATTGCTGGACAACATTTTGTCACAATTTTAAACAAATTCTAAACGATGTATTACATTCTTTGCCACAGACATTTCCGATATAAGCCTAATAAAGAAATTAATTCAATTGAAGGAGGATCACTTATCATAACAATAAATCAAAACCTTATGTGGCATAAACAATACTTTTAAAACCTTTTAAAATATTACATTATAAACGTAGTGAAATAAAAAACATATATGTTTTTTTTAATTTATTTTAGCCGAGATTTAGAGATTTAGATATTATCAAAAGGAAGCGAATTTCAGAATTTTTCTATAGTTTTTTAGCATTTAATAAAGCAATTTAAAAACTAAATCATTTTGTGGCACTCAATGTGGAAATTATTGAGGTTTTTTAATATGTGTTTTGCCTCTTATAATAATAACTTAAATAATTGATTAAATTTGTTTTTGTAGAAAGCAAGCTGCTAACCTTTTGAACATAGCTTTAGAAACATTAAATTCTATTTAGGCATTCAAGTTTCCAAATAGTTTTTTATTTTCGAAATTCTGTACTAATAATATTACAAAGAACATTGAAAATTTTAAATTTAAAAATAAAAACAATAAAATTGTGGAATTCAGTAAAAACAATAATTCCCTCTGGCCACACTATTATGCAAATTCTGCATTAAAATCAAAACAAAATGGGCAAAGGCGGAATTTTAAACCTGTTAATGCGACAAAGACCATCTGTAAGGACATTCTTTCAGTTTGGCAAAGTCAAGGGGTATGGGGCGGTCTATATCCTTCAAGTTATCTGAAATAGGTCATTGAAACAAGTGTACTTGCAGAGATACAGGCAAATATATACCTATTGTGACTGCCGGCAAGGTTTCTCCAGAGCGGAGCGTGCCCGAGGACATCAATAAGCCACCATACTATTTCAGAGACATGCCAGCGGGGAATACGCACGGGACACCGGAAATAAAGAATGCGGATCAGATCGAAGCCATGCGTCGGAGTGGCAAACTAGCGGCGCATGGTGTTACGTGAATGCGGCAAACTGGCAACAGTTGGCACAACCACCGACGAAATAGATGCCTTCGCCCACGAAAGGATTATAGCCGCCAGTGCCTATCCCTCGCCGCTGAGATACGCAGGCTTCCCCAAGTCCATCTGCACATCGATCAACAATGTCGCCTGCCACGGCATTCCGGATGACCGGCGGCTGGCCAACGGCGATATTATCAATATCGATGTAACAGTCTACCTGAACGGCTGCCATGGCGACTGTTCGGAAACCTTTCTGGTGGGCGAGGTGGACGAGCAGGGTCGATTTCTGGTGGAGGCCACAAAATCCTGCCTGGATCAGTGCATTTCGCTTTGTGGCCCCGGGGTTGAATTCAATAAGATTGGGCAGTTTATAGAGCGTTACTGCGCAGAACGAGAGCTCGAGTCTGTAGCCGCATTCATTGGCCACGGCATCGGCAGTTACTTCCACGGTCCACCTGAGATATATCACTATTGTAAGAGAAAGGACCGCTTTTGCTCCCTAATCTTACATCCCTTAATTACTTGCAGACAACGAAGCTCGTGGGAAAATGCAGCCCGGTATGACTTTTACCATTGAACCTATTCTGTCCTTGGGCGGATCGGAAGTTGAGGTGCTGGAAGATGGCTGGACGGCGGTTTGCTTGGACGGCGCCCGTAGCGCTCAATTTGAGCACACCATTCTAGTTACCGAGACGGGAACTGAGATACTCACAAGGACCTAGGAACTAGCATCATCGACTTATGTACATGAATTTTTATTCTTGACATTGACTCTTGTTTGTGATTCGCATAAAGTGTAAATGTAGTGTCCAGATATGAGGCAGTCTTGTGCATTTTTGTGCCGTATTATTCGTCGTAGGTAGGTGCTCTTTAAGTGCCCTGAGAAGCTGCTCCTGCTCCATTTAGCTGCATATGGCGTTGGATTTCTGAACCGGCTTCTGTATGGGCAGGAACAGCTTGAACTCGGGCGGCAACTCGTCCTCTGAGTAGAGGCGATCGGAGAAGTACACTCGACGGATGCGACAGTTTGCGTGTATCTGGACACGGAGTGTCTCCACATAGTTCGTTCCGTAGGCGCGACGGGTGAAGTCGGACAAATTAAACTGGATCTGGTTCCAACCCTCATCCAATCGCATGGGCATTGTGCAAATGAATGGCTTGACGCGAGTGGTCGACTGGTAGTTGCTGGCCCTAAATCTGCGCCGCACGTTCTTGTCGTCGAGAACCTTTTATTGGGGGAACAGGAACAGGATAGCCAACATAATTACATATCTAAACAAAGGAAATGCAGCTGCATCTTACCTGCACTTCAAAAGTGAAGTACTTCTTCATGTTCTTGATGATCATCACCAGAAACGGAAGCTTAATGCCCAGCGTCTTCTTCGGATCGGCCGGGCATGTGATGAACGTGGTGCTGACATTGGTACCGACTATTTCGAGGACCAAGCTCTGTATGTCATTGTCCGTGATGCGCTTGATGTGCCCATTGCGCACCTTCTTGTCCCACAGCTGCAGCGGCTTCGAGCCAATACTGTACAGAATCGATAGGAATCCTGATTGGAAGGTGTTTTTGAACATCTCGCGGCAGCTGCTGTGATCGACCACCGGTTTTCCTCGGACAAATATAGTCTTCCTTTGCCAATTTATATAGGGCCAGCTTAAAATGGCCAACAAAATTTTGCGAAGCCGGAACTAGTACAAGCTACAAACATGAATACTAAATTTTCATGTCAATAAATTTGTTTAGCATGGCCTCCTGTTTGTTGCCATAACAATGGCTGAACAGTGTTACCAGGTTTCAACATGTTTTAAAAAGACATCGCGTTTATGCGATATTTTTGAGGAATAATGGAAATGGAATCTAAAGTTTCAAAAAAACAAAGAGAAAACGCGTACCTAAATGGAACATTGGAATGTGAGCGGAGAGGTTTTGTTAATCGATATGTTATTGAGTCGAGTGTCACCACCAGTTGAGCATAAAAAAAATAGACAGCTTACTAAATAAAACAAATGGCTTCAACATCGAGGTAAAAACATTTCGTCACCACAAAATTTGCACCTTTTCCGTAATGGTTTTCTTCCTGCAGACTCGACAACAACAAGGTGTGCTGCTATGCACACCCCGAATCTCCTCTGATCGAGGATTACAGGGCTGGCGACATGATTTGCTCGGAATGTGGTCTCGTTGTTGGCGACCGCGTAATTGATGTCGGGTCAGAATGGCGAACCTTCAGCAATGAAAAGAGCGGCGTTGATCCCAGTCGTGTCGGTGGCCCAGAGAATCCTCTGCTCAGCGGTGGCGATTTGTCCACCATCATTGGTCCGGGCACGGGCTCGGCTTCCTTTGATGCCTTCGGCGCCCCCAAATATCAAAACAGACGTACAATGAGCAGCTCAGATCGCTCTCTGATATCTGCATTTAAGGAGATTTCCTCGATGGCCGATCGCATTAATTTGCCAAAAACAATTGTTGATCGCGCCAACAACTTGTTCAAACAGGTGAGAGTGGTCCACTAGGATGTCTAATGACCTTGATTTAATGTTGCTTGTTTTGTAGGTCCATGACGGCAAGAACCTGAAGGGCCGATCCAACGATGCCAAAGCATCCGCTTGTCTGTATATAGCTTGTCGCCAGGAAGGAGTGCCTCGTACCTTTAAGGAAATATGCGCTGTAAGCAAGATCAGCAAAAAAGAGATTGGCAGATGCTTCAAGTTAACACTGAAGGCACTGGAAACCAGTGTGGACCTGATAACAACAGCAGACTTTATGTGTCGCTTTTGCGCAAATTTGGGTAAGTACCACGCACGACTCTGTGCTCGCTTGTGCGAAAATCCTAATAAATACTTCGTGAAACAGACCTTCCGAACATGGTTCAACGCGCTGCCACGCACATCGCTAAGAAAGCCGTCGAAATGGATATTGTTCCGGGCCGTTCCCCAATATCCGTGGCTGCCGCTGCCATTTACATGGCCTCGCAGGCATCGGAGCATAAGAGAAGTCAGAAGGAGATCGGTGACATAGCCGGAGTGGCTGATGTCACCATCAGACAGTCCTACAAACTAATGTATCCACATGCCGCTAAGTTATTCCCCGAAGACTTTAAGTTCACCACACCAATTGATCAGCTACCGCAAATGTAAGCCTTTGCGCAGATCCCGATGCTCAATACTAACGCTAACGTTAAGAGAAGAGAAAGAGGAACCGTTCTTAATTTAATCACAAAAATTTACGATTTTATTAAATAAAAAGTTAGCATAACGAAATAATCAGAGACCAAGCCGAACATAATGCTTTCCATTTGGTTAAAGTCGCTGCTGAGTTGAACCCATAAAGTTTTCGAAATTTATTTCCATATATCATAATAACTCGCGTTTTTATCTGTATATATCTTGGGTGTAGGCGATTATAAGTAAGCTACTAATCCAGAAATAATAATTGCAAACTACGTTTATACGCTTGATATTTGCAAAACTTGAATAATTCTGTTTATACATAAGCTTTAATTATGTGATAGAAATATAATTGAAATAAAAGTGAATTCTACAACTTTCAACAAGTTAATTCGCAAATATGCCTTGCGTTTAAACGTAGTTATAGAGTGAAGGCATCTGGAAAGAACTAAGCCACAAAACAAAATAGTTCAACAGTTCGAAAGCAAAGAATATGCGTGTGCTAATAGGTAATGACGAATTATCAGTCGCCAACAACAATAGTTATTGCTGAGTTTAAACAGTGTACATTTATGTAGATAGATAACTAGTCAATAGAGAGCGAGCACTTCTCGTCATCGCTGTGGCCCACACACTCCAACGCCGGCCGATGCTCGGAGTCCCACATTCCGGGGCCACACCGCTTGCACAGACCACTCAGGGTGCACGGAATCTTTGGCAACTGTCGGTATTGGTGGAGCAAGCCGCGCGCCTTGCGCAGGATCAGCTGCCCATCCATGTACATGGCCAGTGAACTGAAGTGTAGCAGCATCTCGTCCGGCCGCAAATTCTGCGCTATCACATCATCCGCATAGACGGCAATGATCGCCAGGCAGAGGAACAGATGGAAGTAGTCGGTCAAGTAGTTGGACCAGCACGCCTCCCACATTCGAATGACCACGGCTTCGGTGAACTCGCGCTTGAAGCACAGCAGCAGCCATCGGTGGCAGAAGAGCAGCTCCATCGAGTCGTTGTGTTGGCCCAGATGCTCGTAAAAGCGCGGCAGCATCACCCTGATCAGCTCGCGCAGGTAACTAAGGTTGTGGTCCACATCCCGGTCGGTGGGAGTGCACACGAAGAAGGCCCGCTGCATCAGTCCCACGAAGCACCAGAAGGTCTCCGACTCGTTCTGCACCTCGCATAGCACTGGGGCTAAGAGATCACTCATACCCTGGAAGAGAGAACATTTTTAAACTTTGGGACTCCTAATATCGTTTTTGAAAATATTCAAAAGTCTGCAAGTAGTATGGTAACCTTGGAGTTCGAACTCGCCTGACATGGTAACCCTACTCAATTCATTTTAATGACTTTTCAGTTTTACGCACCTGAGAATAGGACATCCCAGTATTGTAGACAGCAAAGTTAAGCAGAATATTCTTCATAACCTCCGTGTTGGGGTTATCGTCACCGCAGAAAAAGGGATTAGTCCGATCCGTGCGTACCACATCCTTCTCAACCACACACTGAACGGTCTTCCAGAAGTGTATCTGCTGTTCTGGAGACATGGAGTAGAGGCGCTTTCGTGTTATTTCCTCGTACTCCTGTCGCTTAATGTCCATCAATACAGCTCGATCCTCGAAAGTCGAGGAGAATGAATAACATTTCAGGAGAAAAGGCCACACGGTCTTGCGCAAGCTCTTCTCGAGACCGCCAAAGAATACACACTTTCGAAGCAGTAAGTCATCCTCAATCTGTCCCTTCTCGTTCAAAAGTGTTCCATAGAAGAAGTTGGTGGTTATTTTCTTGACATCCCCCTCATCCGGATGCATCTCCGATTTCTTAACCTCCGGCCGACAGACCATGAAGTGCCTGTACGGCAAGTCGAACTTGTCCTGGCCCGTCTCCGATGTGATGTTGTGCAGAAAACAGTGCCACTGATGCAAGACCTGGGCCAAGTGGTCCAAGCCGCCGTAGTGGAAATGGAGAATTTTGTACTGGGATTCCCGCGAAGCAATCACCAGCTGACCGGATGTGCAGTTGTCATCGTTGAAGAAGAGACGCAGCGAGCGCATCTGGCTCAAGTCCACGGAAAAGTGGCGGCACTTCAGAGCGGATTTCTGGCGATCAGCCGGGGTGGAGTTACCACTGTCCGGGAACTCCAGGTTATGCTGGAAGGCCAACAGTTCCGGGGTAGTCCACTTGGGGTTCTCGGACGCCGGTCCCTCGGCAGCACCACTTGTACAATCGCCATCTGTCGTCCGGATGGTTATGCAGTTGAACGACTGCGAGATATTGCTGTTCTCGATCTGCGGATTCGAAATCGTTATGTTCACCGGATGTGATTGGGTTATTCTTTAGCAGCGCTGTCAAGTCGTCTATGGAAGCGGCCTGGCCTCCGAGCAGAGGTTGAAGCTCATTCTTCAGCTCCTGCATCTCCGCCGCGTTGTCTTCTTCCTCTCGCATGTCCCGCTCCTGGATCGTCTGAGGTATGGTGACGTGACAGTAGCCATTACGGGATTCCGGCGACGACTTGGTACGTGGATTGCACTGACCCCTGCAGTCCTCGGTGTTCAGGTTGGTGTATTTACATAGCGAAGAGTTCGGTATCCAAGTGAGGAGCAGAGTGGGCCTCTTGGCGCTATTATACTGATCTACGAAGGTTTTCGTGGTGCACGTTAGGTATCCCGGGTTGTGCAATATATCCGACTCATCCCGCGCTATTGTCGGTGGATGAATGCAAACGTTATTCTTGCAGAAGAGTATTTCGTTGTCTTCGTAAGAGATATCGATTTTTTTGTCCAATCTCTCGTCACCTAGTATGTAGCTAGATGCCTTCTTGATAATACGTCCAATGGGCATTTTTGAATGTAATATTCTTGAGCGGGTGGTACTTTTGCAAAGTGATATTTGATTCTTATTCGGATTAATAAAAGACTTTTCAATCGGGGCTGGGAACGGGTGTTGGTACTTCTGCTCTGGTTAGCTTTTGATTTTGTTGTTAAATCTGGTTTGGTAATTGTCGCTGGTTACCATTATATTTTATTTTGGGTGCTACGTTTGATGCATCGTCGAAACAATTATTTTTTTTGCGGAATCCAAACGATTAAATAAATGTAAAAGGTTAATTTTGCCGTCAGCGAACTCTCAAAACCAGGATGACATTGGAGGAAAAGAATCTGGTGGGGAACTTAGCGCAGGCGCACTTGACAGCATGCAAAATTAGTTTCGATATTTAAATTATTTAATAAAATTAATTTTAATTTAATAATTTGTTGAAAATTCCCCCAAATCCTATTAGTAGTTTTTTAATTGAAAATCTTATTCTTTTAAAAAAATTAATAAATTCAGCTGATATCTGTCCACAAATTAATAGGTTAAAAATTTATAAAGTAAAAAATACTATACTGTTAAAAACATATTATAGTTTAAAAACATACGATAATAGATTTTTTAAAATTAAGTATTTAAAAGTGAAACATTTCGGAACTGGAACAATGAGAGTCGGCGGCCAAGATACCGATATATTTTCGCCTAACCATCCCATCACTAAAGTAAATAGAATCAATAAACGCGTGAAGTGAAAATATTTACATTTATATTCTGCCGATTTGTAGTTATTAAAATTATGGCAAGCAAAAGGAAACACCCTTCAGCTGAGAAAGCACAAGATGACTCTTTTAAGAAACACACACTTGATTCGGATGAAGAAGATTCCGACGACTATGAGCGGTACGATTATACATTTTATTTGTTGTGACTCTATTTACCTTCTTTTTGTGTACAGGGAATATCTTAATGATAGCGACATCGAAGGAGGCGAGGAGGGAGTTGCTAAAGAAGTGGACGATGTAAAGGTGACACCTTTCAATATGAAGGAGGAGTTGGAGGAAGGTCACTTTGACAAAGATGGCCACTACCACTGGAACAAGGAGTCGGAGGCGAAGGACAATTGGCTGGACAACATAGACTGGGTTAAGGTAGGTAACTCGCAGTACATTTGCAATAAATATCCATAACATTTTGACTTACAGATTGGCAATCAAAAGAACGCCTTCGGATCCGGCCAAAGAAGACCAGAATTCCAACTCTTCCGATGATGATGCTCTCGTGCCCGCGGACAAGGCCTTTAACCTGTCAATGAACCTAATGAAAATGTTGGAGTTTATGAAGGCAGGAGAGACTGTTAAGATGACCTTGCAAAGGCTTGGGAGTCAACGTCCCGTCCTGACCACTCTTCAGAGAATTAAGCAGAAGAAGGCCGGTATTGTGGACACAAAGACCCAGGAAATCTCCCAGCTCACTGAGCTGGCCAATGAGATTCTTTCGAAGACCGGCAACATGGATATCTACCAAGAGACTTTTGAAAGCATCAAGTCCAAGCTAGCCGATCTGCCGGGTACTAGCAAATCGAAAGCAGCCGATGATATTGACATGTATGCAGATGACTTTGAATCCAAGGAGTCGGAGCGTTCTAAAGCCCCAGCAGCCGCAACAACTTCCAGCCAAACGATGTCCAGTCCTCCAGAGCTAGCGTGGGAATTCAAATGGTCGCAGAATGAGACTGAGGTTCAAGGCCCGTTCACAACTGAGAAAATGTTGAAGTGGTCCAAGGAGAATTACTTTAAAAATGGGGTCTATGTTCGAAAATGTGGCGAAGACACAAATTTCTATTCCAGCAATCGGATAGATTTTGATTTATACTTGTAAGGTTTTAAGTACAACGATTATGTTAAATGTACATAAATCTTATCCTGGATTTGCTTGCTGTCAAGGGAAAAATGAAATCATGATCAACAATGTAATATTTGAAAATAAACTTTTGTTAATTTATTCCGAATTCTTCACCCATACTTTTGTAGAATGCATTGCATAAAGTAATAAATAAAGTAAAGTTACTGATTGTGCCAATTTCTGATAATAAAATTATTTTAAATTAAAAAATTTAAGGAACAAATAAAAAGTATCGCTATTCGAACGCCGATAGAAGTATCGATAGTAAGACAGCTTTCGAGCTTCGACAACCCTGAATCACACATCGATTAACACTACTGAAAATTGTTTTATGTTTAATTAAAGACAGCCCTGATAATGCGAGCTATAATTTTTTTGTGGTGAGCATCAAGTAGAGTTCAGCACCCCAACACCGATTTCCAGACAGGACTACGTCCTGCGGACGCGTAACCAATTGCCAAGTCGTTGAAGAAGACCCAGATACTTAGTATTTCATCAGGGGCTCAGTGCATCGAAACGAAAAATAGAATTCTGGACCAGTTGCAACAATTGCCAGCATGACGAGCAAGCACACCTATTCTACCACTAATTTCTCCGACCAGCAACTGAAGGAGCAGGGCAACTGCCTGTTTGCAGCTCGGAAATATGACGACGCCATAAACTGCTACTCAAAGGCCATCGTAAGTGTAGTGTGTGGTGTATAGTAATGTACATAATGTTTACATTGCTGCAAATCTATGCTGTCCATGTGCGAAATCCATCCAGATAAAGAACCCCACAAATGCTACCTACTTCACGAATCGAGCCTTGTGCCACCTTAAACTGAAGCGATGGGAGCTGTGCTGCCAGGACTGTCGGCGCGCCCTGGATATAGATGCAAACCTGTTGAAGGGGCACTTCTTCCTGGGTCAAGGACTCATGGAAATCGACAGCTTTGACGAGGCCATAAAGCACCTGCAACGCGGTTAGATAATATGACGTGCAAAACGTAATTTGGAAACTACATGAATCGATTTCAATTGCAGCCTATGATCTGTCAAAGGAACAGAAGCAAAACTTTGGCGACGACATAACATTGCAGTTGCGCCTGGCACGCAAAAAACGTTGGAACGTCTTGGAGGAGAAGCGGATACACCAGGAAATTGAATTGCAAAGTTATTTGAACAGGTATAAAAAACCAAAACTATACGATTACGTATCAGTTTATCTGGTTTATTGATACCAAAAAGGGCGCACTCATGCTTTGTGGGAATAAACAACCTGTTTAATGTTTACAGATTAATAAAAGCTGACATGGAAAACCGTTTGGCCCATTTGAAGCTAAACGAAAGCTTGCACGAAGAGCAGCTTAAGGATAAACAGCAGGAAATTGAACAAGAATGTGTAAGTACTCTCTTTTTATACCCTTTCAGAGGGTATTATAATTTTGCCATGATATTTGCAACGAAGGTCTTCTTGGGAGCATCTTATAGCCAAAAAGAAAGTGATAGCAAAAAGCCGTATATCTTCCGATCCGCTTTTACAATCTTAAATAGTTACAATCAAAATTTTGAAAAAAAATTGTTAGTTTCTTTGCTTGTTTTTTTTTTTTAATATTAAAGTAAGGAAAATAATTATTATTATTCAATTTATTTAAAAAAAATTAGTTGAAATCAACGCGCATCCTCAACGGAAGTATTATCAATTTATAAGGATTCTTATTTATATTTTTGTAGGACGACCATGTCCAGGAACTAAATAATATCTTTTCAAAAGTTGATGAACGTCGAAGGGTAAGTACCGAAATTATTGTGCATCGAGTATATAAAACGAGTATTACGATTATGTAGTAACTATTATTGTCACAAGTAAATTCCAAGATATAGCTCCTTATTAAACTCTTTGAACTTTCAGAAACGCGACGTTCCCGATTTTCTATGTGGCAAAATAAGCTTTGAGATATTAACGGATCCTGTGATAACTCCTTCTGGAATTACCTACGAGCGTAAGGATATAGAAGAGCATTTACAGCGAGTTGGCCATTTTGATCCTGTTACACGCGTTAAACTCACTCAGGATCAATTAATACCAAATTTTTCGATGAAGGAAGTTGTTGACTCTTTTATTGCCGAAAACGAATGGTCCTTAGACTACTAAGTTAGAAATGACAACCAATAAGAAAACCCTATCATTGTAATTGAATTAGTTGTTAGAACCCAGTTCCCATTGTCTAAAGAATATAATTATAGTGATAATAAAAGCGGATATGCAAGTGATTGATTGTAGTTGTTTAATTCAATAGACGATTGGAACTTATAGGAAAAATTTAAAAGCAAAATAGTTTGTTTAAACAATTTGTAGGGTAAAATTTAAAATATTAGAACTTTTTTATTTAAAAAAAAATTAAACAATTAAATTATTTTTTTTAGGGAACAATATTTTTTGTTTCATTTATCGTCATTCCGATACTATTTCAAAAACAATAATGGTCGCTATCTTGTCAAGAGCAATCGATAGTCTCAAAACATCGATAGCCTCAGGACGCAATCAAAACAATTTTAAAACAATTTTCATGGCATTCTAATTTGCTGCGTAATATTTGCTATAATTCGCTTAATTTACAATGGATTATTCGCAAGACCAGTCCCAGTTGTCCGTTGAAGAGTCGGCTCAAGACGCTCGAATCATATGCTTGCAAAATCTGATCGAAAAGAATATTGAGATAGGTAAGTAGCCGGCGCAATTGCTATAAAAACTATTAATATTAACTCTTTGGTTTATTTCATATATAGAACAGCAAATTGAGAGTAACTCATTCGGCGATTCAATAGCGGCTATCGACCATATTATACGGAAAGCCAATGACATTGTCAAGGGCCATGAAGAGCGCCGCACGAACTCTACGGAACTCGTTCTGGACACGGAGCTGCTGAGGCGAAATCATGAAGTTGTGGGCAAAGCCATTCAATACAACACCAACTTCACGGATCGAATTGTCCAAAATGCTATTGTAAGAACTTCACCTCAAGTAATGCTAAGTAACCCCTCATGTAATACTTTGTGAAAACGACCCACAGAATCAGCTGGTTTTCAAGGAGAACGAAGAGGATTGGGACTCCGTTTGCGCCTTGGCTATTCAATTCGGAAATCCCCATTTCACCAGCGACAGCATGCTTCCCTTTATAGACGTAGCGCCCAAGGAGCATATTCCCAAACAGCGTTCTCAGCGCAAGACGAAATCACAGGTAATAATACTTTAATATGTTTCGATCCCTTAAATAACGTACCAACTTTTCAGGTCGAGGAAAAACGTCCGAAAAAGAGTGATAAATTGGAACGCAAGGACGAAGGTGCTGCTTCCGTCAACAATATCATGAAACAAATCAGACATCTATATCGCGAGGGCGGCAACCAGCCGATTCCATACTTCAAACTGATATGCAACCCTCACAATTTCATGGAAACGGTGCAGAATGCATTGCAAGTTTCGTTTCTGGTCAAGGAGAATATGATTGCTATTGAAAATGGCGGCGATGATGACTTACCGCTTGTCTACATTGTTCCCAATCCTAAAGGACTTGCTGAAAATGAGTCAGCTCAGGCCATTTGTTCCATTGATGTTTCCTTCTGTGAAGTATGTACCAGTTATCTATGTCTATATATTGAAAACTTATTTAATCTTTGTTTTTGTTTATAGAAAATGATAAAGCACTACAACCTCCGAGAGCCAATGCTGAAAAGACTGCAGGATAGTTAGTTATAGTTTTACATTTGAATGAATAGCTTTAAGAACTAAAATGCTACCCTTTAAATTCGCTCTTGTTATAATAAAATGAATGTTAAGAAGTGTTCAGTGTAAATCTTCAATTTTTAAATGCAAGGCTACAGTTTCAATAATGAGAATAATGATGTGTCGGGTTGTACGCGTGCAAAATAACCTATTATTCGACGTCTGTGTTATCCAGTAATTAAATAATTGGTCATCTTAATAGATAAAATAAATGTGTAATGTATTTATTATTTACATCATTTGCGGGTTGATCCCTAATTTGGAAACTAGGAATTTGAGTTTTACTTATTTTCTGTCTTCACATTTAAATTAAAGAGTAAGAATACGTGTTTCTAAGGTAAATAGTTTTAAAATAATAATACTAATATGATATATAAATTATATATAAAAAGTCCACCTGACCAACATTTGGAGAGTTATTTTTTTTAGTTGTAAGCTGCTTTAAGCAAATGTGCTTTATAATCGAATAACAGAGACATCTAACTTACAGAATATAATAAACACAACAAGCAAATTTTAATAGTGAAAATATAAGGAGTATACTCTTTTAACCATACATCAAAAATATCTACAAAATAAATGGATAGGTAACCCCCATCACCTAATCTTCCAAATGAAAAGCACTACAATAATAGATAACTTTCCACATTTGGGTTATGGAATGTGCTCTACATTCATTAAAAAATCACTCCTAAGCTAAGAAATAAGTGTAATTTTCGGCTGCAGTGTGGTGCTATTAATTGAATTCCGTTAACTTAATTACACAAAGAAGAAATTAAGATTAATTAAGATTTATTGCGCCGAATAGCTTAGGGTTAATTGCGTTTGTGTGGTGGACGGAGTTTAAAAGGCTTGGCGTAAAATAAAAGCTTGATAATGATAATAGTGCAATGCATCTCTCTATTGAAACTTTTGATGTATTGAACTTACAATTTCCAGAAACTCCAATGACCTAGCTTACTGATTTTTATATATGTAAGTAGATTGAGCAGTGACGAAAAGACTATAGTTAATTATAAGTAGCTTAAAACTGAGCAAAGTTAGATTCAAGCATAATATAAATAAAACCAAAATGAAGATTTATTACTCCATATCAGCACACACCAACAAGAACGACCCAATTAATAGAGCCCCAATCTAGGAAATACAAAATTAATGATGCACAAGCGAAGTTTAAATAACTTTGCCAAGTTGAGCTTTTAATAAGGGAAAACATAGGGCCATATAAGTTTTTGTAAGATTATTCAGGGAACTAATAAGCCGAAGGTATTGAAGGATGATCAATGCAAATTATTATAATTATAGAAGATTATTGTAAAGGAATCTAATTAATAATATAGTTTGGAATAAGACTCCAGAAACATTCAGGGGAGTTCATAGATCAAGAGTTGTTAGGAATCATTCAAGCATGGTACCACTTTTTGCATCACAAACTTAACCTTTAAAATCGGTGAACCTTTGAGAATTTAATTTAAATTGCTAAACGAATATATTTATTCAGAATCACACATCGTAATGTTACATGGTTATACTAACTAGCAATTAAGTATAAAATAAACAAGATGATCCGTCAAATGATAAACAGATGGACTCGACCTATAGATTTCCAAAAGATCAAACATTGTCAGGACTATGCACATATCTCATTCGATTGGGAGGAGGAGCTTAATTCCGAGCTGGGGGTTCTGCTGAATTATAACCAATTTCGGTTCCATAAATTTCATTGGATTACTTTCGCATTAAGCGTTTGCGTAACGTTCGAATGTACATTTGTTCTCGCATTGATGATGTTTAGCTGAAAGCTACATAAAGTTACATACATGCATACATGTGCATAGACATCACCCACATTATTGTAACTCATTCGCGCTTCACTCGCACAGTTGCGGTCAGTTCAATAGGGACAAAGGAATGAATAAATTATACTTACCTATTATATTTTCTTTTCCTAATTTGTTTAAATTTACTTCAATTTGATTCATGCCTAAATATGTAATGTTTAAATTCGAAAAAAGATTTTTTTTTTTTGTATTATGTGAAAATGAATAGACTGATAAGTTAATTTATGTACTAAAACTGTACTGTAAAATCGTCACAGAAATCAAAAACAGCTTTATTGCATGAGGAATATTATTCTTAATGTTTAGTTAAGCTTTATCAAAATTATTAACTGCCATTTAAGTGGGGTTTTAATGACTCAAGTGACAGTTAACATTAACTGGAAGCCGTTTGATAGTTAAGAATTTCTCGATTTAACAAAGTGATAAACAAGTAGAGGTAGTTGTGCCTTAGAGTTTGACCTTTCTTAATAAACATGCGAATAAAAATTATTTGAATTTAACTGCTAGTTAAGTTAGATTGTAATTAAAAACCTACCCGAACATAATCGATTATAAATTCTTATATTTTAGGCTGCTCCCATTTTGCCCTCTACTGTAGGCACGCACATATCTGTACGTACGCACATTTGGCTCCAGACTTTTGGTTTTGGGTGGCGTTGGCAAGCGACGCGGCGTCGAGGCAATGCTGCCCCGCCGCTCCTCCGGGAGCTCCGGAGACCTCAGTTGGCACTCGATCGGATCGCCAGAGCTGCGCTGATGCTTGCCGCGCGCTCTGCCTTCAACACTTCTGTGTTCGCAAAGCCGCTTTCCCGAAAATTTCAATTCGGATTTCAGTTCGGATTTGAGTACCACGCGATGAAGACGAACGGCAGCTTCAGTTAATCCAGAATAAATAGTGCAGTGATACACGGGGGGTGATGTTGCAACATACAACCTAATCATGCGAAATATTATAACGGAAATCTTAATGGCAGTTGGAACCAAATAAAGTTCCTGCGATTCGTGAAATTGATCTTACAGTGCGCCATATTTTGTGAACTTTAAGCTTAGATCCTTGATGTGCGTGAAAATGTGTCTTGAAAAATGTTTTCAAAATCGTAAAAACGTTTAATTGCACTTACCGGACGTGAGACAAATAAAAGAAGAAAAGTTTTAAGTGAACCTAATAAAAGCCGAAATAAAAAAGGTATTTTGATGGATGACCTTTTGAATGACGATCCACATCCTTTTGTGTGTTTCAATTTCGTGGTCGTTCAGTTTGTGATGTCTTACAATGAAGTTTGACGTCTGAAGTCGGACTGAATAAAGGCTTAATTGCTTTTTCAGAAAAGTGTGTAATCGATTTGAGTTTTTCTTCCCCGAATGCGTGTTTTGTGTGTGTTTTGGGACAAACCAATTTACCTCACTCACATATTGAGCCGTTATCTGCGCGATGACAGTGATCACTCAAGTACTGAACACTGAATGCATAATGAAAGAAAGCCCACTGTTGATGGAGGAGGTTTTCCATTCCCAATTCCCATAACCCTAAATTATTTCTGCATGCCTTAAACGCGGCAACGTAATTGCAGTCATTTAGTTTTAGGATCGAACGGATAATAATACCCTCTGATGTCCAAATCTGAACGAGAAATCTAATGTATCCAATCCGAATGGTGGTGGTGACAGAGACATCAGTATTTCACTCTCCATAATTGGATCTCTGGCGCTATCTTCGTTGGGCCAGATACTCCTATTTAAACAAATCCATATGTGCCCAGGCACATGTTTCCAAATATTTTTCCCCTTTTTTTGTGCTTTTTTGCTAATTGCGGAAGTTTCACATAATAATGTTAGGCGAGTGTGAAGTGACGAAATACAAAACGGCGGGAATATATGACATATGTATCAAAATATTTTCGGTTGGCTTCTTCCTATGCCTTGGCTGATTGAAGATTTTCTAAACACTTCAGTTTAATGCAAGTTCTTCATAATATCCGCGCACTCTTTGAATTGAGTGCCTGCCTCGGCGGAGTTCAGTGGCGTGCTGAAGTGCTAATGCCATCCATTGCAACACCACGTTTTGTGGGGTGCATATAGATGTTTATATGGGCAAATGCAGTTTCATATGCATAGATATAGGCCCAATATGGGCCTATTGACACAGATAAGTATGGTAGAGTACATTGTGACATTAAGAATTTCTATACCCAATACGCATACAGTTCTCTAATAGGGTATATTGCCTTTTTGCGCCGATGTGTGTCACTCAGTCAGTGGCGGAAAAAGCACTTTCGACTTTCCACTCAACCTCGATGGGGAAGCAAAGCCTAAATCCTGAACCCTCTGATGGTTCTATGGATTAAACACAATCTTAAGTATTGATTGGG
>JABJVT010000137.1:0-25000 GCA_014170255.2 Drosophila triauraria
CTCAACCCCGATCGCTACTGTAATTAACAAAGTAGCTCGGCAAAAACTACTCATTAAAGCCCTGGGAAGAGGCTCGCTTCCAAAATACGGAAATTTACCGTTCAAAACTTACCGAAAGTTGACGTTCCTGGTCTTTCCACTGGAAAAAGCGAGGCGGGCTCGTTGCAACGTCTGGTCGTAGTTGTTGTTGTTGGTGGCCATCGTAATTGGTGTTTCAGGTGTAGGTTTGGTGTTGTTGTTGTTGGTTTGGAAGGAGGCGGAGGAGGAGTAACAGCAGCAGGTTGGTTTTTCACATTCGCAATAGCAACATGCAACACGCATACATAGGGAGGATAACGACGGACGGGCGAAAACAAAAAATTCAAATAAAAATCAAATCAAACAAAATAAGGCGCTTAATGTTCGTTACGTGCACGGAGTTCGTATGTGTGAGTTTCGGTCCCTGTAGGTGTGTGGTCTGTCTGTAGTTGTATGTCAGTTAATAATCGTTACACATCTCTTTATTTTTCTCGCTCGCCGTGCACTTGCAATATATATTGAGATATTGCCTAATTGGACAGTGGGACACTCACATCGTCGAAATTGGCCATTCTGTCGGTTTCGGTTTGCTGTTGTTGTTGTGGCGGCTGCTGGGATGCTGCGAAGATTCCAATGTCTTGACTTTCAGTTTCTGGTTCTGCGATTTTTTTTTATTTGGAGAAACCGGGAGAGAGGAAGAAACAGAGATTGGTAGAGAGGGGGAGTAAGAGGGTGGTTACACTGAGAAACGTAAACAACACTGACACTCTTTCACTTTCATTCGCATCTACCGTTTTTTATTGTTTTGTTTCCTTGCGTTTTATTTGTTGTTAAAATTATATGTGTACTTTTTTGCGCCGTGGGGGGCGAGAGGGAGTTCGTGTTAGATTCAACAGGCTGAAGTAAGGCGCATGTAGTTCACGCGCTTCGCCAACCGTTCGCCGCGACAACAAAAACTAATGTAGTTATAGATTTTTGAGATCTGTGGAGCAACCAAAAGGCAGTGTGACCAGTGTTGCTAACTCTTTGGGTCGTAAAAAAGCTTTGAAATAAGCTTATTCATGATACAACAATATAAGGTAGTCTCATAAGAGTTTACGGGGACGATAAGAAAGAAATAAAGAGAGCGCACTGCAGTCTGCAATTTCACAAGGGAAAAGGAAAATAAAAGAGTAGGAACGAGGAAGAAGAGGTGCCCCTCGCCAGTATTAGGCGCGGTTACCACTTGTTGACAGCCAGAACTCGTTGGGAATCATAGTGCAACGCAAGCGGTATGTGCGCCCATACTGGAGAGGCTTTCTCAGCTCTCACTCTCTCCGTTCTTAAGCCTAGTACTCAGACTGACGCAAGGTGTTTCTAAACAGTGGGAGAGAGTAAGAGATTATTAGTCACCCTCTCGCCCTCTTTCACTGCTTAGAAACACCTTTTGTCGATCTACTTACTAGGCTTAATAGAGACTTGCTAGCAACGGCGAGCACTCTCAAAAATATCGCCCTCAACAGAAGGCACCTCTCTCGATGAGACTATCTTATAAATATTATTGTATTTTATAATAAGCTAACAAATTGTGATGCCATCTAAAAAGGTCTAACAAATATTAAAATAAAAGAAAATATCTAGTGGGAAAATAACTCAATTGGCAGCACAAGAGCTTAAAAAAGGCTGAGATAAGTGCAACTCGGGTGAAAACGTTGATGAAAAAAAACTTTGCTCTAAAAAATAACGTAAACAACTTGAAGTGATCCATGACGTAAAGTGGTCAAAAACGCAAACGTAAGCGTGGACCCGGTTCGGCCAAAGCTCTCTTATTCAGCTGGATTGTGTTTTGCTTATGAAAAAAAGACTTGGATAAAGGCTAGAGAAAAATAGTAAACCTATGGACACTTCTTGTATTTTTTATTTGGCTTTCCTTTAAAATATTTTGAATTTGAAAATGAACGTTACAGATTTCCGTTGTGGTTTGTGTCGCGGCTAACGCTGGCAAGTGTTGGTAAATGCTCACGGCACTTTCTTGTAACAGCGGTAAATTTGAGCAATTTAAAAGTAATTAGAACTTATTATAAAGATTTTGACGGCAAAACACTGGCTTTAGTTGCTTGTTTATTTGATGTCATCGAATTATTTTAAAACGCATTCAACTGCAACCTATAAAACTGCTTCTTAGAAATTAGCATATCAAGTTCTTTTCACTAACAAACAGCTGGTTTTTTGCTCTTTAAAACACTTGCTTAATTTGATATTATAATCGCTTAGCGAATCACACACCTTTTCGAACGCAAAAGCCGGCTGATACTGAATGGTTTGTTACTCCACAAGCCGAAAATATACTCGACAAGGGGGCGCTGGCATTCACTATCAGCATTTGAGTGCGCGAGTATTGTGTTTTAATGTGTACTTTGTATACGATCTATATACAACGCTCGATTTTGGGAGGGGAAAGTCAAGCATGTCGGTCTGATAACGAATCTCATTGTACTGGACTTCGTTTAATACAAGTTTAACTTTATTTCTGAAGTATTATTCCAGCTTAATCTGCTGTTATCTATTTTAGGTTTTGATAGTATTGGTAGCTAAGCAATGTATTTCCCTTTATTTAATACTTTAGAAGGCCGACTTTAAGCCAAATGTATGTTTATATATTGCACTCTTCCCGATTCTGATATTTTGTGCTTGGTAACGATGATTTTGATTAACAAATTGGGCTATTTATGCGGTTGGAAAAGTCAGCATGAGCTGGCGGATTAAAAAAGTCTTAGTAACGGTGATGAAGAATAATATTGTTAGGCTTGAATTACTTTAAACCGATCTATTAAACTTTCTTAATAAATGCCTATTATTCCTGATATATTTAAATAATCCAAATATATCTTAGGGCTCCATATAACGCAGTCATTAGTTACCCCCTCATTTATTTAATGTGGAGGCGTGTGTCCGTAAAATCTCTGAGAATTTCCCTAACTTTTAACAGCCATTCTGGACTCTTCTTGCTTACCTATGTTGATGACAGTAGTTGTCGGCCTATCTCCATCATTAGCTGCAATGGCAAAAGCAATACAAATAGGCAATTTCCACAGAATATTCATATGTGTGACTGATTACTTACCATTAACTCGACCTCCGTTGGCCTCTGGAGCCGGATTTATCGCATTTTTGTCCTTCATTATTGACTTCCAACCTTTAAATTACTTTGTACTGACCCAAAACAATCTGTTTCACTTCCCATGCAAAAGTGGTTGAGAAAATGTCAACTGGAAGAGCGGCAAATATGCGTAATTATTTCATTAATTATGGAAAATCGGCAAACCGCGTCATCTATTGTCCTCGAAGGAAAATCAATAGAATCCACGACACGTGGGGAAAGTAAGAAACCCGAAATTCGAAGCTCTTGTTGTGTCATCAACGAAACTAAAAGTTGATTTAATTGCTGGGCTATTTGAGCGCGATAAAAGTCCAGTTTTGCAGCTTAAGTCCAAATGCACCAGCGCCTTAATCAGTTTCAAGTTCAACCGCCGCCGTCGCACACTCCGCGCCATAGGCATATGGCGAATTGCCCAATAGTCGATGAATTAATTAACGGCGACGCACGGGCACTTAGCACAGTAAATTTCGATGGGTCTCGGGCTCACGTTTTCTGTATGACAACATTTTCAGCATACTTATATTCATCATTTGCACGCACAGACTGAAAAAGATGGATTGCTGTTTCGGCAAGTTCGATTGCAAATTTATTTTTAGAAGCAAAATAATGTGCCAAAAATTCGCTGTTATCAGCAAAATAAGTCTACTTTGAATAAGGGATTTGTTTACTTTTGTAAAAGCATATTTTACTAAATTCCTTACACATTAAAGAGTGCTTCCTAATGAAGGAATTTAAGTGGTAAGTTTGATATGTTAAATGTTTAAAATCTAAAATAAGGGAGTTTCATCTATAAAAACAAAAGTCTGTTTAAGAAGTCTTGTTCATAAATAGGTATCCCTTTTTACACTCCTATAAAACCTGTAACGGAGGAAATCATCAATGTAGTGTCATAGCACCATATCATGCCATAAGCTTCATATGTATCACTTAATATTTAAACACTAAAAATAACAGAAATCTCTTTAATTTTAATTGTAAGTTAATTTTAACTTTATTCTGTTTTAATTTTAACAGTTTTTAACTCTCAGATTTAAGTTTTTGTGGTTAGTTTATCACTTAGTTTTTAAATATTCTTAAAATCATTTTGTATTTTGTATTTTTAAAACACTTTTCATCTCAAAAATCATTTCAAAAATTATTTTTCAACACAAAGCACACAAGTCACTTTGTAAGCTGGGCTTAGTTTTGGTTTCATTTTAGTTTCAGCTTTAGTTTCTTTGTTTTTGATTTCACTTTTATCGCAGCATCTGAGGTCGCGAATTGTCAACGCGTAAGTTGGCTAATCACACCGGATTAAATAATCGCTTGAGTCCACCGGTACTTGAAAACTGGCCTAATCTCCACAAAAATAACCAAATCCACGCACGATAAGCGACGCACAACAAACTGATTCCAAAGACAGACCTCGGCGAAATGGTAGCCAATTGGTAACTGACCAGTGACCAGGTATCCGTGGCCGATGCAGTCCACGGGGGCTTTGGCTTTAATTACACTTTCCGGAGCGGCGCGCCGCTCCAATTTGTATGCGCAACCCGTCACTGCACGCCGACGACGCCCGCAACTCGAAAAGCAAAGCTGAACACACAAAGTATTGAATTCGACACGCACTCGGGGATGGGGATTCGAATTCGGTGTGTGATGAGGACTCCGATTCCGATTCGGATTCACCTGACGCCGCAGCGCTCCAAGCTCGTCTAAACAAAATAAAAAACTGGCTAATAATTCAATGGACTCTCGGCTCGTCGCTTTTCCAGTTTCAGTTTTCTTTTATTTATTTTTGTTTTTTATGTTGGGCCTTGTTTACACGCGCCGCTCTTCAGATTTGAATATTATTTTCATGGGGGTCTTTGGTCAACAGATGCACACGAGTTCTGGGCCCAAATACCAGAGATAATGGTGATTGATGTTTAGTCATTGCTTAGGACTAGACTGTTCCATGGAGTAGCAATCACCTTAAGAAATACTGGTCGACTTGCAACATAGTTGTAGGATCGATTAAGAAACTTGAATCACCAACTGCCAATTAAGAAACTGGACTTACACACAATTTTTTTGGTTTAGTAATTTGCTATCATTTCGTGGATACTAGTTTGCAGTTTACTTTTTCATTTTTGTTTGTCAACTGGTCCTAGATCTATAAATATTGTTTATTATTTTACACAACGAAATGGGTAAAATGTATCAACAATATTTTGGGTGCCTCATTATGCTTTTATTTTTAAGAAATTAAAGTTTCTCCACCAGATAAATATTTATTTTTAAACTTACTATAAATTAATGATAATTTAATTCTTAAGAACTAGTAAAAGAAGAACTAATTTAAAAAACTAACTTAAAGATTATCGGTGTTAATCGATTTAAAATCGATTTTTTTTAAACAAAATATCGATAGCTTCGATTCATTTCCAACTCTACTAAAAAGAAAACTAAATTTATTTATTTTTTATAGCCCGCAATTATAAATAAGCTTTTTAAATTATAGAATTTGCATACAAGGCGAACTATGAGCTAATCCCTGCGAACAACAAATTAAAACCCTGACACTTGCATCTTCTGGAAACAATAACTCGAGCTAGTCCTATTAAATATTTAATTGGGCCTTATCTTGCGTACTCACAGATAATTAAATTAAATTTCAAGAGGTAATTGCCACACTTTAGTTTAAATTTTAATGGAGTTACACGACAAAGAGCTTTAGCCGGAGAAGATCAACTGTTGTGATATGTTACACGATGCGCCGCCGAAATACGTATAGTTCGGTTTAGGCTAAAGATCGTCCCGTAAATAATAATTTGTTTGCTTTTTCTAAACAGCTGTTTGGAGGTTGGGTGCTGTGGAGGTAGAAAAGCAAACAAGTAAATAAATAGGCAAACACATAACCAGTTTTCAGTTTTATTTAGCATCGCATCGAACCCGAACCCTGACCATGAAAGCCGCCGGACAAGCGGACAGTCAGTCAGTGTCAGACGAAGATTAAACACTTGGCGTGCGGAGGAGAGCAATCTCTATCTAGTCCGGCAGACCAGCAAATTGGTATAATCGAGCCCCCGCCATCAGTCCGGATCCTATTGCCGTAATTATCCGTTCTCGGCTAATGGCTAATCTGGACTTTCAGCTCGGTTTTACTCAACTTTACGACCAGCAAAAAAATAAACTGAAACAATTGTAAAAGTGAATTGAAATGGAGAGGTATTTGTTCACGGAGTCAGCGCAATTTTTCAAGTCACGCAACGAACGACTTACCACCTTATTTTCGCGTTTTCTATAGAATTACTTCTATTTTTATTTCGCCTTTTGGCTTCATAAAAGTCTCATTATTCCAAAGTACTTAGCAATTCCTTTTGTCATTCTAAATGGTGGTCGCCGGCTACATTTTTTGACAAAAACCCGAATCTCATTTGCGTCGTATGTGGGCTCTAAATATAATATGTATATAAAGATATAGCCTTGACCTAGGTTCCGGGAGCACACGCGGAGACATCTCAAGCATCCATTAAGAGAGACCATTAAAGATGCTGAATACTAAAAATGACATTTCGTACATAAGAACATAAGAACTAATAGGTTTCCTCGTTAAGAATTCATTAAAGATATACATAAAAATATAGTTATTAATATATATAATCTGAGAAGATTTAACTTTAACTAACTTATGGTATCTTAATCTATTTGGGCAGCAAAAATGTTGAAAGCTTAAAATAGAACTAAAATTATAATAAATTTACTATAAATCTGCAGATACATATAGATATATTCTACAACTTATATATAAATAACGAACTAATTTTACTTTAATATTTGTATATAAGAAATATTCATATTGGCTAAAATCTCATTATCATAACTAGTTGTATCTCAATATTTTTCATCTTTAAGCTCTTGACCATGAACCCTTTCTCAATGTTATTGTGATAATTGTGGCTCTTTACTCCAAATACTAATTATACCTAACAGCTGGTCTTTATAAAAAATGTACTCGCTACTGGGTTTCCAGTCTTACTTAGCTTATAGCTGATATTTAACAAAAGCGCATTTTAATTTAATAACAGACCAGAAGCCCAACCTATCCCGCATGTTCTTATACAATGTAGCTGCTATGCTACTATATTGTTAATTTATCAATAATGTAAGCTATCATTATCTAACCACTGAGCTTTTACGAATATAAAATTCAATAAACGTTCAAATATCCGTGAAGTTGGTATACTTTTGGGCTTTATCTTTATCTTTACCGAGCTTTAACGAGCTTAAAAGATCAGGAGATTCTTTTTAAATACAAAGCCATACTTGATATTATTCTTATTTATGTTCTTAAATTGTTTGCATGTAAAATAAGGTATTTTTATATAGATTTAAGCTTCATCCATTATCCATTACTGGATCCCCCCACAAATATTTAAAACAAAAACCAACCATTTCCACAATTATTAGTGTATAATTTATTATTAAATATGTTATAAAATTTGTTTATCGTATAAAATATACTCTTACTCTTGTCTCAAGTCCACATCTATGTATGTATATATATATATACATATATATATATATTGGGTATATAAATATGTATGTGTATGCATGTATATAGAAAAATGACCAAGCCACGCTTCGTAGTTGCCCGTGGCCTGCGGTTTATGTTTTTGTTTCCGTTTCCGGTTCCGTACTGACAATTACAATTTTAAACTGCAACTCGTTATTGAATCTGTCGCTTGATTTTGGTAGATTTTCCCTTAGCTTTCGGCAAATATACATGTATATATATGACTTACGTAGCTGCTTACTGGTGGGTGTACCTAGTACCCGCACTTCCCTACGCTATATGCTGAGTGGGGGTGATTGAGAATGTATGAGATAATTTTGCGTACGCCAAGAACCTGGTCTCTATATAGTATATATACCGAAGCAAATCATAGTTCAAGGAGAAGAGTGGGATTTTTTTTCTTTTTCTAGATATATGTAGTGTGTGGGGGTTAGTCTATGTTTTAAGTAACTATGTAAGTATGTGACTATGCGAATAAATGTGGTTAGTATGCTGTCGATCCTTCGATCCGCTATGAATATCTTTGCAGTATGCAGTATGTTCTTTTGCTATGCGAAACCAGTAGCTGGCACTATCAATATTTTCCTTATGCTGCTCTGCGCTCTCTGATCGAAATCTATATGCTTTAACCGTAAACTTAAAACTGTGTGTCGTCTGATCCTGGCTTAAAATTTAAATTTGTACTCGTTTTGTACTCAATTGCTCCATAATTATTACATATGTGTTTAGTAATGTGTGTGTGTGTATGCGTAGGTTCGATAACTTCCAAATACCATCAAAATAATCGAATTTAGATACGATCTGTTGGTTCGATAACTTCCCAATATCATCGAAATAATCGAGTTTAGATACAATCGGTTCGATTTTGTGTGGGATTTGGGTTTGTTTTGTTACAAAACTTAATTGCTAAATGATTTTGACAAAATATAATTATGATCGTAGGTAAGTAAGTATTTTGTATGTATAATTTTAGAGATTTGTTTTATAATATAGTCATAATGAAATCATTTCTCTGTGCTTGCCGAGAATTGCTTGTTGTTGTGTGTCATTAAAAGTTTTACTCAAAATTGTATTTTGATATAAGAGTTCATTTCCTTTCTTCCTTCTTGCTTTTCTTTCCCTTTCTTTTTTTATGTTTTAGCATCGTCAATCGATTTGTTATATAAAAAAGAGTTGCTTATTCAATATGTAAGTTGGGGATTTTTTCATGTTCTTTTTATTTTTGAAAATCATTCGCACATCTCTAAGGATCATTCTTAGTCATTTTTCCTTATTTTCTCCCGTTTTCCTTAACCGCTAAGTACGTAATACGAAAAAAATTGAATACCTGATTTAAGTTTTGGATTCGTTTTAGTGTTTTTACTTTAGTTTAGAGTTTAGAGGCTACGTGTATATGAGCATTCTGCTTGCTTTTAGAATTAATTGTTGGTTCGGGCAAACTTTTATGTTTCGTTTGGTGTTTTTTGGAATATATTCGGTTTATTTTTAAACAAAATACCTGCTTGCAATTGAATTAAGAGTGTATGTGTATTTTTTGGTATGTACTTTGTTGTAAAGAGTTTCTTTAATTAACTATTTAATGCGTAGGCTTTTTTGAATGTATGTATGTAAGTTAGAGCTGGAAAAGAATCGAAATTATCGAAGTATGTCGATAAATATCGATGTTTTCCCATCTCTAGTGTGTAATGAGTGTAGTGTTTGTTTCGTAAGTTATTGGTTTTTGCTTTTTTATTCGTTTTTTGATTCTTAAGCCTTTGGCAAATTGTTCAGTATATTCTCATGACTTTTAGTTTTAGTAATTCTTGTTGTTTTGTGTTTAACATACTTTAGTATATTCTATAGATATATAATATATATGTTTAAATGCTTTTTATTTTGAATTATGGCATTCGGTATTCTCGCTCACACCCAATAATTGTCCTCCCTTCTTACTTCTTTTTTTAAGCTTGTAGTTTATATTACTTTTTTTTTTGCTTTTTGTTTTAGTTTTTTTACACAATTTCTAAACTGTGGCTTTTAGAAAACGGCGCTCATTTGTAATGATATATAAGTATTTAGTTCTTTAGTATTGGTTTTTTAGTAGTAAATCTCACACAAATATAAAATATGGCATTCTCTCGGATGTCGTCGCTAGGCCCGATACGGTTACGATACGATATATATATGATATATATACACATATGTGTGGGATGATGCTCTCGGCGTGCGCTGAATGTGTGCGAGTGTGGTTTTTTTTATTATTTGGATTTGAATAATGATTCGATCTGGATCACAAGAAATGAACGGCGCTTCAAGGTGTGTTTACGATTTACGATTTACGATTTACGATTCACGATTTACGATTTACTATTCCCGATTCCCTATTCACGATTCACGATTACCGATGAATTATCGATTAAAAATGAGGTTACGACGAGTATGTTATGGCGATTCGTGTGGGGTTGACTAAACTAAACTAAGGTGTAAAATAATTACGATATCTACTCTCTATATAGCTCTATATATGTAGGTCGGTCTGCATTCTGCGATCTGGTGTATATATTACGTGTATATATATAAATATTGTATATGTTTTTGTTGCCATCGCTCTCGTAGAGCCGTATTAGCATTTTTGCATCGTTTTTTAGATTTTAGGTATGGTTAGTTTTTTTTTTTATGATTTTAGGGTTGTTTTCTTTTTGTTTTTAGTATTTTTCTTTTGCGCATTTTATGCAATGTTGCTTTATTCGTGGAAGGAGTGTTAGCTATGTATTCTCTCTCTCTAAGGTCGGGTTTTCTTTTCTTTTTTAAACACAAGTACAAAGAATATTAAAAAACAGGTAAGAACATAACGTAAACTAAGTAACTAAGTTGGCTAAATACATTTGTTGCAATTTTGCAGCCTAGAATCGTTCCTAGTCTCTGTGTTTGTGTATATATTTGCTAGTAAAAATCGTTCCACCTCCAAAGACAGATAATTCAGCTAATTGTTTTTGTTTAATTATTTTCCCTTTGTTTTACTTTGTTTCTTGTGTTTCTTTCTGCGAGGAACATGTCACCTAAAATGTGTATTCAATACGCCCATACATTGTATATTGCTCTGGATTTTTCCCATACGATTTTCCTTTGACTATGCCACGCCCCCGCTAAGTCTACTAAATGCTAATGAACACATTGAGTCAAAAATTATGATAATTTTTTCGTTATTTTTTGTTTTGTTTTTTTAGCTAACCCCTCCTATCCTCCTGCTCCTTCTTAATTACAAAACGGAAAGCCCTGCCCTGCCCTGTCTGTGTGATGCTTGCAAAAAGCTCTGGATGAGGATGGGATGCGGATGTGGGATGCGAATGAAGTATAATGGCAGTTAAACTCGGTTTTGTCAGCTATGCCCATGATTTATGACGTTATGATCGGATCTCTATAGGTATAGGTGTGTGTTAAGTTAAGCTATGTTAAGTTACTTTACGTTATATCAATGTCATTGCAATTTTTGAGAGTTGTTTCGTTATTATTTTATATGTTTTTGGCCTCACCATAATATACAATGGCTCTTTCAGTTGGCTCCGAAATTGCGGTTTAGTTTTAATCAGTCTTTGTTAAAAAGTTCAACCAAAAAGTCAGCGGGTTCCTTCAATTGTTTACTTTGTTTTCTTTCTTTTGTTTTGTTTTCTTTGTTTTGCATTGTTTTTTGCTTTGCCTTTGCCTTGCTTTTACAAAGTTCGTGTACTCACTTGCTCAGTCTCAATAATATAAGAAATCAGTATAAAATACATACAAATATCGCGAAAAGTAATTAATTTAAAAACAGGACAAACGAATTAAGAATATAATACAAGAAACATTAATACCATACTCCACGCACGCATTATCCTCGGCGAAAATCAAAGTCTAGTAACTTTTGTGGAACCAAAAGATAAAAAAAAATATAGATATACCCTATGTAGTAGTTGTCTCTCCGCTAAGCAACCGATCCCATAAAAAACGCACTCTTCTATCAGCTAGCAAACTGCCTTTTCAGTCTAACTAACAGGTATTTGAATATTTTCATCTAGTAAATGGTTGAGAGCACATCTGTATCTTTTCACTAGGTCCTCTCTCGGGTTAAACTACTTCTCTAATTATCTCCTATATCCTATATGCTGCTTCCACTGTAGTTCTCTTCGTTCTAGTTGGTTGTTTTGGGGCCTTTGCTTTTGTATATTCGCTAGATATATATATATATATATTGTATGTATATGCATACGCGTCTGGTAGATATCTAGATATCCGTAGATACATATGTGTAATTCGTATTGTTGTATTGTGTGGGTTACCAGAATCGTAACCATTATAACTCTTAAGCATTATCGAGGTAATCGTTGTAGCACTTAAGCTAAAAAATTTTCGCTAATCCTTCCCCATGCATTCGGAATTTCCTTCTTCTTGTTTCGATACTTCTCTCTCCTGCTCCTGCTCCTGCTCCTGCTCCTGATCTCTAACGCTAACGCTTAGCTCTTGTGTGTGTAAATGGTCTAAAAAAGATCGGCACTCGCTAGCCCATAACCTAACTTAGAATACGTGCACAAACCGCTTGTAAGGGTTAGACCCTTCTTTGGAGTCTGGCGACAGTTCAATGAGGAATACAATGCGACCGTCTGGCATCAGAGCCACATCGCAGGTTCGATCTTTCTCGTCCAGCGTCGGCGGCATTAGCGGGTTTATCGAGGGACGCACCTCAATCTGCAAAGGTAGTGATTAGATCTTGAATTTATAGCTGAGAAACCTTCAACTTACATCCCACATAAAGTCCAGGTTCTGGTTAAAGACCAGGATGCGTTGATTCTTGGAATCGGCCACTATAATGCGGCCCTCGTCGTCACAGCACAGGCCTGAAGGCCGGTTGAACTCGTGGAAGCCCGAGCCCTCGTGTCCCTTAACGGACAGGATCTGCAAGGAGAGATAAGAGCTTAGTAAGCACGAAATAAACCTCCAAGCAAGGCCAAACTCACATCGTTAATGTCTGGATCAATCAGGTAGAGGCAGTGGTTGTCAAAGTCAGACACTATTATGTTGCCCGTGGGCGTGTAGCAGACGCCTCGCGGCGAGGCAATGCCCTTGGTCTGCCCATGGTTGTCGAACACTATCTGGCGGATGAAGCGGCCCTCCGAATCGAACTGCTGGATGCGATGATTGCGCGAGTCGGTGACCACGATCTGGCGCCGCGAGTTGACGGCCACGTCCCACGGATACTGGAACTGGCCGTACTCCTTGCCATAGCTGCCGAACTTGAGCAGGAAGACGCCGCTGGCGGTGAAGATCTGCACGCGATGGTTGTCCTTGTCCACCACAATGATGCGATTGTCCACGTCCACACAGATGCCGGCGGGCAAGTCGAACTCACCGTTGCCCACGCCCTTGCGGCCAAACTTGAACTTTAGGGAGCCGTCGGGATTAAAGACCTGCACGCGGTTGTTGCGACGATCCGAGACCAGGACGTGGCCCATCTTGTCCACGCACAGGCCCCACGGCCGGCTCACCTGTCCGTCCTCGTGGCCCTCGGTGGCGAAGGACAGCGACAGGGCATTTGAGTTGCGCACCTTGACCAGATCCATGCAGCCCGGAATCGCCTGCGTCGTTCGCGGCGCACTGAAGTGCAGACCCGGGGAGCTGCGCAGTCCGTTGAGCTCCCAGTCCAGAGCGGCGCTGGACATGCCGCAGGCACTGCCGCCACGCGGCTGCATGATGGGCGACGGGATGCGGAAGCTGTTGTCGCGCAGCAGGGGACGTCGCACGCTCGTGGAGGCCACGCTCAGCGGATTGGTGGGCAGGTTCATGCCAAAGGCCATGTCCATGCCGTTGCCAACGCCCACGTTGCCGACGCCACCGCCAACGGGGCCCACATTAACGCCCACGGAGGCGGCGGCGGCGGCAGCGACGGCACCCACGCTGGAGACGCTCGGCACAATGCCATTGCTGCTGGAGACGATGGGCATGTTCTTGTCGTCCACCAGGATGACGCCGCCCTGGTTGCGGATGTCCTGCAGCAGACTGTAGTCGGGTGGGGCGAAGGCGAAGACCTCCTGCTTGGGCTGCAGATCCTTGTAGATGCCCGCGAACTGCTCCATCTGCCGCTGGCCATTGGTCAGCTTCATGGCAATCTCGATTTGGTCCATGTTGCAGGCGTTGTCCGCCACCTTGCTGAGCATGTCGGAGGTCTCGGAGAGTCCGGCGAGGGCCGATTTCAGGCCCGCCATCTGATCGTGCAATATGGCCAGGCGACGTTGGCGCAGCTTCTCCACAAAGTCGAGCAGGAAGCGCTCGCGATCCTCGATGGCAATGATAAACTGACGGAAGGCCTTGCGTATATTGTCGCTCAGCTCGCTGCAGTTGCGCTCGATCAGCCGGATGAAGGCCAGCGCCTTGTCGATGCTGCTCTTGATGCAGCGCGTCCCCACCTGGCTGCTCTCGATGGCGCCCTCCAGCTTCTCCTTGGAGCCCACCATGAAGCTCTGAATGGACGCATAGCTGTGCTCCTTGTGCTCGTGGAGGGTGCAGCACTGGCACACCAGCTTGCGGCAGTAATCGCACACGTAGCGCAGCATCTCGTTGTGTATGTCGCAAATGAAGTTGCCGCTGGGCGGTGTGTGGACATTCGCGGAGCTGCCACCCGTGGGCGAGGCTCCAATGGGCGTGGGGAGCGAGACGATCGAATGGTTGGAGGACAGAGGACTGTTGCGGTGCTCCCTCAGGCAGTCGTTGCACATAAACTCGTTGCACTCCAAGCAGCGGATCGAGGCGCTCACCTCGCACCAGCCGCAGCTGATGCTCGAGTTGTTGGATGACTCTGGCGACATCTTGGGATTGCTGCGGGCGCCGCTGCCGATGGGACCCATGCTGAAGTCGCCATGCGTTTCCAGGCCGCCCAAGAAATTGTTAATGAAGAAGTCCGTGCGTGGTGGCGAGCTGGAGAGGATGAAAAATAAGTTATTTACCTTTGTTGTTAGTTAGCCAACACTCACCTTTGACCCACATTGGGCAGCAGGCCCACATTGAGATCCCAGGCGGGAAAGCTCTCGAGGATGCCCGCCAGCAGCCGCTCGGAGGAGTTGCTGGCATTGCTGCTCACGCTGCCGCCGCCACTGCCATTGGCCGTTGAGGAGGAGTTGGCCACGCCATTGGCGCTCGGCGCATTGCTGCTGGCCATTTGTTGCGGAACCGAATTGTTTGACAAGAGTTCCATCATAAGAGTAATGGTGGTGGTGAGATCACGTTTCTATAGCACAAGGCGGCAGTCGTCGATGCAAAGGCGCTTTTCCGCTAAACGAGCAAAAAACGAGCAAGAATTTTCCGTGAAAACGATTTTGCTTTTAAGAAAGCTAAAGCCAACTTCGATTGATTGACTTGGGAATATGTTATGTTTATGTTTTCGAAACTGCGTTTGGAACGCGCGAGCACGATACGTCGTCGGTTGCCGAGGGGTAGCAGCTAACTAATTTGGCCAGGGAAAAGGTGCTGCATTAAGTAGTCCCAAGTCCCAAAGCAGGCATGCAGCTGCATCTCGAAGCGTCTTAGGTAGGTAGCGGGGAAAATTTCCCCTACCCCGACACCGATCCTAGATCCTTTAAGCAGGGCCCTTTCCCGAATCCGAGGAAAATGCAACGCGGCCCGAAGAGTGGCAGCTGTGTGGCGCGAGCAGCCGCAGCAGGTCAGATTTTACTGTGTGTGTGCGTGTGTATATCTTTGTATCTTTGAAATCCTGGAATTTCAAAATTGGCCACGCATTTCCTCTACAATTTATGAGCCCAAAATGGCCAACTTTTCGCGCGCAATTCCTCGGAATCTGGCTGTACTTCGGAAGGATATATATATATTTTTGGTAACCCAGATACCAGAGTTTGGAAATTCTCCATTACTCCTGCTGCCCTCGAAAAGCGAAGGAAAACAAACGGAACTGGCTGGCGCTGGGCTGGGATTAGAGGGGGAAAACCCACCCTCGGTGGAGCACCCCACCTTATCGCTGGGCTATAGCGTAACCCCAGCTTTTCCTGCGTAGAAAGCCACCCACCCACTCCATCGTCTGCAGTGCGCAAGCGACTTTTCCGGGGAGGAGGGGGCCAACGCCGTAAAGGAAACAACAGACGGACGTAACTGGTTGCCATCTTCAAGACGTCGAGCAACGTACGTACGTACGCCCAATCAACCAAGCCGACCGACCGACTTTCATCCCCTCGACGGAGCAGGATTTCGAGGCGACGACGGCTTCTTCGTACACTCCGCCGAAATCTTGATGACCCAACGACCGAACGTGTTTCGCAGTCATCCTGATTTTGGGTAATTCGAGTTAATTTATAGCATAACTCCAAGGGTGGGCTTAGGGCCTAGAGACGAATGACAGTTCTCCTTGCAGAGTTAGGTTAACATTAACCTGGGAAGGTGGCAAAGGGGTTCCGAGTGGCTGGGGGGTTTTTTAAGGAGTTTTTGTCAGGGGAAAAAGGTTGAAATGAATCTATTAACTCTGCGTTTGTTTCTGTGAATATATTTCATATTCATATAATCCCATATGCATGTCTAACGAATGTAAATATTAGGGTGGTGTTAGGAGAGGATTTTTAAAGAAATATATAGGAAGATGATGAAGATGTTATATGAAAACCAGATTTTTATTCAGCTTTCAGTTTTGATAAATGTTTAGTCACTAATATAAAGCATCCTGACTAAAAAATACCTGTCGAATAATCGAAGAATCATGTTTTCTCTTCAGGTGAGCCCCAACCATACATTGAAAAAAGGATCTTAACGAAAAAAGGAAGCTACGTAATTTTGTAAGTTATAAAAAATTATGAATTAAAACTTGTACAAGTTCTAAATTAATATAGGATGTCTTAAAGAATTTTTTAACTAAGAAAGCTTTCTAATAATAAAATTTGTGATGAAATCAAGTCTTTAAACTGAATTTTTCATGCCAATACTAGGACCTTAGGACAAAATGCAATTCTATAATACTTTCTTAGAAAATAAAGAAAAATGTACATATTTTTTGTAAAGGATTTAAGTAACAAGGAGAAAGGGGTTGCTATTGGTTTCGATTTCTAATGATTACATCGAACGAATCCTGACGAAATCTAACGTATCCGGCAATCAATACCCAAGAACTCTATATTGATCCCCCTTTTTCCCAACCTAACAATGCGACGCCCTTAGGCAAGGAATGCAATTCTAGGATATTTTCGAACCGTGTAGACAGCAGCAGCAATAACAACAACAAGGATAAGAGCAGGAAAAGGACCAAAAGGAGGAGGAGGAGAAGGAGAAAGAGGAGGAGGCAGCGGCTAAACTACCCTTGTCACCCTTGAACATTTTCCATTGAAACTGGTCTGCTGTCTCCGAGTCGCAGGACGTGGAAAAAAACACGACCAAGAAGTTAAAGTCCTTTCAAACACACACGCACACAGCTGTACGTACTTGTGCGCCTGTGTGGGTTTCTGTGTACGTGCAGGCGAGGATACAACGACTACGACGCAAATTATAACGGGGGATGAGGACGAGGGTTGTATTTACACACAAGTTTCTCTACATGTCCGTTTGTAGGTGGTTTCTGCGCCGCAAAAATCGTGTATATTTGTATATTTCTGTATGTATATTTTGACACAAGTAAAAAAAAAACAATCAAGGCAGGGAGAAAAGTCGAGAGGAATCTTTGGCGAAATCTTCTTCGCTGCTTGACTCGCAGAAAATCAATACATTTTTGCCTTCGGAAATTTAAGTTTATTTATTTATTTTCCGCTGATAGTTCCTTGCCTTGCAACGCCCCTAGTAGCTGCATCTCTTTCCCGTACACACCTTTTTTAGCAGCCGCATGCAAGTCGCCGTTATGTCCGCACTCCTATTGTTGTTGTTTTGAAGTTTCTACCGTTTGTTTTTCTTGTTCTCCTTTTTTCTTATTTCAATTTCGCTAATTGATTCGATTTCGTATTCGATTCGGTTTGAATTAGATGCGGTTTTCGTTTTTATTTTCGTTTTGATTTTCAGCGGATTTTCGCGAGGCGAAATACAAATGTTTCTTCCAGAGAGTTCTTATTATATGCGTAATCCCGTGTCCGTTCGCTCCCGACATTCGTGTATTCCTTATTCCGACTGAGGAAGAAGATACATCCGAAAGCGACACCGAAACCGAAAACACAACATAACACGCTCAATCTCAATGCTCTCTCGCTGTCTCTGTTGCTTTATTCATCATCATCATCATCATGTAGCCTAAACAAAATGTAAAAAAAAATAATAAACCCAAATGTATCTCACACAGTTAGTTTTTTGATTTTGATGTGCGCGCGCGCGCTCCTAAAATGTCGCTCTGCCTCTCTCTCTCCTTCCGCTCTCTGCTTTCGCGCGCTCTCACTCTCTCTCTCCTTGGCATGGGCAGCTCATACATACATATGTATGTATGCTCGCATGCACATTTTTATCTTCTATTTATTTTCACTTATGCCGCAAAGAACTGCAGTAAAATGCAGCCAACGGGGGAGAGGGTCGGGGCAGAGCTTACCAAAATGCTCTGTTATTAGCCCTAAACAATCAAGTCCACTGATTAAAAGTCCCAACAGGCTCCCAACAGCTAATAGGATAATGGCGTCCGATTTTCGCCAGGGTAGCCGCGGAGTATATTGTTTTCTCTATCGCTTAAATCGTAGTCCACCTCTTATTTATCTATCCCCGGAACAACTCAACCCGAAATCCAAATCAGCTTATTTTCTTTTATTTAAAGTTCTTGAACCATCGTTTTTTCACCACTCACTTGTCAAATTCATGCACTCTACACGTTCACAGGGTATCCCATAGTCGTCACTTTGCTTGGTGTTGCTTTCCTCGTCCGTTCTTATTCGTTTATCTCATGTGTGTTTGATCGATGTAGAAAGCTATCGAAATCTTTGGAAATCGTTTATCGTTGTTGTTATTGTTTACAAATTGTTTACATTTTTTCCGGCTCTGCAGCGTATCTATCTGCGTAAGTTGTGGTACCACCCTCGTCCACTTTTCCTTCTGCAATTAAAAGCCGTGAACAATTGCTCTTTTTATGTGTGAGGCTTTGGCGCGTCTGCTTCTCGTGTGTTATTTACTTTGGCGGGCGTGTTTCAGCTGCAGGTTTTAGTTGCGCGCTGGTTTGTTTGGCTTAATCGAACGCTTCCAATTCTGACCCACTTATTGTGGCGAGGACTAGGACTCGAAATCGGCTCGAAATCTTTACTCCAACCTTCACGCACGCATTTAACCATCAAACTGCAAAACTCATGTTCATGCGCTGCCCTCTGCTCGTCTCTCTTTTTCTCTTTTCTTCGCTGCTCTCTCGACGCTGACGCCGCTGCCCTTCTGGCTCGCCCGTTGTTGTTTTTGTTATTTGCGCCCCTGGCTCGGTGAGAGTATCGGGCATCGCCGATTTGTGAGAGATCTTATTCATACGGGATCTGGTCACACTGACTGTTGGACCTATGTTCATAAACTCGTAAGTGAAAAAAATCATTCAGAATTTATAGTATTTGAATAGCTACAAAATATTTCTTTGTAGTCAAATGAAATAGTTAATACATTGGTGAGAAATAATTTTTTTCGGGAATCCAACCAGAAGCCTCGGAGTTTTTAAATTGGTAAAGTTTCTTATTATTCTGCATTGATAATTTCAACCGCAAAACTCCGTTTTTCCCGAATGGTTCAAAAGCTTGTAACTTTATCCTATTAGGGTATTCGAAAGTCGCCTTCCTATTGTGTTTCTCCACCTAAACGGAGCAGACTGAGCAGCGGAGAGAGCAAAGAGCGACACAGAGCGGGAGAGAGCCACTTACATTAACGGCGCATGTGGCGCGAAAATGCGGAAAATGGGAATAAACGTTGGAGCGGAGACGGAGATTCGAAATGGACAGAGGAGTGGCAGGGAGAGACAGACACCACCGGATGACGATGAGACCGGAGGCGCGCATTTTGTTGTTGTTGTTGCAGGAGGCATACACCCTTAAGGAACTTGTTTTGCACTGACAGAAATTTCGTAGAGAATTCGACCGTGGCCGTGGATAATTGGAAATGGGAACGTGGAACGGGGAATGGGAACGGGAAACTGGGAACTGGAAACTGCGGGCGGGCGGGCACGGGCAGGGCGAGCAGGTAAAATACGCAGGTGCGCCGGAACGCGGCGGCCACAGGTAAGGCCAAGTCGGTTATCCTGGGGAGAAGACAACAAGTAATTACGCTGGTATTTCTCGATCGTCTATTTGAAAACGTATGTAAGTATGTACGTACTATAGGTTACACGCTATATGGATTGTATGCAAGTATGTGTGTGTGTGTGTGGAGGAAGGAAGGCAGGCCGGAATACTGATTACATGCTACGTATGTATGCAGATCCACGGGTTAGTCAGTCGCGTTCTTATAATACTGTAAGCTAAGCTTATAACGTACACATCATCCCCCATTCCCGACGACGAGGACCCGCGGATCAGCCGAACTCCAGCTCCTCGATCAGGACATTCTGCAGCTTCTGGCGCACGCGCAGCCGACGTCGTTCGTCAAGGCGCTGGAGGAAGGGCATCAGGCTGAGCAGGAACATGCGATCCGCCTCGTCCTGCAGATCGCCGCCGGTGGGCTCCGTATTGGTGGTGGCATCCGTGCTGATGTACTTGAAGGGCAGCTCCGCCGCGGACGGGGACTGGGACGTGGATGAGCTGGAGGGCTTGACATCCGGCTCGCTTTTGAGGCTATGACTCAGACTTCGGCTGGAGGTGTTGCTCGCACTGTTATTATTGTTGTTGTTGTGGTTGGTCTTGCCCTTGGCTTGCTCCATTTCCTCATCGTCGTCGTCCAGCACTTCGATGGTGAAAACGCCAGGATTGGCAGGCTCCGCCCGCTTGCCACGCTCCTCCTCCAGATTCTCCGAAGCGGCATCCTCGTCAAAGTCATCGTCATCCTCCTCTTCCTCGTCCTCCCTCCCACGCCAGACAGTTCCTCCTGATCCTGTTGCTGCGGCTCCAGCTTCACCCTCTTGCTATCCGGCGGCTGGCAGTCGCGATCCTCGAAGAAGGAGCTAATGTCCGAGAAACTGGGCTGATGCAACTCCGAGTCGTAGCTGTCGCTCAGCTCACAGATGGGCTCCGTGGCCACCAGGGGCATGGAGTCGTACTTGTCCACGCCCAGGACATTGTTATTCTCCGTCCAGTGTCCCGGCGGATGCTTCTTGCTGCTGCTCCGCGTCTGACGCATGATATTCTCATGGACAGCCGGCTCCATGAAGCGCATGTCGTTGTAGAAGCGCCACGACGAGGGCGTCTCATTGGACAGGTTATTGCGGATGTACACCTTGCGAAAGTTGTCCCTCAGGTGGCCCCACTTGATGCGGCAAATGTCGGCTGCGGGGGAGGGAGGAGCTGTTAGCAACTGGCACTACAAGAGATCTCTGCAGTTACTCACCCGGAAGATTCACATCCTGGCCCACCTCGAACCAGATGGGCGTGATGTCGCTGCGCTTCTGGCCGTTGGCATTGTTCCGCAGCCACAACATGGGGCGACGGGAGACGGCGGCAATCAGGCGCTTCACTGTCTCGATTGGCAGCTTGGCGGTGTTGGTGAAGGCAAAGGAGGCCGCGGAGACGGCCGAGGCCGCCACCGACGATGACGCATTGTAGGCCAGCTCCATGACCGATCCCAGGCCAGCAGCTCCAAAGCCGAATCCGATTCCGAGTCCGATAATCCGATTCCAATTCCGTATTTCCCAGCAAGCGACTCGCGCAGCTCAAGCGCTCAGGCAGCACTGAAAATACGAAAAAATACGGGCGAGCGAACACTAGCGTGGTCGTGTACGGGAACCAGTTTACGTGCCTTTTGGCTGCCTACGAAGGCGACGACGAAGGCGGTGCCAAAAGAGAACCGGCGAGGAGAGAGCGGCTCTGGCCCAAGCAACAGCAGCAACAGGCTTTGCCACGAACCGAGGAGCAAGAAGAAGCAGCGCAGAACCCCAAAGCAGGCAGCAGCAAACAGCAACAACAACAGCAACTAACCGTCTCTGGTCTCTGGTCGGTCTGTCTCTGCCTGGCAATATTATCCGGATGTAAAGCTTCCGCTGGCCGCAACGCGACTCACTGCTGGCTGCCTGAGTCGTATTTGCGCGCTTTACGGTTGTTAACTTCGCAGTCGCTTCAGTGCCCGCCGTAACGAATCCAATATGCTCTGCCAAAAGGCAGTAAGAGCATCTGACACGCGTAGCGACTTGAGCGAACATGTCGCCTTTCTTCACCTGTCTCCCTCTAATCAGGCCTTTCTTCACACTATGTGGAGAGCGGGTATCCTTGTCAGCACTGGAAGCCTGCCTTAAATGCCTGGACTTGGCCAGTGTAGCGCATGGTGTGTGCGCGGTGTAGCGTACTTTTGTTTATTTTTATCAAAACTGGATTTTACTACGGTCGGCTGGCGGCTGGTGGCTGGCCTGGCATGGAAATGGAAATGGAGCTGGAGTGAACGTAAAAAATTCACGCCACGCCACGCCAGTGGAGCACTGGCGGAAAAGAGAGAATGTTCGTGGAGGCGAATGAGTGTGTGTGCGCCTGTGTGCCGCCTGCCTGTGTGTGGGATGGGAACAAAAGCTCCAGCTGGAAACTTCGTCACGATCGTGAGCCTGGAACCTCGGGGCCTTCTTCTTTATATGTATGTGGGATGTGCATACGCTTGTCTCCCCTGTATCCGTTGTCTGTATGTATCGCCCAGTCTGCACGTTTCGGGGCAAGTCCGCTCCCTCCTCATGCCGCGCCAGCGAAAATGCAAGTGAAGCAGATACGAGAATTGGCGACCGGGGTTTCTTTTATCAGATCGGCAGCTTTGCCTTGCTGCGGTTGGGCTTCTCTTCTTTCCAGCTTGACATTTGATCCTCGCCGCAATACGTACATACCCATACATACACACAGCCGACCAATAAGTGGAATCCAACACCGTAATTGGCCATTTTCAAGAACGTCTTGGCGAAGAAAACTGTGGAAAAAGATCTCACAAGCAAGGCATACATACCGACAACTACGGAGACCGGTTCTCGCCAGCAGTCCGGAATTCCACAGGCCAGGCCATCTGTCGTGCCACAGAAATCCAGGATCGCTGTGAAAACTACTAAAGGGAGCTTGAAACAGAGACGATACTGAAGGTATAGCTATAGCTATAGGGATTGCTGAAATCTGATTTATAAACATAGCGATCTTTAAATCCTTAAAATATTTAAAAGTTTTTGAAAGTGTTTTTAGATTTTTCTAAGATTATTTAAAGAGATTTCTTTAGAAAAAGGTTTATTATCGCTGTTTTAGGATTGATTGGAGATAGTTTAAATTTAAAGATTTATCAAAAATTTATATTTGAGGTTAGGAATACAAAAACTAAAAGAGGTTTAGCTCTTAAGGGATGACTCAAAGAAATCAAGGATTAAAGCTACTTTTAATAACACTAACCTGTGTTTTGTTTACTATATTTTTCAAATATAAGTATATTTTTCAAAGCTAAGCTGAAATGTAATGGGAATTACAGAAAACTTTACTCAATGACTCAAAATTTGGAAAGTTTTTGAAAGTGTTTTTAGATTGTTCTAAAATTATATAAAGAGATTTCTCTAAGAAAAAGGTTTGTTATCGCCGTTTTAAGATCGCTTGAGATTGGATTCGAGATATTTTAAGATAATAGATTTATCACAAATTGAAATTTGAGGTTAGGAATAGGAAAAAAAAAATAAAAGATTTTGCTTTTATGGAATGACAGGGATATCTAGGATTCTTTTAAAATTACTAACTAGTGTTTTGTTTACTATATTTTTCCAAATATAAGTTTAAAATAAATTATAATGCCTTTGAATGAGGTTAAGTTGAAAAAGCTAAGCTGAAATGTAGTGGGAATTTCAGAAAACTTTACTCTATGAGTCCAAATTTGGATAGTTCTTACTAGTTAATGCTATTTTATAAGCAATCTCAAATTGTTCACTATTCAAATTTAACTCAAAAAAGTCCTAAAACTAGGGAAAAACGTATAAAGACTTCACAGATTTAAATACACACGGATTACATTTATTGACAATTAACGAAACTCAAGGATTGAGCGAAAATATATACTTTATATCTTATGCAAGCGATAAGTACTCGGTTCCGGAATCCACACTGAACAAGTAACAAATAGACGAATCACACGCACACGCTTAACAATAAGAAATTCATTTACGGGGTATGAGAGATGTGTCGATTTAAGAATCTGGAATATATATGTTTTAGACATATGGTTATACTCTACGCGTACAGTATGCATATTTATAGTGAATGGAAATGGTCTTGTCGCCGCCAGTCTAATACTTCCTTCTCCCAGTCCAGCGCCTGCGCCCGGTGATGATCGTGATGATGATGATGGCGCTGATGTCTTCGTTCACACAGCGGCCAGATTAGATTCCACCTCGACGTTGTTGTCCTCGTCTTCCAGCGGCAACGATGCGGATGTACCCCGCTTGCGATTGCTGCTCGATTGGGGGGTCGCCGCCTGGCCTCCCGTCATGATGGAATAGTTCTTGGAGACGGGCTTTCGGGGACTAACGCCTGGATCTTTCTCCATAGCGACAAGCTCTCCATTGCTGTGACCATTGCTGCTGTGCGGCGAGCAGCTGCCATTACTATTTCCGGTGCCGTTTCCCATTCCGCTGCCGTTGCCATTGCCATTTCCATTACCAGTGCCCGTCTCATTGATGAAGACGTCCATGTGATCGATGGTGTCGTTGAGGGCAAAGCTCTGGTCCCGCCGCTCGCTCTTCTTCCACAGATAGTAGAAGTGGACCAGTTCGCGCATGGTTCGCGTGCGCACCTGAAAGAGCCCAACGATCATCGCACACACAGATTACTTGCTAGAGGCGATCGGCGGGCAACGGACGATGCTTTACCTGGTTCTGCCGGATCTGGAGGAAGTCCTTGCCGAACTTGTGGATGCCTTCCTCGAACTTGAGGCACTCGTCCTCCGACCAGCTGCTCATGGTGTCGCTGCTAAGGGGCAGGACGTTCATGCGCTTGCGACGCAGCGCCTCCTTGAAATCGTAGCCGCACTGGACAAGCAGATGCAGCGCCTGTTCGTTGTCCTTCACCACAGACTCCTGATCGCCGGCAGGCTGCGCCCTAGGAGGCGTGGGCGGAGGAGGAGCAGGGGGCGCAGCCGCTGGAGTTGCTGCCTCGCCTGCAGCTGCCGGCGCTGCAGCTCCTTCCTCGCCGGCCACAACCTCGGCGCCCTCTTCGAGCGGAACTATGGCTCGCGTTTCCTGAATCTTGGCCAGGTAATCCTCCACCTCGCGCTCGCTGACTTGGCTGGGCTCC
>JABJVT010000138.1:0-50000 GCA_014170255.2 Drosophila triauraria
TGATATTTGCAACGCAATGAAGGAGGCATCTCCGACCCCATAAAGAATATATATTCTTGATCAGCTTCACCAGCCGAGTCGATCTAGCCATGTCCGTCTGTCTAACTAGTCTCTCAGTTTCTAAGCTATCGGGCTGAAACTTTCAGCATAGTCTTATTTCTTTAGTATACAGTATATATGTCGGAATGGCTGAAATCGAATCACTATATCCTTTAGCTGGCATAGGAATGATGGCGAAATTAATGTAAAAAAAAATTTAACTTCTCTGTTTTTCAACGAATTTCTATAAATTTTGAGATATAGTCGTTTTTTATAGTTCCAGAATTACGGTTATAATTTCATTAAGATCGGACAACTACGTCATATAGCTGCCATAGAAGGGATCGGTCGTTTTATATGAAAATTTAAAATATTACATGTAAAATGTAAAATTTACAAAATTTACATAATTTGATATTTATTCTATTACCAAAATGGATCGATTTTCAATGATCCAATTGCAGACTGCAAGGGTATATAAACTTCGGTTTACAGAAGCTAGCTTTCTTTCTTGTTATTTTATATACATAGGTTCGTTTTATAATATATTTGCCAAATAGCTTAAAAACTGTTTTTAGAAAACTTTTTTGAATGAGTTCACCGACTCAAAATTAGGCGAAAAGTGTGTGTCTCATCGTTTATTTCGAAATTTAATCAAAATTTGTAAGCTGGTTTAACCAATATAAAGAATTTTTAATTTTTCTTACTCAAACTAAGAATCACTTGAGAGTTTCAGGTTCAGTGTGAAATTTTTTTTTTACTTCGATGTATATCATGTGATAATATGGACTAAAAACTAGCACATATGGACTACTTTTAGGCCACAAGGACTGTTTCGGTCGTATCGACTAAAATGTAGTCATATCAACCAATTTGGCCATTAGGACAAAAAATTTGATCCTAGGGTCAAAAAATGTAGGCATAAATACACAAAAATGTGGTCATACGGGAAGAAACAGTAAGAAGAAAAAAAAAGGGGAAAAAAAATATGAAATCTGGTAATAGGAACAAATAAAAATTTATCATACGGACACAAAATTTGGTCATAGGATTAACGATTTTGTCATATGGTAAAAAATCTAGCCATATGGACAAATAAATTTGATCATGTTACCATTTGAACTTTTCTTGTTATTTCTTTCAAATAAGATCTAACAGGCAATGGTTTGGTTGAGCGCTTACACATTGAAACTGGGTAGATATTAATACTAATGACTTTCCCAAAATATAATGTGGCTTTGTCTATTACTTACCTTGAGAACAATCCAATAAAATCATATTTATGGTATCAAAATAATCCTTTTATGAATGTATTCCATAATTACCGCATAATTTGATATTTTCCAAGAAACTTTGTGATATAAATGATAAACACATTTGTTTTATTTAAAAACAAAATAATTTTATTGTGGTTTAATGGAAATAGAAATTCTTACAATACAATTGTTGTTGTTGCTGGTTGTTCTTGGTTGGTTTATTAATAATGTTACACAACATTTTTTAAATGTTAATTAATACCGTATATTAATATAATAATTTCATGTTTGTTTTTTCTTCATTTTTTAATTACTTCGAAAATTGTGGCCCCTAAGCATTAAAAAGACTTTCATTTGTTGTTAAATACTCAAATTCACGCTGATGCTGTTGACTTTTGCAATGGAGTTGTTGAGTAGAAATTCATGTAGGTGTTCTAGAACTCGTCACTCGATCAAATTGCAGCTTTTAACGAATTATCATGCATTTTTTTACGTTTTTCCACATGTATAAAAATATTTATATATAATTTAATGTAAGTTACTTTTTGTTTTCCCTTACACATTACATTAATGAGTTGTTTTCTTGTTTGCCTTACTTTTCTTTTTTTTTCATATATATAAAATGCGCATACAGTTGGAATCTTAGATTATAATAATAGTTAATGAGTTAATAACGTTCACATTCAATTACATCGTATTCGATTTAGATACGATTAAGTTTATATTTTAATTTGAGTTCTCCTTACTTGTTCGTCCTGACCAAAAACAGAAAACACCGTTGGAAATACAAAATATTCAAGTTAAATGCTTGTCACTTCTATTACCTTTAATTGTGCTTGATTCCTGGGTAGGATCGGTTGATTGCGTGAATGACTGACTGAGTGACTGACTGAGTGAGTATTATGCAGGGCGTCTGAGGAGGAGCTGAGCTGAGCTATCCTGGCAGTAAGTTGAGTCAGTTACAAACTTGAACCAAAATCGTAATTGTTCAGTGTCAGTATCAGTGTGGTTAAATCTTTGTATGCATATTAGAAACAGTATATAGCATATAGTATGCATTTGGTGGGCGTGTATATATGTTATTTTATATTAATTCTTTCATTTTCTTGATTTCAACACAAAAAGTTAACAATTTCCCCGTTTTGAAACAGCTGAGAATGCCTGACAAAGTCTACATGTATTATTTGTATTTATTTTTATATATTTATGTAAAGATTAAAAATGCCAACCCTCAATGATATACATGATTTGCTTGTCAGTCCATATTTTCCACACTTTCCTTCCTTATCATCTCCGTTGCTTTAACATTTTCATTTTTTATATTCGTTTTCCTTGTAAGTACTTCTTAACTGTAAAACAAAATTTGAGCGAAATATACGAGTTGTAACCGAACATATGGTATATGTATGTAAGTAGTATGGTGTAAACAATTAACCATAATAGACAAAACATAATATTTTAGCAGATTAAACGTGGCCTTTCGTATGAAGGCCATTTTATAAGCAGAACCCTGTATACTTTTGTTTTATTTTTTTTTTTTAATATATTAAAATTCAAACTGCGGGAGACTTTAATATATAAATCAATCCGTGGACAGAAAATATATATAGTACAAATCGTTAGCTAAAACATAAATATATATGTGTATATAAAGAAAACTTAATTGTAACGACATTTAACATTAGATTGGTGTTCTCTTCGGTTTAGTTCATACTTGTTTCGTTTCGATTCGTTTCGTTTAATATTAATTATTATAAAAATACATATATGTATGCATGATGACTAGATGATGATTCCATGATGATTCGGCTTAGTTGCACTATATAGCTTTATAAATACCTAAAATCTAGATGCGAATGCGTGATTATGAGTACGATGAGCTAACATTTATGCATATTTCCAAATGATTTAGCAACACTCTCTTTCTTCTGTATGTATGGTGTCTTTGTTTTATGTTTTATGTTTTATGTGTGCGGTTCGACCGTAGAGACTCATTTACACTAATTGCAAATATATTAATATTTATATATAATTTTTTTGAGTCCCAAAATTGATTTAAAATAATTGCGTAACGTAAACTTGTTCCATGGCATATCCTTAATTAATTACCTCTTATTTTCTCCAACAACAAATTCAACACAACTAACACAATTAAATGGGGAATGTCTTGGTATTATTAATAATAATATTTGTATGGCTTCAATCTCTCTTTCAAATGAAATGTTGCTGTATTCTGTCTGCCAAGTAGCTCTTGTTGTCATTGATGCTGCTGCTGTGTAATTTGTGCAATACTGTAAGAGATGAAAATAAAAATTAAACAAATTAAAACAAGGGGAATTTATAATGGGGGAAATAATATAATGTGTGGTTCTAAGATATGAGCTATCGAATGGCTTAATGTAATTTTCCTAGGCCAAAAACAAAGTGTTTTAAGCTAATTTAGTCAAATAAAAAGATTTATTTAAACAAAATAAATAAGAAATGTTTGTAAAAATAAACTTCTTATTTAGTTATTGCATTATACATTGCCCATTTGGTTCTCATTTAAAGTTAGATAAACTTTCCTCTTAAAATGTTTAAGTAATTTTTAGCTTTTTACGTGCTTTTGCTGTATTTTTAGTATTATTTTTCAATACGTTGCTTTGCTTCAAAAATTACAAAAATGCTCGGGATATGAATTGTTTATGTATTTTTTTGTTGTAGTTTTTTTTCTTTTATATATTAGGTAATCTTCAATAGGAAGAATAAGCAGCTAACAACAAACATTTAATTAATATGCCTTATAATTTGTATACGCACTTTAATTATAGATTAAATTTACGGATGTATATAAATATTATATTTTGCACCTAGAAAAGTTAGCGAAAATATTCATTATATTCTGGTTCTCGTTTGTTTTTGTTTGTCTTGCGCCTTTAGAGTTTATATCATTTTTTTTTGTTTTTGCTTTTTTTTTTTTAGTTAATTAAAGAGTGAAAAATCAGTTGTTCAGCCTAAGTCAGTTGTTAGTTGTTAGTTGTTAGTTTTAATTTCTCAGTTTAAACAAGTGCAGAGATAAAAGCGGAAACGGAAAGATCTTCTCAGAAAAATTCCCTAAACGAGTCTCATATTCATTTTATTTCACAAGAGTTTTTTATGTTTATGTTTATGTTTTTTCAAGTTTCACGTTTACGTTTTCGAAGCAGTCTAAGATTTTGTTGTTTTCGAGTGTTAAAAAACTGTTGAGTTCACTACTAATTATTCATATTTTTCTTTTAAACACACACATAAATATATATTCATATATACTCGTAGATATATATAAGTATTAGCAGAAGTAGCCTAACGTGTAAAATGTATTACAGATGGAGAGGTCCAGGACTTTATCCGGGGCTTCAACTTCAACTTGTTTCGTTTTTTGTTTTTTATATAATAGTAGCAACATTATAAATATAAATATTCATATATATATATGTATGTATATGTGTATAATTTGTTGTGTAAATCTTCCTTTCAATTCGTGTATAAAATCAGTCATAGTTAATTTATTTTGTTTGGTATTTATCATTTATTTATAGTTGTGTGTTTCTTGGATTGCTACTTGAATATTCGGTGAAGTTCTTAACCAAAGCGGAAATGAATTGATCTTGTTCTTGTTCTTTTTCTTTTTCTCGTTCTTGCTCCTCAAATTCTAATCTACGTAATCTCCTATATCTCAAGTCCTTACTCCTAATGAGAAACAAGGAAAACATAATGGGGTTCTTAGTTAGGTTTGCATACCAATTACATACATTCAAACAGACACTACTCAAGCATGCATATTAAATATATATATTCTACATATATTATGCTCGTGTTTTTTTTTAATTCTCTTAAAACGTGTAAGTAAGCACTACCAAGAATTAAAACCTACTTATTGAAAGCCACAAGCGCCACTGCGAACTCTGTTCTGGGAGAGATCGCCCTGCACTCTGATTGCTAACCGAAACATAGACGACACTCACACACTCAGTTGTTGATTATTCAGTTAGATGCATACTATATATATCTATATGTTAGGTTCATAATAATTTAGTGGTTCAAGCAATTCTTCCGGAGCTTTGCGTAATTTCTAATAATACTTAAAAACACTTCTACGAAGCCAGTTTGAATTTTAATTTACTTTTTGGATTTGGTTTTCGGTTTTGGTTTGGTTTGCCTTCATTAGTTCGGATATCCTTAGCGGATATATAGAATTCAAACTGCCGCCAATCTCGACTAGAACTTGTACAAAATTTAAATTCCATACAAATACGCTTAACAATGCCGCCAAATGACCTTTGATTTATGTTTTGTGTTCCGTTCCTTAATAACATTTATCAAAAATATAAACTACAATTAAAATGATTTTTAGATATGGCATACAAACACCAATACGTCTGTATATATACATATACTATATATATATCCTAACACCTAGGTCTGTTCTGTTCTGTTCTGTTCTGTAACTTGTGCCTGACAGTCTCTTAACCAACCCCAAAAAGAGAGAGGAGCCAATCCGTAGATGGATTGGCCTCGATTCGATTTCGCTTCGATTCCGTTCAACATTCATAGAGAGCTCCTAACAATCATAAAAAATAATAGCAATAATATTCATATATATGGATAATATGTATGGGATGTATGTATATGCGGTGTTTTCCAACACTAGCATGCATTGCCATTTATTATACAACACTTATGCTTAACATTACTCAAAATATGACCGACCTTCTGAATAATTCTTTACCTTTTCTTGCTGGTGGTTTCTCATTTTACTTTTGAATTTTTCCCCTTCACTTCCCTTAAGATCCGTTTTTGGCGACTTTTGACCCAAAAATAATAATCACAAATGGCGACACACGCGAAATGCCCAACTACATATACTATATCGGCAATATTAACATACATAAATCGGTTCATATATATAGAGAGCAAGATATCCTTGTCCGGTTATATAGAGGATTAGAGAGCACAGTTAATTGGCGGTATAAATCGTTACATATCGATCTGGAATATCGGAAATAAAACTGCTAATATATGTAGTACGTTTCGAATAGCTCACACTGTGCTATATGTATATAGTTACACAATTAATCTTATATAAATATCTTTACTCCGTTTCCCTTGGGATTGTGTGGGCCAAAGAGTTTATATATTATTTTCTTTGGTTGCTCCTTATGCGATTTTTAAATATACAGAAATATATATTTAAAAAAATTGCTCTCGGCTTTTCCTTATTCTGGTTTTTCTTTCATTTTGCACAGTCTATTAGATTCTCAATTCATCAATTTGTTTATCAACATACATTCACATATATATTTATATCCATATAAAGATTAAATAGTTTACCACTAGTACAGAGAGGGGGGAAAAGGAGGAAAGTAGGGCCAGGAGGGCAGAAAGAAGGGTCCAAGGTTGTGTGTAGGTCAATAAACATCGCATCTGTTCAAACCAATAATTGGAAATACAAATCTAAAAATGCTAAAAAATGCTAAGAAAGGAAAATAATAAATAAATAAATAATAAAAACAATCGGTTGGGTTTTCTTTTATCGGAATATGTAAAAAAATCTTTAATTGTTTCTCAGTTTCTCAGTTTGTGGCATTTGTTGGGTGTTGTGTGTGTGGGTTTTTCGTGTAGGGTTTTACAACAGTTTTTTCTTTTTCCTTTATTTCAGAGCAGAGATTGCGCGCTATTGTTAATGCATATATTTTATATTACTTTTATTCTTGTGTCCCACTTTGCGTGTTTGTAGTTTGCAGCTTGTTGTATAACATTTAAAAACGTAATAATAAAGATATAATAATAGTTGATAAACATAAAAACAAATTTATGCAAGCACAAAATACAAATAAAAGTCCTTGTCTGAAACGCGGCTTGTGCAAGCTAAAATGCTAATAATAAATATATAATTAAATAGTATGCATTAGGCCATAATAAATACCATCAATTAGCAGTTTCGTTTATGTTTTAGGTTTTTCTTTTCTTTTTCAACAATTTATATAAAAAATTTTCAACAGTTTTGTTTTTTTTTTTTTGTGTTTTTGTTTTGTTTCCATTTTGTTTTTTAGTTTTTTTTTTTTTGGTTGTCAAAGAGTTTGTTGTTTTGTTTTTTTTTTGTTCTCACACAGAAAACGTACAATACTTTTGTTTTAAACCCATTCGTCGTTGTTACAGCTACCATTATACATCGATACATATATATCAGCTTCAAAATACAATAATAATAAGTCAATTCAAGTCAATGAAAGTTTACAACAAGAAAGAACTAAAAAATATATTCTCGTACATTTAATAATCTCACTTAAGTAGATACACACAAAAATAATTATTACTATTAATAATAGTACAAATCAAAAATCAAAGGAGTTACACAAAGCAAAGCGTTTTTTCAAAACAAACAAAGAGGAGACTATGCTAGTTAAATACTACGTTTTTAATACAATATTTTCTGTAAAATTATATTCAAGAATTCTAATACCTGCTTATGCGTGGGTGTTAATGGGGGAGGGGCTGGGACTGCGGGGAAGGGAAGGGGTAGTTCGCGTCAAGCTCAAAACTAACGAAAAAATAGCGATTATCTTTAATAAAAAAATTACAAAATAAACATTTTTTAAATGCTGTTCCTGTTAATGTTGCGTTTGTAGTCTCAAAAAGTTGTTTATTACCTTAGTACACTCTAAACATTCCCTCCTTCAACTAACTTTTAACTTAAAGAACACTTTCGTTTGGGTTTGCAATCGTTTTTGAGGCTTGGCAAACGTAAATGCTTTCATAATCTGAATTATTGCAAGCAACAACAAAGTCTAGCTAAATCTGGCCTTTTATTTATTATTAATAATTAATGTTTCAGGAAAAACCAAGAGAGAGAAAACAAAACAATGAAGCGAATGGTCGTCTTGGCTTGGCTTGGCATGGTTTTCCTTCATTTCATTTTTGTTTATAACTATTAAAATATTTTTTGAGATTTTTGCTTTACTTGTTTAAGTGTTTATCCATAATTTAATAGATATATATATATAAATACGTTAATGCACCTGTATAGAGACATGGACACATTTAATTGTATAATTATAATAGTTATAAATGTTTTAAGTCTTCTGCACTGATTGCCAACTTTCAGTTAAGTGTTATTTTGTTTAATTTCTTAATTTTGATTTATTTATGCACACGCTCACACGTTCGCTAATCGATTAAAATTAAAAACAGTCGCCGTGTGTTGCCCTGTGCATGTAACTAACGCTTTTTGTTTTGATTTATTTAAATTCCTTTCGACAACAAATCCTCCAATTTGTTCCTGTTTTTAGTTATGAAATAATGTTAAAAAATAATGCCTAAACAAAAAAAAAATAGCTTTAACAATGATGAACAAAATTAGTTATTTTTAACCATTTTCAGTGCGTTTTGTGGGTGTTTAAAATTAAGAAACGGCAAATGTGTGTTGTTTTGTCTGCATTGGTTTTTAATTTTTAATAAAATCCTTTCGTGTTGTGTATTAAGTAATAAAACAATAAAAAACATAAGAACTAAGCGAGTATACAAATTTGTGAATCGTTTGTGTTTGTTTTTGTTTTTGTTTGGGGTTCGGTTTTTGATTTCGTATAAAAGTAGCAAACATGTCTCTTAGCGGTTACAATAATTAATTAATTAAGGTCTACAATATATAAATAATCAGTAATCAATAGGTTGTTGTTGTATAATCAAAAATAATTTATAAACGTAAAAAACAGTTATATAATATATATGTATGTATCAAAATGTGTTTATGCAATCAAAAAATAATAATAACAAACAGTTTGCGCCATCATCTATAGGTTACATCTAAGAATTACAATCGATTTTTACTTATTTAATGCGGCTTGTTCCTCTTTTCGGGTTTGTTGTTAAATTTCGATTATTACTTTATAGTTTTATTAAATTTATGTTTTTTTGTTAATTTTTCCTCTTTGTTTCTCGCTGTTTGGCAACGGACATAAAGAGTGGAGGGATTTCTTCTTGTATTTATTATTAATTTGTCATTTCTTTGTGTTTTGAGAGAGAGACTTGCACGCGAGAGATGGAGATGGGGCAGAGAAGTGTTCCGATCAGTTTGGGTTCCGATCTAAAAACATGATCATGAAAATTCACACAGAGATATCTATAAATATATTTATCGTAAACAAATACACACAAAAATATAAAAACTAAGCTTAAAAACAGCGTAAATATACATATCTATATATAAAAAAAATCAAAACAAAATTCAACAATAATTTAAAAAGATAATTAATAAAAAGCATTCCAACAGTGTGCGTGTGTGTAAGTCGTAAGGCTAAATGAGAGGCGGCGACAGTACGAGTTTCAGAGGAGAGAGAAGGGGAATTGTGTAGATTTCGATTTCGATTTCGATTTCGATTCGGTTTCGGTTTCTCTTCTCAGATTATTCAGTTTTAGATTTTTAGCATTAAGATTTAGATCTGGGGGAGAGACCGCGCAAGTCAGACTATCGAGAGAACTAGGCTTAGAGCTGAGAGGTGAGAGGGCCGGTCCTGTTCCGGCCTCCCACACATCCTCGTGGAGTGTGTGTGTGTTGTATGCTGTGTGTGTGTTTACATACCCACTGGCGCCAGCTGGACATAGCGATAGATGTAGAGCCGGTAGTCTTTGCTGGCCAGCACCACACTGCCATCGTCCATTAACGCCACATCGAAGCACTGGGCATGCTTCACCTTCGACTCGAGCGCCGAGATCAGCTGCCCGTCCTGCGTGAAGATCGTCAGATTGAAGTTGTTGTGGTTGTCCGCTATCAGGATCTCGCCGTTCGAGTTGATTCCCACCCCGATGGGGTAGTTGGTGATGCCCTCGCCGCCAATCTGCCGCAGATACTGGCCCTCGTAGTTGAAGACCTTGACGCAGTGGGCCCGGTTGTCGCTAATGAAGATCTCCTGCTTGTCGTTGACCACCACGCCGTTGGGGAACTCCAGGTGCTTGGAGCAGCCAAACTTGTGCAGCACATTGCCGTTCTGGTCGAAGATAATCACGCGCATCACCTTGCACTCCACCACGATGATCCTGCCCTTGTTGTCCACGGTCACGCCGCGCGGATGTTGCAGTATTGTGGCTCCGAACTTGCGCACGAACTGGCCGTACTGGTTGTAGATCTGGATCTGGTGCGTCGGCGAGCGTTCGGTGACGATAATGTCGCCGGAATTGCGGACGACGGCCACGCGGTTGGGGTAGAGCAGCTGGGAGTCGCGCTTGCCGCACTCCCCGAACTGGAACTTGAAGCGTCCCTCCTTGTCGAAGATCTGGATGCGGTGGTTGTTCGTGTCCGCCACAATGATGTCGTTCTGGGCATTCACCGCCACGCCGCTGGGCTCCGTGAACTGTCCCTCCATCACGCCGAACTCGCCAAACTTGCAGTGGTAGATCATCTTCTGGCGCTTGATCTGCGACTTTGGCGGGTAAATGGTCGCGGACAGCAGCTTGTTGGTTAGGTCCAGGAGCGATTCCGAGCTAACGGCACTGCCACCGCCACTCACCACGGCACCGCCTCCCACCGACGAGAGGCTAGCAAAGGCATCGGCCACGGACGAGCCGCCTGCTCCACCGCCATTGGTGACGGACGAAAAGAGATTATCGCTGCCGCCGTTGCTCCACTTCTCGTAGGGATTATAGTGGGCCACGGTGCTGCTGGCGCTAGTTCCATTGCTGCCGCTGTAGCCACCGCCGCCGCCGCGCTTGGGCATAAGCTCGCCAAAGTGCTGCTCCACGGCCAGAGCGTTGCTGCGATCCCGTCCGCTCAAGAGGAGGCTTCCGTTGCTGAAGGCTCCGCCGGCGCCACCGCCAGTCGAGCTGCTGCTGTCCAGCAGGCTGCTGCCACTCAGGCCCAGGCCGAGGCCATGGAGCGAGGACTGCGCCTGCAACTGCTGATGGTGATGAGAGGACGCCTGGTGATGGTTGTGGTGGCCGCCGTGGTGGTGCGACTGCTGATGGTGCCCACCGTGGTGGCCACTGCCCGCACTGCTGGCACTGCTGTTGCTGGCGCTCTGGGTGGGCCTGGCGATCGGCGGCTGCTTTCCGTGACCGTTGCTGGTGAGGCTGAGGCCGGCATGGCCGCCATCCGAGCTGCTGGCTCGAATATAGCCAAAGGTGTTGCGGACGCCGGCCTGGATCGACTGATAGTTGGACATGAACTCCATTTCGAAGGGCAGCTGCATCTCCTGGATGCCAGTTTGCAGTTGCTGCTCCAGGGACTTGCGCAGGAGCAGGGCTTCCGCCAGCAGGGACGAGGGGGGAGCAGGACTCCGCTCCACCGCCTCGCAGGTGGCCAGACCCTTGTCGATCAGATCGCGGGAGCGCTGTTGCCACGCACTGTTGCTGTTCACCTTGGCCGAGTACAGCGACTCCAGCTCCTTGAGCAGCTCCGTCTTGCGCTCGTCCAGCATGGAGGCGAAGAACTGATGCGTCTCGTTCAGCTCGTTGTGCGCCTTCTGGTACTGCAGCTTCACCTTGGTGAGATTCTGGTCCGAGTTACCGGCAATGCCCACAATCTCGCCAATCTTGCCGCGCATATCGGCGAGCAGCGTCTGCAACGCGGTCTCATTGGCCGAGGCTGCCGAGCTGGATGGTGGGGTCAGTCCCGGAGACTGCACATTCTCGAGCTCATGGAGCCCGGTCGAGTGCTCCAGGACAATGCACTCCTTGCAGACCAGAATGCAGCAGGTGCGACAGCTGAACTTGAGCAGCTCCTGCTTGTGGCGCGGACAAAAGAGTTGCCTCTGCTGCTGCTGTTGCTGTTGTGGGTGCAGTGAGCCGTAGAGTGAGCTCTCCTCTCGCTGCTGTTGCTCCTGGGAATTGGCCTGGGCGGCAGCTGCCAGCACAATCTTCGAGAGCTGTGACATGGGCTGCGCCGGCAGCAACTGTTGCTGCTGCTGCTGCTGTTGCTGCTGTGAGTCGAGCTGCTGCTGCTGCTGCTGCAGCATCATGGTCAGCGAGCTGGCGTACTTGAACTCATTGGAGGCCGGATTGTTGCTCGGCGAGCCAACGGTGGTGGTGCTCGCCTCAAAGCCCTTGATCAGGCACACGTTGTGTCCGTTGAAGCAGTGCATAAATTCGTGAGCCGTCACACAGTTGGCGCAGAGGTAGCTCTGGCAATCGAAGCACTTGGCCACCGCATCGCTGCACTTGCTCTTGCAGGCGGTGCAACGTGGCGGCGATCCATTGGCGGATGTGTTGCTGGATGAGCTGCTGCTGCCGTTGCTGATCGAGCTGCTGTTGCTTCCCTTGCCCGCTCCCACGACCAGGCTGCTGATTCCCGAGTTGCTGTTGCCGTTGACGACGTTGCCCTGCAGATTGCTGCCAATCACGCCGGGACCGTTGCTGGTGGTTCCATTGTTGGTGCTGATCACACTGCTGCTGGTGCTGCCGCAGCCGCTGAGACCGCTGGTCGAGGAGCTGCTGGACGATGACGAGGACGATGACGACGAGGACGAAGATGAGCAGGATGAGGAGCTGGCCGAGGAGCTGGACGAGACCGAGGCCGAAATGGGATGATGGCCATTGATCACCGTCACCTCCGACCGGGACTTGACGCTGCTGCCGCCCGTGTACTCGTCGCTGCAAATTGCCGAATCGCTGGCCGGTGGCGATGAGCCGCTCAGCGTGAGCGGGGAGTCTGATAGGTAGCCGGCGTGTTCGTACGATTCAATCGAGTTCGCCCCGCCCCGCATCGAGTCCAGAGATGGTGTCGGCGAGGACGCCATCTTAGCGCTGTAATTGCCGTCGGTGGCTCCGTTTACCTTTAGGAGTAACAGCTGCAAGGAAAGCACGGCGAGCGCACAAAAAGAAATTGAGAAAAATGAATTATTAACGAGTGCTAATGTGTGTGTACACGCGGAGGAAACATTGTACTATGGTCGGTGGTCGATGCTCTTCACTTAAACATGCGGTCGTTATTTTTACAAGGGAAGTAAGGAGTGGAGATTGGCTTCATTTATTTATAATACTCTAAAAGCTTAGCCCTGAAGGATGCCAAAGAAATCGCTGTGGAGTTGAATTCCCTTTAAATGCCAACCAAAAGTATGCTATAAAATGTTACACATTTTTATGTACAGCAGGGGTGCCCAAGGACTTGACCCGCGGATCAGCGAATTTCTCTGCAGTAAATCTAGCCTTTTTTAAAGTCAAGTACCTATTTTTAATGCAATAGCATACAGAATGTTAGCTATTTTCTCATATCAAGCCCCTTTAATCTGTTTCTTACTCACAAAAATGTAGTTCTAGCCTAAAATCACTTAAACTGCGGCCCAAAAGTATGCTACAAAAAGTTACAATGAATTCGGGTTCTTGAATAAATCATTGCATATCCTTAGACATATTTTAAACTAATTTTAAAAGTACAGGCACTCCTGTGAGGTTTCCCTAAATCTCTTATTAAAATTCCACGGTTACAAGAAACCCTAGCTAAACATTTAATATACATTCCTCTATATATATTATTACTTTGCTTTATTTTATTCCCGTGACCATGAGTCACCTGAGGTCCTTGGTCCCTCCTTGTCTCTTTACTTTATCCTCATGACTCAGCCGCATTTGGCATTTCCATGGGCCCCACAACACAAACAAATATATATTCCACAGGCAGCCCCCTTTTCTTAGTCATGGCCTCTGTCCTCGCTTTGTTATCATAATTTGTAGTTAATTGCCTCCATCCAGCGGTCGTAGACTCGTAATCCCCCAAAAGCTTGACAGCTGTGACCCGCGTCTTTTATTAAACATCCTCGAAGACAGTTTGAAAGGTATGTTGTAGGCATGACTATTCTCCGCCCAGGAGGGCATCGAATCAAACTAGGAAGCACGCCCCCACGGAATGCTTTTTAACACAATTCCAATTTCTTACGCCACAATGAAGCGAAGCTGTACTGCGGGATGAAATAACTTTGGCCGCCAGGGGAGTCCCCTGCCACTCGCACACACACAACACCCCTTCCTCCTGGATCTCCCCTATATCCTGCTTTCAGAGACGGAGACGGAGACGGACACAAATGCAATAAGCGCACGCACAGACAGATGGACAACTTCGGCACTTCACCCAGCCCCTCGTCATAATTTAACTCCCCCCTTTTGGCTTCCTTCGCGGTTCTCTGCCTTGGACAGGCGGCGGCAGGAGCAGGAATGGCAGCTAGGAAAGTAACAGGAGTTCGGAGGCATGCAGGAGCAAAGGCCGTAGAAATATAAGGGCAACAGGAGGGAAGGAATCGTACAACAAACCCCTGTCGCAAAAAAAGTAAACAAAACGATAAAGGCAACAAACTTCGGTAAGCCGAAGCTTATACATCCTTGCAGTTTGGTAACAAAAAAAACCGGACAAAAGCGAGTTGCCAAGGTAGCATAATGACATTATAATAGGAACCATAAATCATGGGACAGATATTGCAATTGATTTGTGTTTCAATTGTGCCAAAAAGTCTAAAAATTAAAGTCTTAAGATACCTAATAACATACTTTTAGGCACTTTTTAAATTGATCTTAAGTCCTTGGCGATTTCTGTGGCTCTTCTGGTATTCCTGAGGATCTGAGCCTAGCAGTTATACCCATCGTCTCGCCAAAGGGTATCGAATACTCAGGAACCCCCCGCCAAATGGAGAAACTTCTCTCGGCTTCCAGACCAAGCGAAATTTCCGTCAACAAGAAAATCAACGTAAAAGGCAATTGAAGTGAAAGCAAAGAGAGCCAGCGAGACGAAACAAAACGAAGGGAAACATAAAATCAACCCCGAAAAATGCGCCCAAGGGGGAGTTTTATATGCGAAAGGGCTGTGCCCCTGAGAAGGGAAAAGGGAAATGCGAGTCCTGCAACTGTCTAGACTGGATGTACATTTATCATGCACACACACACATACCCACTGGGACAATCGGCATATACAGTGGGTCTCTGGAAACTCCTTTCGATTTGCCTGATCCTTGTTTCTAAGAATCTGAAATTTCTAAGGTCATAGATCTGAATTTCCTTTATGTTGCAATTAAGTGTGCTTTGTTATTTTTATTGTTCTTGAAGGCATTGTAACATTGTTATAAAAAACCTTAGTTTTATTAATGACAATGCGTTTCTTAATCTGGGCTTAAGCCTGAATAATGCTTTTATCGAAGAATCTAGGTTCTGGTGAATAATAAATAAAAAAGTCTGTGGTAAGCGATATTATTAATTGAATTTGATAAAATATATATAAAATATTATCTTTTTAGGATTTTTAAGCAGGAAAATGTCAAAAACATATCAGCTGTACTGTTTAATTTTAAAATTCTACTTCACGAAACAATATTTTTACCATATCTTGTAGTTTTATGATATTTGATATTAATATTAGTGCTTTTTGTTGAACAATTTAAGTAAACCCGGCTCTCATAATTTATTTAGCATTGTTTTACTATCGGCGGAGCTGCAGAAGTCACTAGAGTTTTGAGAGCCCTTTAAAAAGTGCATAAAAGTATGCTACAAAATCCTTGAGATGCCAAATTCAGTTGAAAATAGGTCTTTTGTAGCCTGGACACCTTTTTAAAAGATCTTAAAACAATAGTAATTTCTATTTCACCCCTGTATACATCGAAGAGGTCAAAAAAGGCTTTAAAAGTAGACTTTGAACAACCTAAGAACACAAACTCCGTGTAAATCGTCTTGTAATAAATCGCCTTGAAAAATATATATTAATATGGGATTGTAAAACTCTTTCCCGTACATTTTCCTGTCAAAAGCTTACTCCTTTCAGATGGGATTAAGCTAAATTCATTTTCGCAATATCCATTTGACACCCGTTAATCCCCGATAAGCGCCAAAACACACATTTTGCCGGTGCGGGGATTCTCATTTTGAGGAGCGACCACTGTACAATATGATAAACGGAGATAAGCCAACACTTACCTTTACTTTTTTGTTGTATTTCTGGTGTAGAATATTCTATATTTATTCCAGTTGGTAACGTCGTTTCCTGGTTGTTGTGTTTGTTGCCTTCTTGTTGCTATAGTTTGTTGCTCTCGCCTCCTCTCACTCTCTCGCTCTCTACCCGTCTCTGTCTCTGTCTTGAGCGCAGTCTATATGATAAAGTGCGTGGGATGTTGATGGTTGTTGTTGTTTTTGTTTTTGTTGTTGTCGTCGTTCTTGCAGTAACACGTTGAAACAAATTTGTGTAGCATACTTTCAAGAGCTGCCCAGTTAATTGCGTCGCGCGCACAAAAGGCTGCAATGGAAATTGACGAAGGGAATGTGATTATTAAAACTGCTATTATTAGACAGGATAATTAATTGCAAGGCAAGGTGACGTCTGCGTGCGTACGTGTTGTCTATTTTCCCTGCGTCCTTGCTATAACGGGAGAAAAAACGCTTCGCTATTTATGTACAATTGCGTGACGTGAATGCGACGTAGCTCCCTGCAAAACTAACTCTGCGCATAATGCAGCGACCCGGGTAAAGCTCACATCTCGGATCCCAGCAGTGACGTCGGCAGCGACGCCGGCAGAGGCGGCAGCAGACGAAAGAGAGCGAGCGCCAAAATGTCCTGGGAATTCGCTCTGCTCCACGCACAACGACAACAAAAGCAACAAGGAGAGCCACTAGCTTGCACAAGTGCAACTCTGCTGGTGCTGCTGTCTGTCTGTCTGCTGTTTCCTTTTTTGTTCATATTAACTAATAAACTCTAGAGAAAGCACGGTAAAACCCCGCCAGAAAATCAGGGAAAAATCAATACATCCTATTTACATTTGCAAAGAGAGGGAGCCAGAAGCAGTTGGGAATACGAGCGACGAGAGAGAGCCCGCGCCAGAGAGCGCCCTTTTTGCCGAACTGTTGAATGCCGGCTGCAAAAGCAACAATAAAACTGCACCCCCTTACCACACCACCCCCTCGCTAATGTTTAGCCACCCCTAAAACAATATGGCGGCCACTCACCCACAACAAAACAAATAAAGGCAACAACAACAGAAAAGAACAAGGAAAACCTCCCCAGAAAGAGCAACAAACGGTTTATTTGCGCGCGCTACAGGTTGCGTGAGAGACAGAGAGGAGCACCAAAGAAGAGAAGAGAGAGCACCGCAAGCAGGAAGCGATAACCGATAACTTTGGCCTGCGCATGTTTTTTCCCCAATTTGGGCAACGACCGCAGCCAAAAGCAATAAAAACAAAACGAAGTGCTCTCCCACACACATACACAAACAAACACACACTTCCCATCTCTGTCACCATGCTCTATCTCTGTTCTATGTTGCCGCGGAACTTTCGAGTAGAAGAAGAACCTATGCTAGAAATGACGTTGCAGCTCATCAACATAACTGCATAGCGAAAAATTTCTGTATACCCGCAGACACGGCAGCGGGACAGAGACAGAGTCGGAGCCAGAAGAGCGAAGAGATGCGGAAAATGGCCAGACGACACACACACACAGACACAATACCGAGATTTACACATGTAAAGTAGCGGTAATATTCGTTCCTCTTGCCATCTGTTGCGAATCGAGGGGGATGACAGAACAAGTGGGAATGTGATGAAGATGAAGCATTGCGGAAGATCTTCAAAAGGTATCGATCACTCACTTGCTTTAGCACTTTCCGCTCACACCTGACACTCACACACCGACATAGCCATAGGGGCGAAGAAACTGACTCATAAACAAACCACCGGTAATTTCGACAAATTAGTTAATAAACACGAGAATAGCACAAAAACGTCACCGGTTAAAGAGGAAGAGACGCAAGAATTTTGCACTATGGAATCTACGAATACCCTACGCAAATCTGAAATGGTATTTTAGTTTTAACGATTTTTAAGAAATATTTTTGAAAAGATTTTAAACTTCAAAACTTTACCCATAATGATGTTGTAAATAGTAACATTTAGATTTGAAAAAGATATTGGATATCCATATAAATACTTCTAGGTTAAAACTTTAGAGTTTACTTATTCCTAAGAATAGAACCTAAATATCTTTAACAACAAGAAGTATTTAAATCTACCTCAGCTAGAATTATCTTATTAATAAATATCTTTTCGATTTAAAGATTGTACATTAGATCAACTCTTTCTAAAATTTACAAGAAAAAGAATACTTTCAAAAATCCTCTTTAAATCCGAATGGTGTCTTCTGATTCATAAGATCTTCAAGAACCCTACAGATAATTCCTTTTTTTCATTGGACCCCTATACTGATTTATAAATGTAGAATAAGTTTAAATTTTAAAAATATTTCAAGTTAACGATTGTACACAGTAATACTCAATTAAGAATTTAGACTAAGAATCTACACCAAAAAACTTAAGGTATCAATACACTCCATGACCAGGGTATTGAAACTATAATTAAGCGTAGTTAATAGTAAGATCGGTGGTGGCTCCTCCTTCCTCTTTTGGGTCATAAGTTGATAATGAAAGAGTTGTCTATCGATTAGATTACCCAATTTGTGAGATAGTTGCGGGAAGGCAGGCGGCCAAAAGGGATACGGGCCAAATCAAACTGACAGTTGGATTGTATATCATGACGAGATTAATATCATTTGGGGCCACAGGCCATCTGAATCATAGAATTGTTGTATCGTCTGTGACTTTTCCGCTTTTGTGGCGGCCGGGCGTGTGCCATAGCTCAAAGTCGGTGCCATATGTTTTACTTTGCACTTTTTGTGTTTTTGTTTTTGGTTTTGGTTTTGGAGGGGCTACAAATTCCAGAGCGCTTGTAAAAGTGTTTAAAAATAGAGAGCGAGCTAATAATCAGATCAGAAATGCGAGTGCAGTGCACCGAGGGCCGAGGGCGGCGGACCGCACCCCTTTTTTGTACTCCCCCTCCCTCCTTCTTTTGTAATTAAGCACAAGAAACAGGGAAGGAGGAAGACGAGCACAACAAAAGGGAGCGGAGAACAGACCAGAACCAGAACCAGAAAAGAACAGAGCAGAGCAGAAGAACCGAACCGACGTGGTTACCCCTTGTGAGAAGTGGAACAAACTGCGCCACAGGCATTACTAATGCAAAACAATTTGTACAAGATTATAAATTTCATGGCTCAGGAGAAGTGGAAGGAAAACAAAGCGAAGCGGCGGCGTCGATGACGATGATTACTGTGGAGGAAATAATGATCAGAAACAAGAGCGGGCAGCAGCAGCACCAAGTTCAAGCCAAAAGCTAGAACGTGTGGGAGAAAGAACATTAAAAAAAAGGGGGGTGCGCCATTACACTAAGCACTACAGTCAAACATCGTCAAGTTTAACTTCTGTGATGACTTTCAGGTTTTACACTTCATTACCTATCTTACTTATGGAAATACATAAAAAAAGCTGAACGATCGACGTGTTTTGTGTTTTGTTTTTGTAATCCTGCCTTTTTTGTAGTGTATAATTATAATTCCAGTCTAGCCATCTTTGTAGACAAGTAACACTGTAATTCCATAAAAATGCAAATCAAACCAACAAAAACAAAAAGGAGGAGGGAGGCAAACAGGGAAGTAGGAAGAGGAAGCGGGGCGCGTTCGTTCTGGTTGTGCAGCAAAATAAACAAGCGTTCCATTTCCATGCATTCCCCTGCGGTCTGTTTTTGGGGTTGCAACTGCGAGGCGTCGCAGCAGCGGCTGCAGCAGAGTTCAATGGTACCCAAAGGCAGCAGCAACAACAACAATGCACAGTGGTGGGATAAGATATTGGCAATGCCAAAAGAATCAATTTTGATGTGGCTTTAAGAAACTGGATTATATTCAAAGATGAGGAATTATAGCATGGTAATTTTTTTTTTAGTGATTTATTACTGAGTCGATATACTCAGTGTAATATTGTTTACTGTTACTGTAATGTAGTAACTTTTACAATAGTCTAGGGTGGTGTTCCATGGATATTAAAGAGATTGTGTGGGAGTAGAAAAGTGTTATGGGTTAATAATTAGTGGAGTATTTTTAGTTTATGTGGAGGTTTAGAAAATTCTGTGTGGTAGGTCGATGGTATGTGTTCTTTTGAGTCTTCTTCTGCTTCTGTGAGTCTTCTGGCCAAGATATTCGGGTGGTTCGTCAGTTTTTTGAGGTAAGTTTCAGCTTGTGTGTTGACTACATCTCCCACTAGAGGTACATGGAGGTCCCTAGCCAGGTCCACATTGCGAATGTACCATTTCCTTTAGGAACTTATAATTATTAAAGTTTAAATGCAATTTAATATGTTTTTTTAGGCCAATAGTTACACAATTATCCTTCCTAGCTTCCTTATTACATTCCTATTGATTTACTATTGCAATTACCTCTTCATTTAGATCCTAGCCGAGCCACTTTTAATGCTAATAACTTGACCGTCTTCGTATCCAGAGGATACAGAACCCACGAAACTGCAGCGGAAGGTATATACCAAAAGACCAGCACAAAGAGCATGGCCATAAAACAGAACAAAGCAAACTACGCTTACCTGTTCTGCTCACACACACATTCTTCTAAGAGGTTCCACAAACACAAGCACAGCAACAGAAACGCTGACAGTTGGCAGATAAAATATCCGTCCCGATCCCAGAAACCAAAAACCCAAACACAATTCCAATCCTCTTCCCATCAACGAAGTCCCAGGTCCCAAGCTCCAATCGCATCTCCACAACTTCATCGCAGACAAAGGCACCGCCAGCGCACATCACGACCGCCGCGGCGGTTGTTCTTGTTGCTGTTGTCTCGGTTCGATGCAAATTGAAATACAGTAGATATTGGCAACGAGCAACTACGCTAGAATTAATGAAAATCCTGTACTATAACTACATAATTTTCCATAATTATACAGAAACGTTTAGCTTGTTATAAAATTAATGATATCAGAACTTCATTAGAGCCATCCTAATAATTGGGAGTTAACGCCTTGTTTAGACTCAAACGCTTTGTTGTTAACACGTTTGGCGTTTGTTTAGTTACAGTAATCAGATCTTTAAACCAAGGTCAAAATCAAGCTTGCAATTACATAAATGTATCTCGAATTACATCCAAGTTATACAGATATTTTACCCATATTACCTTCCATAGAAATTTGACTACGGGTGGTAAACAATTTCTCAATTCCTGAAGCTCAGCTTACAGAAAAAAAAGTGCCTTTATCCGTGGATATCTTTTGCAAATCTTTACTGTAATCCCCAGCAAAATTCGTCGAATTCTGCGACGTTTGCTCCTCCCGACTTTTTTTTTTTTTTTTTTTTTTTTAATTTTTCAGACGTTGCCAGCTATGCGTCAGCAGCAGCCGGGCAGCGTCGCGACCCCCAAAGCAGCTGCTGGTGAATGAAATTGACTCGACGCATTTTATTGAAGACAATGGGCGAAAAAAGAAGGAAAGGAAAAGAAAAATCTGCGACAGCGACAAGCACAAGGGAGTTTTATTGTTGCAGAGAAGATGGAGAAAAGTGGAAGAAGAATAAGGACAGCCGAAGAACAGAGCAGCATCCAATTTAGCAGACAACAACGATGTGCTGCCCCGAGATCCCAGACGCCCTGCATCTCTCCTTCTACCTCTCCCACTACTCCTCGCTCTCTTTCGGGTCGTTCTCCCACGACTAGCTCCGACTCTTTCCCACTCCCATCAAAGGCCCCGCAGGTCAACGGCGTCGTTGCAGTTCTTGCTTTTTTTTTTGTCTTATTTCTTCTTCTTTTTCTTTGTTGTCTTTTTTTTCTGCACAACATTTTTCTTTCTTACTGCGCTTTGTAGTGTCTGTGGTTCGTTAGCTGCTGCTCTTGTGTGCATTGCCATTAATGGGTGCGGGAGAGAAAGGGAGATGGCGCGTGTCTGCATGTCCTGGGCTCTACTACACTGGTGGTAGCAAATAGCAAGGCAACCTTGCGCACAGGTACAGTGTCGGCTGGGAAAATATCCCGCAGACAGTGAGAGCAAACTCGAATATTCCGAGAACAAAATTAAGATACAAAGATTCCTTTTGGACTTTTAAGGTGTTACAAATTCTTACAAATTAGGATATTTTTTCATAATTCTAGCCAGGAAATAATATAGGGGAAATCCGACTCAAAGATGAATTTTTTCGCAATCGGAATCATCTATCTTCTTTGGGGACTGCAACACACCAACCAATCAAGTGGAACGTGTTCGCTCGCCTCGTTTGCGTGTCAAGTTCCGATAAATATTTACTATCTGCTTAACATTTTCAATTAGAGTTGTACCAATTTTGGGTTCCTCGCGTTATCTATTACGTGGTGGCAAAGCGACGCTTTGCGATAGTGCGCTGGCACAGACAAAACAGAACAGAGCACTCATATTGGTACAGCAAGAAGCGCGCTGGCAAAGATTGGCGGGAACGACCCCGACCGAGTTCTAGAAATCTCGGAAGAGAGAACAGAGTCGCCGCGGGCAGGAAATGCTTTCCTACTTCAGACTCTCCTGGGTTCTGGGAGATGCGAGATGGCCCGAATCGGCCCTGATGAAAGGATCGTGGCTTGGAACTATCATTTACCGTTTTCTAGTCTGAATTGCAAATCACGGCACAGCTGTGCCAGTACAGTGGGGCCTACGATGCCAGGAAAATAGCTCTGAATGGAAAATCACTGTAAATCACTCCTGTTTTTAGCTTATAAAGATTACAAAAATGTATCTAAAATGCTCAATAGTTTCCATAATGCAAAGAATCCAGGAAGAGTATCTCAAACTAATGTAACTTTGCCTTGGGCCTTTAAACTGGTATATTTCGAGTTGTGCTAAAGACAACATTCTAGGAATTTCAGGCTTTGTTCATGCATTAATTATAAACATGTTTTCCCAATTTATCAACAAAAAACTAGCTGTTTGCAAACAATAATACAAACTAGGAATCCGCGGCCGACGAAATCCGTCCCGATAAGTTTGCGCTCTGGGAAACCTTTGACTTGTGGGCTAATCTCTGGTAGTTTCTATCGAGTTCTCGCTTCCCAGGGCCCACTGCAATCGGTTCTACATAAAGCACAGCCAGCGGCGACAGCTTTTAATCAGAGATCTGCTGGCGTCGCCAAATCGAGCGTGAAACAAGACACATGGAATAAATAGCGTTCGACGGACATGTTATGCTGTCTTTCTTCTTTCCGTTCTGTACGTTTGTTTTGTTTGTACACACACACAGCGATAGGAACAAATTTGAAACACGTTTTTAAGAGTTTTTGTATATTTTTCTGTTTTAAGTTGGGTTTGGCGCACACACACACATAGCACACTCACTCACGCAGTTTGTATATTAATGAGGAGCCCCAAGCGTGGCTCGCACGTCGATCAGCCTGTCAGTCAGTCTACACAGTGATTAAATTTAGAGAACATTGCCGTAATAATTTGTTGTTTAAAATACACACGAGAAACAAGAAAACCAACTCGTGTTTTACTCTTCCGCATCGACGCAGCGGCAGCAACAACAATAACAAGTAACGATATCAACAGCAACAAAACCCAATGGCAGGGGAATTGTTTAAACAGTTGGGTCGCAATAAATAGGCCCGACTCTCGGATTTTATTTATATTTTTTTTTTCTTAATTGTGGACGCGGGAAGGTCGCGCTCCGAGTTGAAGGAAGTGCGCACCCCTCGGGCTTTAAAGGTTGTTAAACCATTATTCTCCTTATCAGATCTCTTTCGGTATAAAAAAAAAAACCTTATAAAATGGTTGATTTACTCTGTATACAAATCTATAAAAAATTTATATATTTTGTTTAGACACAAATATATGTCGCTAAACATAAAATTCTTTACTTAGAAAATATTGAGTCCTTTATAAAATTTATAAATAAAATCAAAATCTCATAGATACACAAACACATCCAAACATACGTTTTATCATTTTATAGATAGATATAATTTCTTTTTTTTGGGAATTTAACTTGAATTTCCACTAAATTATGAATCCAATTCTTATGCGTCAAATTTAGTTGGACGTGAGTGTGAAAAGCGCAGGGGGGCGCAAAACAAAATAAGGAATGAGATAATAATAACAAAAAGCGTACAAACGTAAAAAGTAAATGCAAACAACAACAAAACGCGCGCCCCGTCCAAAAGAACAAACACACGCACAGGCACAGAATCGTAGAAGGAAGACGGAACGCAAAGAAGGAAGGAGGCAAGAAAAATGTTTTGTTGCATTGCAACAAACAGAAACAATGCAAGTGATGCGCCGCCAGAGAGGGACAGAAAGAAGAATTCGTAGACAAAACCAATGAAGAAGCGCAGCAGGAAAAGGCAACACTCACTCACAGTCACACACACAGATACAGCCACGCACTCACGTACGCGATTCTAAACAAGTTGATGAACTCTACGGCGGCTGCGACGCCAACGTCAGCGTTAGCATCAGGGAAAGAAGCAGCAGAACTAAAGCAGAACTAAACAATTTGTTTCTTTCGGTTTCTTGTTGTTTTTCTTTCCTCTTTTAAAATATGTATAATCTTATTTGATCGGTACTCTGTACTCGGTTGCATACGTACATAGGCTAGGTATGTGTATGTTTTTGTTGCACTTAGATTTACTTATTATTCCACTAGTATTAATACTTTTATTGCTTTTTCGCACAGTTCACACGCACGCACACACAAACACAGGGACGCTCTTGTATTCTCTTTGAGCGCGACGAAAAATGAACGCGTTGAGCGTGTTTATCCGGCGAGAGTTGAGAACTGAATGAGAATGAAACTGGCGAAGAAGAATTTTTACAAGACATGTCGAACGCGGAACGAGGAACCGGGAACGGACGGAAACGGTACGAACGCCAAGCCGACGACAGAAAAAAAACTCACCCAACCAGTTATCGCCAGCGGGAGAGACAAAGAACCAGCCAGAGAGAGGGTGGGAGCGCCTGAGAGTGGCAGAGAGGCGGCGGAGGCGAAATCTAGTTTCGGCTGCAGAACGACGCCAAAGGAATGGAATGGAATGGCAATTGGAACTGAGTGCAGACATCTGTACGTACATACATACAGACATACCCACGGCTAGGCAACGCCGGCTGCGCTGCCCGCAATGAGACTGACCTCTGACAACCTCCTACACACTCGCACGTACATCCATATATATGTACGTATATATACAACCGGAGTACAGAACATAAATTGCGCGAGGGAGCAGTGCACTCCAAGTATTCCGGTCTCTGCATGTATAAGTGTGGGAGTGAGCTGCAGTTGCAAAGAGAGCATGCCGAAGCAAAAGAAGAAGAGAACCCAAAAAAAGGGCTGCACAGAGAGGAGAAGAATATGCTGGAAAATGCAGAAAATAACACTGGTCGTGGGGTAATTTGTTTGGGTGTTTTGTTGTCGTTTTCGGGGTAAAAACCCCATGCATAGAACAGTTGCACGCAGCGAGTCAAAAGATTATCGTTAGCATTTATTTTCGCCTCTGTTTCGCAATAAGTGATTATACGGAGGAATTAGCATAAATTCAAATTTAAAACAGTGTCATAATTGTATGGAATCAGAACTGGAAACGATGATTACAGGTCTCGGGTCTCAGTCACTGGAGAGATGGATGAACACGGGCGGACGGGAAGTGGTCAGGGATTCATCCGAAACTATTCCGAGATAATGATTTCCGATTAAAAAGAACAGAATTTGATTTTATAGTTGACATCAGATCTAATAAAATTATATGGTTTTAGTAAAAAGATTACCGGTTTAAAAGTAAATAATTTATTTTTTATTTAATTTGTAGATAGGAAAACTAATAGATCATATTATATATATATATATTTTTTTTTTTTTTTTTTAAGATAATAAATCATACATTTTCCAGTACTTTTTTTTTTATCAATGTTTATTGATGCATTTTTGGTAATTTAAATGTACGATCGTTTAAAAATAAGATACATATAACATTATTAACATTGTTTTATTAATCTTGTATTATTTATTTGTAAATTTGTAATTTTGTAAGCTAGTAAATCTAAGTATCTTAAAATTGTTTTTTAGAATTATGGTTAGCTTTAATAATTTCATAATTTATTTCGCTAAAGTGCTTATTAAGTAATGCATAATTGATATTAAGGCTGAACAACAAAACAAAATTATTTTTCTGGATTTTACAGTGTGCCCACAGAGCCCCAACGAGCTGAACTGCTATTTATCTGCTCCAGAGAAAGGAAGAACCCAGCACAGACACAAAACACACACACACCTGTCTTGTGTACGAGATAAGCGAGTTTTAGCTCTTTATGGTCATTACCAACTTGGCAAGTACAACAATGAGCGACTAGTTTACAACTGACTTTGCCGCTTCCACCGCTGATGCAATAGGAGGGAGGGAGGGAGAGAGAAAGGAGCGGCGGCGGGAATGGGAATGGAAATGGGAATGTAAAAGTCTGCGCGCGCTTGCGTCATGTGCGTTTCTTCAACTCTTCGATCGACAGTGCGCGGCTCAAAGAACAGCGTGGAATGGCAAAACCGCCGTTTGGCGTCTCTGCCGCGTCGCAGTCGCAGTCGACGTTGACGTCGTCGTCGGGCTACGTCCGGAGAACAACAAAACCAGTCTAGAAACGCGCACGCCGCTCAACTCTATAATTATGCTGCTGTTCGAGTGTGTACATACAAACGTCAATATATACATACATATGTACATACAATGCCTGGCACAAAGGGCCTTAAACTTTGCTTAAAGTCAAGGTCAGTGATTTCTTGTTCGCCAATTGCGATTATATCGCCCCAGAGGCTGCGTGACTCACGCACCGCCCACCTTTCGACAAAAGAGGAGGCAGCTCATGCTCATTGCTATCCAATTAAGTTTAAAGGTGGGCCCGAGCCCTCTTTGATTCTGATCAAAGTGGAATTAACATAATTCTATGTCTGTTTGTTGGGACTCTACATTAAGATAGAAAATAACTTAAACCAAAGGATATCTTCTTCGTCTTAGAATGACTTTAACCAGCAGATATCTTCTTAACTTTACGATTACTTAGCTTTGAGGAAGCAGGCTCATCCATTCTCCACAAATCAGGAGTGGCCAAAGTCCTGACTCGCGAGTTAACAAATTTCTCTGCCGGCCCTCTACCGGCACACGCACAGTATGCAAAGTATGTAATAACGGATAACTTCGTTAGGGTACGATTAATTAGCTTTGAAGGAGCAGGCTCATGAGGCTCAGTCAGGGGTGCCTACAGCCCTGACTTGCGAGTCAGTTGTCTGGATTCTACAAAAGGAAACTTACTTTAACCAAAGGATATCTTCTTCGTCCTAGAATGACTTTAACCAGCGGATAACTTCTTAACTTTACGATTATTTAGCTTTGAGGAAGCAGGCTCATGAGGCTCAGTCAGGGGTGCCTAAAGCCTGACTTGCGAGTCAGTTGTTTGAATTCTACAAATGGAGAGAAACCTACTTTAACCAAAGGATATCTTCTTCGTCTTAGAATGACTTTAACCGCGGATAACTTTTTAACTTTACGTTTATTTAGCTTTGAGGGAGCAGACTCATCCTTTCTCCACAAATCAGGAGTGGCCAAAGCCCTGACTCGCGAGTCAACAAATTTTTCTGCCGGCCCTCTACCGGCACACGCACAGTATGCAAAGTATGTAAGCTACTCTTGTAGAGGGCCCCGAGATTGTGCTTTAAAATATTCCAGGTTGAACAAAAAAATGAAAACAAATAAATCGAAATTAAGCAATGATAATTTTTTGGTTAAATAGATTTAATATCATGGAATCGCAGTTAGCCAACTTAATATATAGATTTTTTTTAAAACTACTGTGCCTATAACTGAAATGGTCTCGGTTAATCTTGGTACCCTATACCGCATCAAAACAAATGGGGATTAGCAGGTATCCAAACGTGGCCCCTCACAGCCCCGGACAAAAATTCCAAGAATTGACGAGTTCAAGTGGCTTTCTGGGATGCTGCTCTGTGGCAGGGAAACAAGTGGGGAGGATGGTGGAATACGGCACACAGACTGAAATGTATGCCTTCCCCACCATGTGATCGATATATCCATGTAGCCTCTGCTTCCCAGTCCCGCCGCCTGCGTAGCCACAACTGTTGTCCTTGCCGGCGGTTCATGAACCTTCGACTTTACTCCTCTGACGAACGACGTGCTCAAAGTAGCAAAAAAGATACGGCCGCAAAAAAATCCAGAAAATACGACACAAGGAAAAAAACGAGCAAAAAGAGCCAGCCAATGGCAAAAACAATTACGCCAAGCGTTGAAATATATTCGCCGCAGTCGAACTTCTCCTCCAACTGGAATACATCCATCTGCCACATAAATGCAACCGAGTAGTGGTAGTATTTTTGAAATAAATTAAAATGAACACGACTTAACGGCCTTTTCAGAAGCTTTCATTTAACAATAATGCAAACACATGCACATGGCACTTAAAAACGTTTAAATGGTTAGCTTGGTAGTAAAATCCGACGACGGAATATGTAGGTAAACATAATTTATCGAAAATAGTAAAATATTTGCAAGTAACTCTACAGAAACATATGGGAAAAAATCGTAAAAATTAAGAACGCAAACATAAAAATGATTAATGGCTTTTTCACATTTGCTAATAAACTTGTGCCACTGACTTTTGACATTATTCTCACAAGGAAATCCTTGAGGATTTTTAAAATAATATTTTAAAAATTTTAGAAATTTTAAAAGAGATTTGAAAGTATTAACCGAATGATTATAGAGAAAAATAACTCTAATATAAGGGTTTAATATGTTTGAGATATTTGACATCTTGATCTGGGTTTTGAGTTTTAAAGTGAAATTTTGAGAGAAAGGTAAAAGTGTAAGGCCTTTCCTCATTAGCTGACCGACCGACCTCAGCAGCCTCAACTATTTTATTGCCGTATTGACAGACAATTCAATCGAGCGCATTTCAATAATCACCCCAGCGCGGCGGCTAATTTCAATGTGCCAGAAGAGCCAGAAGAACAACGAACGGAACGGAACGAGCGAGCGCGATCCCTTTTTAGCAGCTGTCGCACACAGCTACAGCAACTACAACAGCCGCCAGATGTTTCCTTTGATCGAGAGGGAACGGGAGGGGGGAAGGGGAAGCCCAACCCATAAACCATAAAATACGGCCAGCGATCACATATTTGTTATGGCTCTTTCAATAATTTTGGGCTGGAGAAAAAATGTGACACTTGAAACCGGAAATTAGCAGGAGCCGTGCAGCTGTCGCTCCCTCTCTTTCCCGCTCTCTGGCTCTCTCCAGGTGAAGAGCGGGCGAGTGGTCGAGCCTTTATTACAAGCAGGAAACACTCATCTCTGGTCACACTTGTCAGGTCTTATGTCATTAATGGATCCGCGCGTTAGCTTCACAAACAGTTAGTTACACCTCTTAGTTCCGGAACACGGGCAATTTGAGCATGTCGCAATCAAGCCCTCTTAGGCGAGAAAGAAGCGGAGAATTCTAAGAACAAATTAAACTAATTCTTTCGTAAGCTTTTGCTGTTTTTGTAGCCCAGATAGCTGAGACTGAAAGAACTTATATATGAACTTGGTATACATGGAATTAGACTGCTTCCTGTTTAGTTTAACAAACTTTATATCCAGGTTCGGGCACTGCAAGTCAAATTTGGAGCCCAGATCTAATGTGACCGTAGTTTTTCTGCTTAAAATTCAATAAGGAAAAAACAAACATGCTTTTATTAAACGAATAGCACAAATTAAACAAAAGAGCTTAGCTCCTTAGTCTCGTAATTTGTTAGCCCATAAAAGCCACTAACAAAATAAGAAAATAGTTTCAGACTATAATAGTAACTCTTCCAGACACATGCCTTTAACTCAAATATCTCAATTGAAGCTTGCAACCAAATGCCAAAAGAAGCAAACAAAGTTAATGCCTAAAAATTTGTTATTTTATTTACTCTTTCTTTTAAGTTTATGTATTTTGTAGGAATGAGAGTCCGTAACTGGAGACACATGCGCCCGCATGAGATTGGGGATCCTCTTGGATCCCCTATTAAAGGTTCGAGGCCGATCGTTCTCGGTTTTCAACGCCCACCATATCCCCTTACATTAAAGCTAATGAGGGCACTTTATTGAACTCTCTTCTGTCGTCTTCGTCCCTTCCTCTTCAATTCTTTGTGTGAGTCTTCTTCTTAGGTGTCTTCCCGCTGTGAGTGCTTCAGTTGTTTTTTGTTGTTCATTTCTTTTTGTTTCAGCACTGACCTCATAATTCGCATTAAACTAATAAGCGAAGAAGACGCCCCCTCACCCACGAGCAGGAAATTTCAATCAGCTCGCTGAAATCCGAACTTCAGTCGAGCTTTTTTCGTGCTCTTCCCCTTTTTCTCATGTTTTCTGGTTTGATTCTCGGAAAACCCATGGGGTTTTCGGTCAAAATGTTGCGAAAATGTTGTTGCGAAGGGTCACAGACTGTTAGCTAGAAGCGGATGGTGAAACTGAAACGAGAACGAAACGCAATATGGTCGATGGCCCCCTCTGAGATGAAAAAAAGAAAAAAAGAAAAAAAAAATGCTTAGTTTGAAACCACGGTTTGAGACTCGACTAACCATCTGAGGTGAGTGCGAGCTAGATGGAGATAGAAGGTTACAACTTTTATGTCTAATAACTCCCATGTTTATGATCCGATTGTACTCATATTTTAAGAGTATGACCGCACAAATGTATAAGGGTAACTGAGTACAACAACTTATTTATATCTTCCTTTTTCCTCATAATCGACTTCAAATTTTGTATATGAAATCCCAATAACCAGAAATTCTTAATTATATGTCAAATAAATTATGCTCTTAGGTTTTTCTAAGCAAAATTTCTAATGTTTTTGGAAAGTAAACTTAATAAAGTTTTCAAGTTCATGACTAGATCGCATATATTCTTCATTCTTAATGCGTTCGACTCCAAAGGCCTTGAAACCAATGGTAGATAGAGAGTTAAATACACAGACAGCCATAAAATGACATTAGTTTGGACACAATAAATATATAAAGCGTTAACAGACATGGAAACACAACAACGGCAAAAGTCAACGAACGGCTAAAAAATTCACGAACTTGAAAAAGTGTGTAGCTCTAACGCTAACGCCAACGTTGACGTCGACGACGCGGCGGCAGAACTTCGATGTCAATAAACCAACTAACCGGCGACCTGCGGACCATGAATAGACACAAAGCACAAAAAAATGCGAATAACTTGTTGCTCGCACGGCAACAAAAAGCTTATATTAATAAATGTATGGCCAAAAAGTGAAATAAAATCAGTGATGCCATCTCTGAAATCTCTGGATGAGTGTCCTGTTGCGAGGGTGCCCAGCGCGGAAGTGGACTTACAGCGGCGAAAAAGAATAATAATAATAACAGCATTAGCACATGTTTCGCATTCGGTATGTGTGGGGTCCCAGTCCTATATCTCTTTCCCTCTGATGGGCGCCCGCATGGCATATAAATCAGGAAAAAAAACATAAAAAAAGAAGAGCTACTCCAGACATCAGACGCGTACGTGAGATATGATGAATAAGCCCAACGTCCGACCCGTTCTCCTGCTCTCTTCTCCACTATCACTCACTCCGCCTCCACATCCGCACTTCACTTCATCCCGAGCCGCTCCTCCTCTTCACATGCCGGCAGGTATTGGGTTTCTAGTACGAAGGACACACGACAGAGAGGAGAGATGCCAAAGCGGTCTCAAGATAGATTTATTGTCTATGCGGAAAGACACGGACACGACGCCACTTTGAATACCCTTAACATTACTAATAGGTTTGTACTTACCCTATATCTTCATTCCAATATCAGCCGTAAGACTTGGACTACAGGTCAAGTTAGTTGGGATTTTCTGGAAGAATTTAAAGGATATGAAATATTAGGTTTGCTTGCCATGTACTTAAAATTATTTTTTATATCTGGTATAATAATAAATTTGTACTTTAAAAACATTGTTTGCCTACAGTTGCAACCCATCCCCCCCCATTGTTATTAAAGGTTCAAATTTGTAATGTCCGGTTAAGGCTTATCTTGATTATAATGACAAAAATTATCGGTCTTTAAAATTCTAAGCAAAAGAGCATGTTTTTGGTAAAGCTAAAGTTTTCTCAAATTAACTTAGATTAAGATGGCATTATATTTGAGCTAAGTTTCCAATTTATTTTATAGAAGGCTAACTTTTTCATGGAGACATTCGCTAGGATGCAAGTCCTTCCCCTATGTAATCAAAGGTTGAAAAAATACATTTAATTTTATTCCATAGGTAATATAATTTCATATAATTCTCCGTTAATTAACGTTTTCCCAAATTCCACTTATATAAAGTTATTATAATCGATTTCAGGCCTTCAATTGCTTTCTTGTTGGCCAGATTAATGGAGCCATTTGCTAGGGTATAAAAGCCCTTAAGTACACGCATTATTTCTAACATGTCCTCCCGATCTCTCCCTCTTTTTTTCTTTTTGTTTGCCATGCGAAACACTTTACGTTAATTATGCACTACACACAAAAAAGGAGCTTCCCTGCGGGGGATGCCCAATGGGATGTTACTGGCGGTGGTTGGGGGTCGCATTTAAGAGCTTTGTCATTGCGGTGTGTTGCGGCCTAAGGTGGGATGAGGCGGAAATCTCCTATGAGAGTGCGGGAAGCGGGGGCGGTTCTGATGTAATTGATGAACGCTGTTAATTATGACCGGCTTTAACTGTCACTTTTTTGGGCAATTTCCCAGGTCGAGTGGTTTAATGAAAGGTGGTTCTGGTAAATTGGTGACTTGAGGCATGAGAGTCTGGTTCTGTCACCGAAAGGTCCTGAACCTTTTTTATTTTGTTATCGAAAATACCTCTCATAGTTGTTAGATAAAACTAAATTGTTTTTGGACTGTAAAGAAAAACCTAACAGTAATCAAAAAAAAAAAAAAAATCTGGTCCAGGTATGACACACATAGTATAATTTTAGTATTGTATACTAGACAAAATATTTTTAAATAAAATATCCTAACGTATTTTCATCATAATATACGCTTCAAAACTGAATAAAACTGCTATAGAATGCAAAATTCTACTGAATCTATATTATAGGGATATAATATAGTAAAAGAGAACCCAATTATTAAGAACAAGTGCAAATCAAGCTTGGTTTTTATAGTTAAGTTCATATTATTACCACTTTTTAATGGGACAATCTACCACGGAGTAAGTCTCTGAGATGATTTCAGCAAAGTGCTTTCATTATGGACATCATATCATGGACGGGGACTGTGGGAATGATTGACCCGTGAGGGTAATAACTCTAGCCCGAGCCTCAAGCCTTCTTTTTTCTGGTTTTTCTTCTGTTCGATTCGCTGCGGTTCAATGCCACAGAGCTCGTGTTCCAGTTACCATTTCGTTCCACAGTTCGCGATCTTCACACGCGCAGATATTGGGGGAGTTGAGGAGGTTACCGAGAGGAGGAAGGTTGTGGAGGTTGTGTAGGGGGATGATGACTGGGAGGTAGATAGGTTAGCTAAGCGTCTGTTTCTGTTCTTTTGTTTCAAACTCGTTTATTGGCTCTACCTAGGCAAGCATTTCAACTTTCAAAAAGAGCCAAAGTCAGCGCCAGGTTATAGTACACAGCACAGTCACAGCCACAGATACAGATACAGGTACAGGTACAGATACAGAACTACAGAGAGCCACTGAGGTGTGTGTATATACAATATATGGTGGCTTAGACCCCGTGACTCCGACTCCGGCGTAGAGTCACTTTTGTTGGCCAAAAATTTGCTTTGTTTTGCACTCGACGGCAGCGAGCAGCGCCCCTTCTTTATTATTATCTGTCTCTCCTTTTAGCAGCTCTTGTTTATTTGCTTTTCGAAACTTTTTGTTCTTCTGGCGCATTTTCTTCTTGGTGATTTGCCTCGGCTCTTGGTTCTTGGCTGTCGACTGTTGGCTCTGGCCCCCCTAATTCACCCCGCACAGCCTCTTCTACTGTCTCTCTAATGGCTTTGTTACCTTCATTTTGGGGTCGTTCTTCGTCGCTTGGTCTCTGTTCTTTCACCTTTTCGGGCAGTGGAAACTTTTTTTGGCAGAAGGTCAACGTTCATAATTGCCTGTGTGATACACTCTTAAAGCCAACGAACCGCGTGCTCCGCCGAACTCCTTCTCGCAACAGGCCCAATTGCGATATTAGATGCGGCAAATTATTATAGTCGTACAGTCAAGGCTGGCTAACATGGAACCCTGGTTAGGTACTGAAGGAACAAGTGTTTTTGCAGTGGTGCTTAAAGCCCTGACTAGCAAGTCAGCAAATTTCTGTGTCCAGCCTCTGTAGGCACACGGACAGTACGGACAAAAAGCATGAAAGCAACCCATCAACTCGGTTTTTGAGTTAAATAACTATTTTCTTAGTCATAGGTATTTGTATTCCAATATTATTAAGCCACTAAGTTCTATTGTTACTTTTCAAATGAAATTCTAACTTGTCAATGTACTGCCTGGGCGCCACTGGTAAAAAAAACTTTAATTGGTAAAATGAGTACTAACATATAAGATGTTAAACTATGTTGTACAATACCTTTATATTTGGCACAAAAATAAATAATAAACGAATTTGTTAACATGAACAAGTCTTTCTAGTTTAATTTTTAGAAAATTAAAAAATTAAGTACATTTTTAAAACATTTCTTAAAGTAACGTTATCTAGTTTTGCTTTGATAGCTATATTTCCATTTATTATCTAAAAAAAAACCAAGAACTTCCCAAACAATTTAATAACTAAGCAAATAGAAATAAGTGCAAGCCTTAAAGGTTCAACTGTAGGTATTCCTCTGCTGGTCCAACGGAAATGGCACTTTTGGGTCGCTCCAGAGGTTTTGCTTGCTTTTAAAAAATTCCCCCGTACAATACTTGCCTTCGCATTTCGCACATCCCCTTGATTATTTCTTTAATCAGATGTGGGAAGTTCTTTGAACCGAGCTCGACCTCTGTGTCTTTCTCCCAGGGGCTTTGTGGGGAACGTTTCCTCTGTCGATTCGAGAGTGGGTTATTCCCCACTAATTTCCCCAAAGAACTTGTGACGGAGACGACAACTCTCCAGAGAGCATTACTCTAAGCATTTGCAGGGTTAGGGCTAGGTCAAAGGTTCCGTCAGATTACCGATGGATGGGGCCAAGCCCCAGAAACATAAGTTGCCCAAAATTGAAACAATTAAATTATTCCATAATTATATGGACTGACTCTATGCTGGAGGTGACGGGGAGGAGGGCAGGAAGGGAACTCAAGCCGAGAGCCACGCCTGCAGAAACATCAAATATCATTAAACAGCTTTGTGGGTTGAATTTTTGTTTAGAGTTTTGTTTGTACTTCAATGAACTCCAAAAGGCAAAGAGGAAAGGGAGATGATGAGCAGCCGAGACAAGACCAACCATAAACAATTAAAACACGATGCAACCACACTCGAAGTTCTGAATTACTTTTAAAATTCTCAGTTGCTTTTATCTTGAGATTTAATATGTAAAGAATGTTTAATTTAATTATAGTTTTTCTTCGCAAAACCGTCAGATTGAGAAACAAAAACAACAAATTTAATAAGTGAACAAGTGACAAAATGGGTGAGCAAGTAAGCAACTTAGTAAACAAGTGAACAATTAAGTGAATTACCCGGACAACTGAGTGAAGAACTTAACAACTGAGTAAACTTCCGGATAACTGATCGAACAAATGAATAACTGAGTGAACTTCCGGATAACTGAACGAACAAATGTACAACTGAATGAACAAATGAACAACTGAATGAACAATAAGGTATCTGAATGAACAAGCGAACAACTGAATGAATGAATGAACAACTGAAGAAATTAACAACTAAGTAAACTACCGGATAACTGAATGAACAAATAAACAACTAAGTGAACTTCCGGATAACTGAACGAAGAAATGAACAAATGAACAACTGAATGAACAATTGGATATCTGAATGAAAAAGCGAACAACTGAATGAATAAATGGATAACTGAGTGAACTACCGGATAACTGAATGAAGCAATGAACAACTAAGTGAAATACCGGATAACTGAATGAACAAGTGAACAACTATGTAAACTACCAGATAACTAAATGAAAAAATGAACAACTAAAGACAGGATATCTGAATGAGCAAGGGAGCAACTGAATGAACAAGTGAACAACTATGTAAACTACCAGATAACCGAATGAACAAATGAACAACTAAATGAGCAACCGGATAACTGAATGAACAAGTCAAAAACTAAGAGATAGACAGGATATCTGAATGAACAAGTGAGCAACTGAACTGTTCATTTTACTCACTTTACATCAACAGAAAATTGATGTAGTGAAGAGGAAGTGTAAACCACCTGGCCCCTGCCTTGCACTAAGGTTCATTAAAAAATTATCGACAAAAGCCGCAGACTTTTTAATTTCAATTTTTTACGAGTGTAATCAGATATGGACAGTAAAAACAACAGCAACAACGACAATAGTGACCAATCATCGACAACAACATCCACAAAGGCGGCAGCAGATGACGACGAAGAAGAAGCAGACAAGAACGTCGACTGCGGCGTTGGCGTACGAACATTGACCTTCATTAAGTAAGAAGAAGAAGAAGAAGCAAAAAAAAGAGGTAGAAGGCACAGCCACAAATCTTCGAGCTCGCTCTCTCACACTCCGTTTGTTGTTGCTGCTAGGTGCTTTGACCATCAATCAGTCAATCACTACTCTCCTGCTCACACGCATGTAGTTTCCTTCAAACACCGTCTACCTCTCCTTCCTCCTAGTCAGCCTTTCTCTCCCTCTCTTTCCAAACATCTATCGCTTACTCACCGGCTTGCAACGGTAAATTTGCTTACGTTTTTCTGGTTTAATAAACACAATATTATTTAACACTGACATTTTACAACCAAGGAACACAAACACGAAATGCAAACATACGGTACACTCGGGAAAATTTTGTTTGTGTCGTTATAAAAGCGGTTAAAGATTAATTGAGTTTGAGATTAAATCATATATCCATTAAATGAGGAACCAATTATAACCAAAATAAGACTTAAAAAAATTAATTAATTTAAATTGAATCAGGAAGTTTATTGAATAAAAGCTTTAACTTTTACATTAGAATTACTTATTTTATTCAAATTTCAATGAACAGTTTGCATTTCCCATTTTTACGTACATTTTGTAGTAAAACTTCTAGTTGCATGCAATGTACAAGCAAAGTAACAACAACAGCTTATATGTTCCAATCAGTAGCTTTCGCTAGCACTAATATTCTGATGAAGATAAATGTCCTGTAATTTTGTAAAAAACCAATATGGATTTTTCTTGGTTTATTAAAACAATTTCATAAATTTCATCCATTAAAATAATAAACTTGTTTTGTATTAAATTTTACTCTTGCAAATAATACTACTTCAATCATAAAGTAACCATTTTTTAATACAATAATAATACAAACACGCTGTTATTACAGTTTCTTTACAGTTTCAGCTACCTGCATTTCATGTAATCCCAATATTTTCCCCAGTGTTGGCTGGATTTGCTGCCGACGCCTACTGCTCTGCCGGTGCTTGTGACAAAGGGGAGCTGGGGAGGAGCGGGGACACATTCACTTCTCGTTTTGAGCTGAATCACCATAAACCAAAAGCCACGAGTTGCGGGCCAGCGAAAGAATAAATAATAAGTGTCTTTTGGAGCGGGCCAGCGGGGGAGAGCGAGCGAGGGAGGCGGACAGATGGGAGCAGAGCAGGCCAGGCCAGGCGGCAAGAATATCTAATAAGAAATCAGCAAAAAACAAAAAACAAAAAAAATCCGAGTCTGAAAAACACGTTTTTCTGTTCTTCGCTGTGTTATTCCTTATTTTTATTTTATTTTTATTTCCCCATTTTGTTTTATTATTCTCTTCGTTGCAGAGGGGGCAGGCGCGGGGAGCTTAGCTGAACGGAACGGTCAACCGAAGCTCTAAGCGCGACGCCAAAGTACATTGTGAAATCATTTCTATTTCTAAACAACAACAAGCGGAAGCAACAATAAAAGCCACAGAGGAATTGATAGCAGCCAGGCTACAGTGGTCGATCGGAAATTCTCGGTTAGCGGAACCCGGAATTGCAATTAACGATTACATATTCTAAAAACAATATGCAGAGTGCATCGAGGCCATAATTCTGTAATTGCTATAATTCTCAACTTGTTCGAGTGTTTTTATTATGCTGAGAATCCAGGATGAAAACTGATGATAAGAGCTGGATCTACTCGTTTAAATTTAATTTTAAAATTGTTATAATTCCCAACGGGTTCGAGTGTTTTTTTAATGCAAACTAGTTTCGGTCGCTGAGAAATAGGGAAAACTGATAAGAACTGGCTCTACTATTTTACCCATGAGTATCTATTTCTTTGTAAACTTGTCTTTCTACGAAGAAAATAAATATGTAATTGCTATAATTCGCAACTGGTTCGAGTGCTTATATTATGAAAACTAAGTTTGGCCGCTCAAAAGCAAGCAGAGCAGATGATAAGCAGCTCTAAACATATAAACTTAATTATAAATGTCTAGTTTACCCAGTAAAATTCCATCTTGATTAACTCGTTCTCCCACGCAGATATTCTGCTGATTTTCCACACGATTATTACCTGAAATATTCTTGACTTGATAATAAATAGCTTGATTTTCTGCGTTTTATTTTTCTACCAGTTTTGTAAAACGAATAGAACCTTTAGACTTCCTAAAAACAGTTCCTTGCCCTAGACGCTCCACTGTACATGTGTGCAACTGACGTCTGCTTTTGCCCCCTCAAAATCCATCCTCTGTCCCACCTCCGAAGGCATTTTTTGCTTTGTTTTATCAGCAATTTCAGTTTCAGCTGAACTATAGTCTGAATATTTCTACATACAATGTTTCAATATGGATTCGAGCCGTCGGTCTGTGACTGCTGTTGTTTCTTCGTGTTGTTCTTCATCGCCCGCTCTGTTTCTTCTGGCTCGCTGTTGTTATTGTTGTTAGATTAATTTGCTTTAACAGCTGTCTTGTTGTCTGGTCTGTGAACACACACTCGCACATATAGCATACCCCTCACAATCCAAACAAAGTCAAAGGCAGCTCCAAAGACTCCAAAAGCAAGCAGCGTGTGAACTTTCAGCGCAGAGGAGCGATTATGCGAGGGGCGGTTGCCAAGTGCAAGAAGACTTGAGAACCGAAGGCTGAACCAAGAATCAAAGATGAGAGAAGAAGGAAGGTACCTTCTAATCCCGAAAGATCTGAACAGTGAAAACGGTCTAAACCTAAATTTTCATTGAATAATTCTTTAAAAATATTAATTTATACATTATTGTTTGGGGCGCAAAGCTGTTAAATTTATAAACCGACAACTTATTTATTAAAAGCTATTTCTATGTCGCTCCCTCTTCCCCGCTTTTCCTGCAATGTACAAGCAAAGCAGCAACATCAACTTAAAGGTTACATTCAGTAGCGAAGGAGAGTTTTCTGCGCTTTGCATTTCCTCTATGATTTAATATATTTAAAATATCGAGTAACACATTGAACGATGATTAAAATAATATACTAAGTTGAAAGTTCGTGCAGTGTACACTTAACACTGCATAACAGCAGCGAACCATGCAACAAAAACTAATAAATTTAAAACAGAAACACATGCTGCTGTTTATATTCCAAGAAAATCTCGCAAATGGAGCTTAAAGGAGAGATGAGATTCTCTTAAGAGATGGTTGTGCAGATAGCCGGCATATCACCCCGTCCCGAAAAAGGTTCCCGACTCTACAAACTAAAGAGATCCCTGCCGACCTATTATGATAATGGAATTTAACTTAATAACAAAGACCAACCTGTTCAAGCAAAACGGAAACAGACCCCGAGAACACCCATCCCAAGCCATCATCATTTCGAAACAAAAGTTTTGACAAAATTCCCACGAATACGGAACCCGTCGGTCCGTCCCGTTCCTCTGCCATTTACAACCCTCTTTACAAGACCCATAAAGATTCATTTACAAGACAGTTTTCTTGGGACAAATTCCCATTTGCATGCGTTAAATTTTCGCATATTCATGAGGACGGCAGGACACAGGACACGGAATCCGAAGCCTGAAACCTGAAAGGAACCTGAAACTAAAGAGAAACTACCCCTTATGCTTGACAAAAGTAAATGACCTTTAATAATGTTGTTCGGGAAATTTCACGGACAGACCGAAAAGCGAAAAACAAAGACAGACGGGAGAACTGAAACTGCCCGTCCTCTCGAATCATTCAATCTCTGTATACGAGAGCCACACCCAAAATAATCACGTAGGGTGGGGAAACGTAATAAAACAATTTTATATTCCACGCCCCCCCAAAGGTAAGATAACACTAAAACAAAAGCTTGAGGGGGAGACAGCCCTCTCTATATAGAGAGTGCAATTAAAGGTGATTCTTGACTTTATGGCGACATAAACCTGTAATCGAAGATGCCACTGCCTCCTACACGGAGAATCACAACAATATTAGTTGGAAATTGGCCTAAGTCCTAAAGGGTTTCGTTTTCTAAATAATAAAACCAATATAATTAAAACTAATACCTTTATAACCCATGTAATAAATAAATTTTAAGCAATCGAATTGTGCATTATCTTGCAATTTAAACTAAACTATTTAATCTTTATAATTAAATACGTCTCATTCCTTTCGAAATATGAATATTGTATTTTTTTATTATTTACCATGTCGAATCTTAAAAACAAATGTTATTCATATCTCATAGGCTGTCATTTATTAACACAAAACATATCAATATCTGTCCCAGATAGCAGCTTTTTGTTACAGTTTTATTATTATTTTTTTCCTGTGCACACTTGCTTTACCTCCCCCTTGCAAAATGCATATTTTAATATATAAAATCGTAAAAAATAATATACAAAATATAATAAAACTGCCCATAAAGGTGTAGGAACGAACAAGCGAGCGAATGAGGGGAAAATCCAGAAATCGAGGGAGTTAAATCCATACATTGCAGCTACAGCAGCAGCCACCCTCAATTCCCATTCAACATATGAAAATCAAATCAGCGAGGGTTGCCATTGTACTTATACAAACAGGCCAACAGATGTGCGTGTGTGTGTGTAGGTGACGTAGGGGAGGAAAATGTTTTGTATGCGGAGGAAGGGGTGGAGAGGGGGCGGCTTCCGTCTGTCTGGGGTCAATGCACAAAAATGCGTAGAACGTGCTAGTGTCCGCCGGCTCTCAAAAACCAAGGGGGGACTGTGAGCTCTGCTCTGGAAAATCGTTCACTTTTCGCACTCACCAATACATGAGCACGGCGTACGTGTGATGCTGGGGGCTGGCCCAAAAGTTTGTTGACCCCAAACGCGACCGAACAGACAGCAATGCGTAGATGAACGTACCTATATATATTGCCTACAGTGAACGCTCGCCCACCGCCTCTCTACTTTGATTGCTTTGGCGAGGTGAATAGCCCCCTTGCTTCTGAGAATAAATTTGATTATTAATTCAGCATGGAATCTATTGAAAATTCAACTGCTATATGCCATTATCTGGATTTCTGGTATCAATATCTTTTAAAAAATAAGTAAAGCTAAATAAACACTGATGAAAAAGGCTGGCTACCTTCTCATCTATGCTTTGCCTGCAATGTACAAGCAATAACGAATGAGAGTTATTTGTACAAATAATTTATCTTGTTAATCAAGCAAAAAAGCAAAATAAACACTGATGAAGATTCTTACTACCTTCTCTTCCAAGCTTTGCCTGCAATGTACAAGCAATAGCGAACGAGAGAGTTTCCTTTTATAGTTAATCCTACTATCCACGCTCCTAGGCAGCACTGTAATTGAATTTCGGGGTAAGATGCGTTCCTCTTTCCTTTCGCCGCACCCCCAGAGGGTTGATTAGCGCCACCCGCCCAGCACCCACCACCACCACCACCCATTCACCCATGTGAACCTTACGCTACCTTCCTTCCTTCCTTCCTGGGCATTAATAATATGGCTGACATGACTATTTATTTATTTGCAAGACACTTTCCCTAATGCCGCGCTCTTTCGAGTCGAGTCGAGTCGAGTCGAATCGAGGGGGTGGCCAGACAGACGTAGACCACCCCCCAAAAGGGGGATCAAAGTCAGACGCATACAAAGCGCTATAAGTTCCATACAAGTCCAACCACCCTTGCCAAAAATAATGAAGAAAGGACGAGGGCGAGGACGAGGACGAGGACGAGGACGCTGACGCGAAAGGGAAATGCAAGTTGGAAGAGAAATAAAAACAAAATAAATAAGAGCGGCAGCTGTAAAGTTCAACAATAAAAGTGGGAAGCAACAGAGCAAAAAAAGTGAAACGAAAATTAAATGAAACTAGGCGGCACAGGACACACACAGGGGATGTTAGTCCTTGGAGGACTCGCAGCAACAACCACCACCAATACACACGGCAGTGAACTCGAACACCCATCAGCAATATGGACGATGGCAACAGACGGCATCGGACACATTTTACGGCCCCTCAACAGCGCATTATGCAAATCTCCTCGAGCGTAGAGCGAACAAATTTTACAAATAATATACGATACCAAAAGGAAATAACAAAAACATAGATTTCAAAGGGAAACCACAAGGATAGCTTGAAATGCACCTGAAACTTCCGGAATCTATAAAAGATTCTAGCGGGGAATGTATCCCTTGAATACATATATTGTTATGCACATTTCAAAGAGCATTTCAAGGTGCACTTTAGCTTATATTAGTCTATAAAGTTAAAAACCTTATTATCCTCAATCTTTAAAGTTCGTTTTTCAAAAATAGCTTTTGTTTTTTAATGTAGTTGATCAGATTGTAAATATCTATAGGAAATGCTCCCATTTTAATATATAAATAATAATCCATATCGGTAAATCTATAGGATATAGTCGCCTGACGTCTTTTTAAGTATTTTTTCAAGTAAAGATGTTATTTGTTGTTATTAATTATTATTATTTTAGTGAGTTAACAACTCACTTTTTTTGTTTCCCACTGAGTTGTTCTCTTGCTCACTCAATTGATCAGTTTCTCAGTTGTTCAGTGGCTTACTTAGGCATTTAGTTGCTCACTCGATGTTCTATTGCTCAGTTGTTAAGTTGGCCCCTCATTTGACCAGTTACAAACTCAATTGTTCAGTTGTGAACTAAACTATTCACTCACTTAGTTGATCTATTGCTCAATTGCTCACTCGCTCAGTTGCACACTCGCTCAGTTGCTCACTCGCTCAGTTGCACACTCGCTCACTTGCTCACTCGCTCAGCTGTTCAGTTGCTCACTCTAGTCAGTTGCTCAGTTTTTCCGTATTTTAATTATTCCCCCTCTTTCCCCTAAAACTTATTAAGTAAGAAAGTTGAGGCTACCTTTCTTTTTCCAAATTTCGCTTCTTCAAGCGAATACTTAAATCTGGATCTGGAAACCGTTACATACGTATATTCTTTTCGCACAAAGGATGTAAAAATGTATGGAACAGAGTGTCCCGATTGGCAATCAATGTGCCGCAGTCCTGGGAACCTGAATTTCGAACTGCAGCTACCTTGTCCTTTTTTTATGACATTGCAAAGTGTCGATATCCTCTGTGGAAGGCAAAGGAAGCGAGGAAACACGGACCAAAGAGGAAACTGGCGATAAACGCAACGTGTGTAAGTGCCATGGACTGCCTCTGCTGGCGGCGCTGCTGCTGCGTCTGGGCTGCGATCAGGCACGCACACAGAGGGAGAGAAAGCGGAGAGTGGGACAGAAGGAGGCAGGGGAAGGAGACGACGACTTCCTTGCTCTTCTTAGTTGTCTGGCCACCATCGCTCATTCGCTTGGTTTTTTATGTTGATTTTGGGAATTCTAAAAATGCTTGCAGCACCATCCTTCGTCTCCTTTGGCCTGTACTCCTCCTCCTCCTTCCATCCGGCGGCAGATGACAGGTTTTCTGCTCTTCTTCCCACCTCCTGCTTCGCTGTGTTCCCCCATTTCTCTTCATCTCCATCTTCGTTCGCTGCCAGGATGCTGGCCTGGCACGATGTCGTGTCCGTTCTCCGTTCTCCGCTCTATGCTCTTCATCTCCCTCTCTCCGTCTTCATCTTGTGCCATTGCCATTTCGCCTTTCTTGTCTGCTTCTGAACCTGGATCCCTCGGGCCACCTTCTCCCATCCCCTGCCCTTCATTTTCCTCCTCCCCACGCCCTTTTGACCCCTCTCCTGCTGTCTGTGTATTTTATTTTATTTTATTTAGTTTTTGTGGCTACGATGTCTGCAAGCATCCTTGCAAATATTTCGTACAGTGGTACCTCGAAAATGCAACACCTACCACCGAACTGCATTCACCTCCGGGTTTCCAATGTCGAATTAAGGTGTAAGTTGCTTAACTCCCAGTCTATGTACGTGTATTAACCGGAGGTTTAATAATAACGGAGATCCCTTTTCCTATTTAACCATAATCTGAAATCTCAGACGACCATAAAAGGGTCGCCGAAGGAGTAGTTGAGAAGATAAATTGTTGGTAACTTTTTGTTAACTTTTGTTAACATTTTATTTTACTTATAAGTCTTAACTGAACATTGAGAAATCCAGTTTAGCACTAGAGACTTAAATCTTATATCTTATCTTGCCTAAACACTGGTATATGGTGAGTAATGTCCTTAAAGTATATTCACATCGAGATTTTAAGGACATTTGCTACCTAAAAATCGTTTCGTTCGACCAGTGCTCACTGTACCCGACTGCCTTTTGCTGTCATCACGCCTCCTGCAACATTCTGGCAAGTATTTTGTATTTCGAATAGATTTTTGCAATATTCATGTCCCCAGGTAAGGAAATTTCACTACAGGGAGAGCTCATCGTCTGCGCCTCACATTTATCTGCACGTGCAGATATGGCTCTTGTGCAGGTATCGCTGCCTTTACAAGACATCCAAAAATACATACAATATTACCCACGGGTGCGGAGTGTGGAAATTGTTTACGAATCAGTTTCGCGAGTAAATGCTAGGGAAGTTCTTTTCCATATAGGTGCACCAAATACAGTTGCGACCAAAGTAATAGCACTGAAAGAACAACATTTTTTATTTTTCTGTCAAAGTGCTTGCTTTTTTTAATTTCTTTAAACTAAAATAAAAGGGAAGAAAATTATTAAAATTTCCTGGTAATTGAAGGGGATTAAGGAATTAAATCGGTTTTAATTAAAATGTAATTTTCATATTTAGAAAAGAAAAAAAAAAGGCCAAAAACCAATCGAGTCCTTTTTCTTAAAAAATAATAAATAAACCACTGTTAATGAAACGGCATTATAAAAATGAATTAAATAAATACATTATTAGGACAGGGTAATGATACAAAATTTTAATAACCGTAGAACACATTGTAAAGCCGATCACTTTGCATAACTGCTATTATTTTGGCCGCTGCTGTACGTGTATCTGCCAATGAATGTTCTTCTGTTTATGTGTGTGCGTTTATTTGCACGGGCCAAATGAGAACCCCTGCATCGTGTTCCCAGAACCATTTCGCACTTCTTTTATTCTTTTTTTTTTTTTTGCGACGATCGTGACGCTTAAATGCAGTTCCTTTGTTGTAACCACCACAAAGCCAAATAATTGCAGGCGCAAAAAAAAAATAATAATAAGAATAGAGCCAACTCAGGAAAGAGGAAGGAGAAAAGGGAAACAGGAGAGAAGCGAGAGCGAACCCCTTTTTTGGCCAGGAGAGAGCAGCTGCCTTGCTGGCTCTCTGTCTCACTCTCACACACTCAGACAAACGCCGGCAGGCAAATCTACATACAAACATACGCAGCACTGCAGCCATGTAAAAGCAACAACAAGAAAAGGGCGAATGGGGGAAACGAAATGGGAACGGAACACAGCCTAGACCAAATTGCAACAACTGCAAATTGGGGGGAACGCATGGCGCCAAACGAAACGTGAGACAAGCGTGCACCCAGGCACACACGCACACACCGACAAGCAGATTATTACAACACAAGCTTTTCGGCGTGGGCGCGCGGAGGGGAAACGCATGAGATAACGGAATATGCTGCCGCATTAGTCACCACCAAACAACAGATGTGTACACGAGTGTATGCGGTACCACTAAACAAATGAGTGCAAAGGAGCCAGCAGGATGCCGAAATGGGAAGGGAGAGAAGCGGTACGACTTAGCAACCAGTGGAAATCGCACTACAGTTGATATCGGCTAAAAGCGATTGCAGTCTTAAACAAACTAATGACAAATAGAAAAAAAAAAATAAATAAAACCATTTAAAAATCAAATATTAGCCCTCCAATTATCATCCCGTTTACGAATTTAACTAAAAACTATTTACATATGTATGTATTTAGAATTTAAATCTGAAGGGATACATTATCATTAAGGTGAGAACACCTTAACTTCATTAATTACACTATAAATTGCTCTTCAATTTATAAGATAAAAGCGTACAATACTGAAAAATCGAAATCTCTATAAGTTCAATTTATTTTTATTTGCCTTAAAAAGCATATAAAAACTCTGATATATTTTATTATTTCATAAAAAATAAAATTGCACACATATGGAATGCTAATGGAAACTCACCAAAGTCTACATTTATTTTACAATTGTTTATTTAATGAAGCTTAGTGTATCAGCGACAACGACGAAAAAAGAGAACAGCAGGCGAAGTGGAGCTGCTAAAGCCTGCCTCTGTGAACTGGTATTATTTTTTTCGAACACTTCCGCCTTCGTCTGCGCCGGCAGCGACATTGACGTCTCAGCTGCCTGCTTTGCGCCTGTGTGTGTGCAACAGTGCGCTGCTCCATGAATTTGCATAATTTCGGGACTGAGAAGGGGGCGTGGCAGTCATTGCCAAAAAAGCGAATTCATTGAATTGACACTTAGTGTCGATCGTTCAATAATGCGTACTTATTTATAAGGTATTATTATTAAGCACATTGTGCATTAAACAAACCTGTATTGCAGTTTATTCCTGTCGCGCGCTCGATGCAAAAGAAATGGGGAAAAAAGCTGAAGTGCCGTTTTCTTGGCTGTATGCGTTTTCGGGGTGTCGGTGTTTTTGGAGCAACTTCACGTTCAATGCATTGCGAAAATAATTATGTTTGCCGTTGCATTTTTTTTTTGTTTTTGTGTTGCCGCCGCTGTCGGTGTCGTTCTTCTTCTTCTTTCGCTCTCCTCTTCGCCTCTCTTTTTTGCCGCCTTTTCTGCTGATGCTTTCAAACAAATCGCGCACACACCACACTCATACACACAAGCACACGATGGCGGCACACTCTGTGTGCGATGCAAATATGCTAATGCGGCTGTTTGCGACACTTCTGTTGGCCTACAACTACGGTTAGCTGATTTCGTTGCTGGCCTGGCCCCCAATATATTGGCCAGAAAATGAATTAACAAACAATACAAATACACAAACGCAAGCTGCGGCTTTTCTGTTGCTTAAAGGTGGAAGAAGAAGCGGGCTTGCAATCGACTAGTCGATATTATCAGATTCTATAATTATCGATAAGGACTCAGGGAGCCAAAAAAATGTAGTTGAGTTTATTTTCGGAAATGTTTTTCTCTAAAGGATGCTAAAGGTTTTCACTAAGACGAATAATAGCTATATTTTTGATTATTGTTAACGAAAACTAATGAAAAGAGAATCTTAAAGTTGTCTTTATATATTTTAGATAACTTTTTTATTTAAGGGTTTAATATTGAAATAAGCAGGACCTATTTTTATCTTTTTATTGTTTTTTTTTTTTTTTAATAATTTGTTATTAAAAATTATACTTAAATCGATTGTGTTCCATGCTTTTAGAAACAATCGATGTCTCCGCTGTAATATCGAGTTACTTCCATCCCTAAGTCCAGGCACGTTGTTTTTTGTAAACAAACGGAATTTCCCTTTTAAAAACATAAAATGGGCGCCCTTGCAGAGGTGAGTAACGGATATAATCATTCGTGGAGCTTTTGGTTGAACGAAAGATCTTCTCTAGTTGGCTGGCGACGAGAAGAACGGCGAGGGATCCCGCACGTTTGTGTTCTCCAACGAGGGCCACACGTTGGGAAACGCACTGAAGACGATAATTGCCCGATACCCGGAGGTCGACTTTTGCGGCTACACCATTCCGCATCCCACCGAGCAGAAGCTGCACTTTCGCATCCAATCCCACCGAGACCGGGCCATCGATATACTGAAGCGGGGCCTGGAGGATCTGGAGGCGCTGTGCGATCACACAATGGTCACTTTTGAGAAGGAGATGAAGGACTTTAATGCTGTGAAGGAGGAGAATACATGATAGGCCAGAGGCTATATAAACTAGACAACGCTGCGTGCCTTCTTGGGATCGTAGTTGGGCTTGCGCAGATGGTGGTAATTGGGCAGGACCTTTCGCAGGAAGTCGATCTGGAGCGTTTGTGATCCCTGCTTGTCGATGGCCTCGCGCTGCAGGGCCTGCTCCCCATAGACAATGGTGTTCTCCGGCAGGCGCTGGCTGGTGAGCATCTTAATTCCGGCACCAACCACACAGCCACTGGACACGGTGACGCCGCGGCCCACGAAGCACTTGCTCTCAAACACATTCTTGTCGCCTATCCGAGCTGCCTCCACATTGCAGCCCACCTCGAAGACGTTGTGCGGGCCAATGCTGAGTATGTTATTTGCATCCCAGCTGGCTCCGGCTTCCAGGCGATGGGCTATGGTGGCATACTCTTCAATGATGCAGTTTTCTCCTATTATTATGGGACCCGCCTCTGCGATGACTGTGGCACTTGGGTGCACAACGCAGCCCGAGGAGAAGGTGATGTCACCCCGCAGGTTGCTCTCCTCGCAGACCACCGACTTTGGGAAGATTTTGATTCTAGAGGAGGGGTAGGAGAGATATGAATACATCCAATAGATTTGCTTATTTGCAAGTTAAGTCATTACCTGTTTTCCGAAGGCATTTTCTTGTTTTCTATATTGTTTACGTTTTCCGAGTTTAAATGGTGCTAAAAAATACCACGAGTACCAATCGACTATATCGAAAAGCTCTAGAGATGTGCGATATTTTCTAGCTAGATCAAGCTTTTTTTCTTCAACCAGTTGACTAACTAAATTAAATTAAATGTTTGTGTATCTATCCTCTTTCATATAAATTTAATAGCACAACTTTTTCTAAATCTTTTATAGTACTTATTGTTAAAATTTAAACTTTCATATTGTTTTTGCGATTTTGATAATTTGGCAACTCTGTCTTATCGACTTATCGAATATCCGGCATTGGGTATCGGTTTTTCGTACGAAACTTCAGGCTGATGCAATTTGGAGGAGCTTTCCAGGAGATTTAAGGGCCAGTTCTCAGTAAAAGATTAATCATTAGGCAAACAAGATGTCCGCCGACCAGTTGGCTGAGTTAACCATCGGTAAGTATGCCTAGTGAGGGGAATCCCGGAGCAACAATGCGTCCACGTTGTCAGGCCAGCCGAAATTATCGATCTAAATGTGCAATATGTATATTTATGACCATGTGCAGGCTCCATCTTCACTTCGGAGAAGAAGGGAAGCGACGAGGCGGGCGATGGCAGCGAGTCCAAGCCCTTCAAGACCATCCTGCAGGCGATGCGCAGTGCTGGGAAGGAGCCCTTCCCCACCATCTACGTGGACAGCAAGGACCCGAATGCAGCAGAGCCCTTCGAGCCGGCAGCCAAGTCGCAGCTGAAGAAGATCCAGAAGCTGTTCGTGCGCGAGTCCCAGAAGAACGCCGAGAAGCAGCAGCGCGAGGCCGATGATGCAGTGAAGCGCCAGCAGAATCTGGAGGAGGCACGCAAGGTGAAGATCGCCGAGGATCCCAGCTGGCCTGTGGCCCGCAAGATTCGCATCCTCGAGGGCACCGCCAACCGCGGCTCCCGTGTC
>JABJVT010000139.1:0-25000 GCA_014170255.2 Drosophila triauraria
CTTTTTCTGCTGTTTGACGCCTCTATATATTTCTTAGTGGTAATGGCCCAGTTGGCTAAGCGGCCGATACATTTAAGTTTTGCAAGATCGGCCCGTCTTCAGTTCCAACGAAAACTAAAAATATTATTATTATTTTTGTTCATTTTTATTCTTTTAGCTTAATAATTTTGTTCTCTTGTATTCAATTTTTTGTACATAATAAATAATAATTACATTAAAAAATATTGAAGAAAAAGAAGTAAGAAAATTTCTCCTGCGCCTGGGAATGAACCCTCGACCCGGTCGGCTAAATGCAGCTTTGACACAAGCATTAGGTGTCTGGTAGAGCCAAGTTTATTGTCCGATTTTACTCAATCCTATTTATTTAGTTTATGTATTTGCTTTAAATCGACTATATAAGCTATAGTCATAATGTGTCTGGTAGAGCCAAGATTCCAATTTTGTCCCCAAATTTGGTAACTCTTGTTCTTATAGTCTCTGAGATCTGTTTTTTCACACGAACGGACAGACGGACAGACGGACATTGCTAAATCGACTCGGCTGGTGACGCTGATAAAGAATATATATACTTTATGGGGTCGGAGATGCCTCCTTCTGCCTGTTACATACATTCTCGATTGGCACTATGGGTACCGGGTATAAAAAGACCGAAAAGAGAAAGAAGAATTTTCTGATTTAAAAAAAAACGCTGCTCGTTGCCCATTATAAGTGATCTAGCACATTTTAATTAAATGTTTATTATTAAATTATTGGTCCTATGCCAAAGCATTGGTCCTATTATTTTGACCGCAGCTGTACGAACAAACATATGACGTTGCTTTCCTCTGAATGACCCGCCGCAGATGCTATTGCTGACCCGGAAAGAAAGACAAGATTTTTTTTCTGTTAAGGATGAAGCGAGGGTGAGTTTTGTGTGCTATAGTACACCAACACAACTCTACCGATATGCATCCGCAGCCTCAAGTCGGCAGCGCAGAAGCCAACGTTGGTGGTGGTTGGTCTGACAGTTGTGACGTCAGCGTCATAGCAAAGTTGAAAAGTAGAAAAACTAGATGTGGACGAAGCCGTAAACTCTACGAACTCGACCACAGAACAAATCAGTTTTCGGTGGTGCTAGCTCTCGAAAGGTCTGACAAACGGATTTTAGAAAAACGCGAAATGGCGGTGCATTTAATAAAACAGAAAGAAAAATGCCTGGCGTGATTAAAAGGCTTGACAATATTTCAGATTTCTTGGAATAAAATTATAGTTACGTAAGGTTAAAGTTAAAACCATCTCATCCACCCTATAATGGACGCGATCTCACCCATCCCCGTTGTCTTTGAAAACGGTACAATGCTGGGATCGTTGGGACACGAGCGCTCTGCCTCAAGGTCTCAAGTTCATATTCCGAGTTCCGCGTTGCCGCTTGTCATACCGGAAATTGTGATTAATTCAAGCCAGAATATCAACAGTATTCGCAGTCATGCGCTTAGATGTAGTCGCCATGATATTTCAAAGCCGCATGGCCCTGATAATTTACGACAAACCTTACCCAAGGAGGAAGTATGCGTAGAACATGCATCGCTTCAAGATACCCAACAGGAAGGACTCAAAGAGGAGTTTGAGTTCGAGCGTTTTATTTTAAACTGCACTACCTCAGAGAGTAACGAACGCGAGTTCAGTACCTGCAGCGAACAACTGCCGTGCTTCCAGATGTCGCCGTCGCCGGCCCTTGCACCGGAGATGTTAAACTCGACCTGCAGTTCACGGTCTGACTCGGAGTCTAGGTGGAGCCGTAAGACTCTTAAGGCTAAAACAAAGCGCACTTCTACCCTTCTCGCCATCCACGCAACCTCAGCTCCGACTGCGCCAAATGGATACCCACCCCAGTACACAGCCATTTTGCTGGACCCCCACCATCGCCCCGACGGAAATGCGTTACTTACGAACGAACGAACGACAGGGGCGGGAGTCGCAGCGTCATTTGTGTCCGGTAGCTCTGGTACTGGAACCGACGCGTCCAGATATTTGCATTATCACCAGTACTGTCAATCGAGACCTATAATTGGCAGCTTGGGACTCGAGCTGACGGATCAGCATCATCTTGCCCACCATGAACGCAGGTAGCCTAAAGTAAATTTCTATTCATCCCTTTTGTGATGGTTCCCGAGGATGAAGGTAGAGTTTTTACGCGTTGTAACAAACTGGCCGTAACAAGCACTGAAAAAATTCAACTAATTGTATATACATATAATAATTATTATAATTATTCAGAAAAACATACATTTTTGTATTAGAAGATCGAATTTTAACACAAGTATTTTTGCTAAAAATTGTATTTTAAATAAAAAGTTTGATTAAGTATTAGAATTTTAATACTAGTATACATATGTATGTGCTTGTAGCATATTTCTAATACCTAATCAGATTATTTGTTTTTTTGAAGCAAACATGTTTTTCTGAATATTTATAGTCATTATGTACATAAAAGGATTTGCAGATTAATCAAGTACTTCTATCCTTCTCAATTTGGAATTTGTTAACATGAAACCTTTGCAATGGTCTTCGAAAATAAATGAATAAATAATACCTTGCTAGGTATTATAATTTTAGTCAGATGCCCTATTTAGTTTCGAAATGGGCCCTTAATTTATACATTGAAATGAAGCCGACAATTTTAAGCCGACTTTGAATCTACTAATCGTTACAAAGTTCGGTATCAGAAATTTGTTGTGTTTAATGTTCGATCGTCGTTTTTGTTTAAAACTCAAATGGTATAAATTAATTACAATGTTTTTAATCATTTTTTTCTTTAAATAAATTATTTAAAATTTTGTTTGGCGATTTTGAAGGTTATAGCCTTTGGGTATATGAAGGAAGCGTCTCCGACCCCATAAAGTATATATATGTATTTCTTTTCAGCATCACCAATCGAGTCAATCTAGCTGCCATAGAAATAATGGCGAAATTAATGTAAAAAATTTAACTTCTTCGTTTTTAAAAGTATTTCTATATATTTAGAGGTATAGCGTTTTTTTCGGTTTTGGAATTTACGGTTTTCATTAACTCGGACAACTATATCATATAGCTGCCATAGAAACGGTTGGTTGATTTATATGAAAATGTAAAATTCTATATGCAAAATGTAAAATTTACAAAACTTATAAAATTCGATATTTTTTCAACATTACCAAAATTGATCGTTTTTTAATGATCCAATTGCAGACTGCAAGGGTATACAAACTTCGGTTTACCGAAGCTACTTCCTTGGTATACCCGGTACACATAGGGTGCGCCCTCTCGCACACATACACACAAAACCCTTATTTATGTACTTATGTATGAATTATGTAAAAATAAGCGAAAGCTAAAAATAGAACAAGCAAACGTTCCCTCTTTACGCTCGCCAACCGTCATAGGACAGACATATTTCTATATATGCTATATAGCATTGAAGATGCTCTTTCTATATACTCCTATACTCCTGAAACCTTATTAGATCCGAGAATCCATCCAATTCGCACCGAAACAGAGTGATTATATCAAACAAAGTTTCATTTCCTTATAACACACAACATTTTATAAAGATCTATAATATTGTCCACATATGTATGTACCCAGCAAACAATTTGACAGCATTGCCAGATGAAAAAATGCACTATGGGGAATTTGACCACTTTTTTTTGGCCAAAACCCATTTTCTGAAAGTCGGAAAATTAAAACAGATTTCAGTGTAACGCATTCACAATACACTAATCTTCAGTGTTGCATAACAGAAATTTTCATAGAGGGCGCCACAACAAAGGAATCAGCTGATAAACAAAGCTTTTACATTTGCAAAGCACAGGCGTCTGCAATATTAACTTTTGTTTGCAAAGTTTAAGTGATCAGAAGTGAAAAACTAAACAATTTTACTAAAATTTTTGAAATGAATGCCAATCTGTGTGGTTTGTATTATGTGTTTGTGAACGTCATTGGTTAAAAAAAACGTGTTGTTCCCTTAATAGAGCAAAAATGCAAATAGTCTTCCAAATGCATATTTTGGAAAAAGTCTCATGTTTCATAAGGGATTTAAAGTGAGTCCAGAAGAGTCCATCTACGATATGCATTGTATGTTGTAGATTATTAAATTCTTGCTTAAATGAATGTTATTAAAAATACCACTTTTCCGATTTTGCGATAATTTCTAATTTTTAGGACATAACTTTTTGTATGGCAACGCTGTATTGCTTACCAGATGGGAAGCAGTTTTTGGTTAGATTGTTTCTATGAAAATGTTAGGAAAACGTGATCCGATCTTGACAAAATTTTCTATATTCTGTTAAAAGAGTATAAATTTGAAGTTTACAAAACTTTATGCAGATATCTTAAATTTTACCCGATCTCTCCTATGAAAGCTATAGGATATAGTTGTCTGATCCGGATAATTTTCATTCAGAATTTCCCTATATATATATAATAACGATTGGTGAAGTTTCATGTTGATATCTAATAAACTGAGCGAGTTATTAATTTTGGTTAAAAAAATCGGTCAAATTCCCCATAGTGAAATGGTTCTCCCCCTAAAAAATCTCGAACAGTTTAGATTTCCCCATTAAAAATCCAGCTTTTCCCTTAAATTTAAAAACCGGTTAGTTTCTAACAGAGAAGTAATTAAAGGCTGTCCATATATTATTATTTAATTATTTGGGGAGTCTTTATACCAGAATATATTTCATAACTCATTTTTATACCCGGTACCCACAGGGTACAAGTCGATTTACCCTTTTCCGTCTGTGTGTCCGTAAGAAACAACAGACCTCAGAGCCTATAGGAGCTAGAGCTTCCAAATTTGGTGACAACATTCCTATCTATTGTACGTAGATGAATTGTTTTAAAAGTTAGCCACGCCCACTTCCGCCCTTATAGAAAGCGTTAAACAAGGTACAAGGGTATTATAAGTTAGTGGCAACTAAAAATGTGTTTAACAGGCAGAAGGAGAAATCTCCGACCCTATAAAGTATATAGTTTCTTAATCAGCGTCACCAGATAATCGATTTAGCCATGTTTGTCTGTCCGTCTGGCTGTCTGTCCGTCTGTCTGTCTGTCCGTCTGTCTGTCCGTGTGAAACAACAGATCTTTACGATTTTCGGAGGCGGAAGTGGGCATGGTCAAATTTTAAAACAAACTTGATCTGCGTGCAACAGATTCCAATGTTGTCATCAAATTTGGTAACTCTAGTTCTAATAGTGTCAGAGATCTAAAAGAGATAAAAAATTATCAATATTCCAATTTTCAGTATTTATTATAACCGGTAGGGGACAAAGGTATTTGAAGCTAGTGCCAACCGAGAATGTATGTAACAGGCAGAATAAGTCTTCGACCCTATAAAATATATATATTTTCGATCAGCGTCACCAGTCGAGTCGATTTATGGAGCTACCAAATTTGGAGACGATATTGGAATCTGTTGCACGCAGATTAAGTGTGTTTTAAAATTTGCCTCTTCACTTTATTTATTGGTTTATACTTAACAATGCACTGCTAACTTTTCTTAATATATTTTAATTTACTAAAATAAATGTAACTTAGATAAGAGTTCAACAAAGCAAGCTATTCGAGGACTCAAGAAAGGTATAAGTTTTGGCTGATATGCATTGCATTTTCAATGATATTTCAGTATATAATGTATTATAATTTGAGCAAAGTACCCATGAAGGGCAAGGATTTATATATAAATTGGCAAGTGAATTGTCCTAGTAAATCTCAAATGGACAGCGATGTTGATATAGCTTAGGAGAAGGGCAGTTGTTTGTTCTACGTTCTGAACTGACTCAATTAATTTTTGTTTTTCAATATATTGAGGGCTCCATGTTACTCGAGCAATATTCCAAAATAGAGCGAACCATGGAAACTTGTATAGTTTTTGTTGTGTATAGATTGTCGTACTCCTTGGCCAAACGTTTTATGAAGGCTAAAACCCCTTAGCTTTACCAATAGCAACAGAGATATGGATTTTAAAACACAATTTGCAATAAAATAAAACGCCTAGATCATTTACTTGGGAATATGTTCCAAAAAAAAATTTCCACATAAGGTTGAATATGAGCTGCAGCTCGATAATAGGACATCGATTTGCATTTCTTATGGTTTGGATATAACATATTGATGGAGCAACATAACTTTATTTCATTTAGATCCGATTGGAGATGATGGTGGTAGATTTGATCTATATCATAGGCAAATTTTTACGTCATCAGCATCGTTTAAAGAGTACAAACAGTAAGGGACCGAAATGACTGTCTTGGGGGACACCACAAAGCACATGTACAACAGAAGAAAATTGATTGTTAAACAGAACGCGTTGAGTTCTATATGAGAGATAGCCCAAAATCCAGTTTAGTAAAGTTGGTGGGAATTCTAGAAGAGAGAGTTTGTGGCTATGGTTTACTGAATCAAACGCCTTGCTGAAATCAGTAAAAATAACATCAGTTTGGCATTTATTAAGGAAACTACGATGAATGAAAGAAGTGAATTCGAGGAGGTTTGTAGTGGTTGACCGATGCTTAACAAAGCCAAACTGATCTGGAGAGATTTTGGAGGTACACATATGTTGAAGTTGGCAGGTGACCAACTGTTTAAAACGCTTAGGTATGGCAGAGGGTTTGGCGATACCACAATAGTTTTCAACATCGGACCTAGAGCCTTTTTTATGCAGAGAAATGATAAAAGGTTCGCTCCAAATTAAACGTGTCAATTATTAAACAATAAAGTTTCTGTTTTCGCTTCTTCTTCTTCTATACTGAGAATGCCAGTGCGTGTTGCTCAACAAGCTCCTAGCAACATTTGACTTTTTTCGGAGTTGCTCAACATGTTTCTAGCAACATTTATCTTCATTTGTCAACATTTTCTTTTTTTCCATGCCCATGTACTATTTAATTTCACCCACAATGCTTTGGGTACCGGGTATTTTTACAGTCGGTCACACTCGACAGTAGCTTTCCTACTTGTTTTTACTCTGGTCAAGGACATTTAAGGACTTTGGAGGAAGATTTCTGTGTACCAGAAATCATTACAAATTGCCATTTCTCGGCGTAGATGGGAATGTTTTGAACAAGAAAGAAAGCTATCTTCGGTAAGCCGAAGTTTGTATAACCTTGCAGTCTGCAATAGAATCATTGGAAGTCAACCCATTTTGGTAAAAGTGTGTACATTTTTATAACATTACCTACGCATTTTACATTTTACATGCAAAATTTTACATACTCATATAAATCAACCGATCGCTTCTATGGCAGCTATATGATAGTTATCCGATCTTAGTGAAAATAAAACCATAATTCTAGAACCATAAAAAGCAGTTATATCTCAAAATTTATAAAAATACGATGGAAAACGAGAAATTATAATTTTTATTCCATAATTTTTCCGAACATTCCTATGGGAGCTATAGGATATAGTGGTCCGATTTCAGCCGTTCCGACATATATACTAAATGCAAAAGCAAGAAGGCTATTTGCAAAGTTACATTGAGATAGCTCAAAAACTGAGAGACTAGTTTGCGTAGCAACGGACAGACGGACATGGCTAGATCGACTGGGGATTCAAATCAAGAATACTTTATGGGTCGAAGATGCTTCCTTCACTGCTTCGCAAACTTCTGGACAAAATTATAAGACCCTGCAAGGGTATAAAAACAACAAAGCTTTTTTTTTATTCTTAATAATTTATTTAATTTCTATAACATCCGTAAGAGCCGACATATATCACCTGCTATAGAAAAAAGACTATCTGCAAAGTTCTGTTTAGTTAACTCTAAAACTGAGAGAGTTTGCGTAGAAACGGACAGACAACTATCGAAAATAGACAAAAATCACACAAAATTATGTGCAAATTCTTTATGTATATTTTTTATAAGTACAATCACATTTATGTCTACGTCTACTTCGTTTACAATTACAAGCGGTCGACTGTACCGTTTACCTGACTCGATTGGGACAATATTGGTTTATCAAAAAAAAATGTGTGGCAAGGTTCCCAGAAGCCTCATAACAATAACACAATATGCTTAGAAAATACAGTTGTCTACCTGTGGACGTCTATTTACTTTAATAGCAAAACAATACATGCACATCAAATTTGGCCAGGTAGAACCGAATCCATTAGTAATGCATATATCTGTAATCTTCTTTATTTGCAGGACCCTTTTGGATGTTGCAGTGACGTTGCCCGGGAATAACGAAATTATACCTTTAGCCTGCAATAATTTACCTGTAGTATCAAGGTCCACCGCAAACTTAAATCCGAGATATAACTTACGAAAGTGGTTCTCTCGCCCTTCGCTGCCGTTCGTAATCGGTATTTTTGCTCTTGGCGGAGTAGCATGCACCCTTGGAGGCATTGTGCTAGGCAGCACGGGTCTGATAGAGCACTCCACTCAATATTTAAGCGCGGCTCTCTTAATGATTGGAATTGGTGTTTCATTATTGGTAATTTCCGGAGCTATTTGGCGACTGAGTTTGCCAGACGATGTCGATGAATGTCCCTGCTTCAGACGTATGGAAAGCTGCCGCAATTGTAATAGTCCACAGTGCAACAATCGGGTATTAACTGGGAGTTATATATATCCAGAATTCCATCATCGACCACCACCACCATCATATTTGACTTCTATCAACGAGTACGCGTTTTTCTACCACCACGCTGCCCATTTCTCAACGTCGACAGCAGCCTTCGTAGGAATAAACACTCCACCACCGATGTATCATTCAACCCTTGAGTAAGCGTAACATGCTATTCTAGCTTAAACATGGTTCTTACTACTGAAATAACAGTATTTCAGCTCCTGTTAACTGTTTATCTAGATTCTCCTTATCGCAAGCGAGCGAAGATTCCACGGATGATCAACTTGCAGTCGTTACTCCCAGGTCGGCGATTAGCCAAACACCGTCCAAGGAGGAAACTATTGACCCGATCCTGGAGGCCGAACCTCTGATGCGAGGGACAGAAGTGCAAGCTCTATATAGAGAAGCTGAACTTGATTAGAAAGCAGTACAATTCATACGTCCTAAGAAAGATCCGAATTATTAATCTAATGAAAACTCTCGTTAGGCTTAAATTCTCACGTAAACATGGTAGACTCATTGAACGTACTCGCTTACTTGGGATACAGTAATGATAGTAGCTGAAAATACAAATTCAAGTAAATCAATTTTATTTTTAGCAAACGTCGAGAGCGCAATTAGAGTGCTTTTAGACTGATCATCTTATATGGACTGAGCGATTTTTCATTTCCTAGCTACATCAGAAAATACTAAATAGGCTTATTTTAAGAATTGACTGATATACAATGTAATTAAACACATACAGAACCTTTAAAAAATCGCATTGCTTTTAAAATAATACGCGCGCCATAAGCTCGCGCGAGTTTATGATGATTTTTTGAAGGAAAGATTATACAACTTTTAAACTCACAAACTCCCCTGATTTTATGACATTTGAAAACGGCATTCAAAAACCTAATAAATTCGCCATTGTCGACTTTAGCTTAGTTATTTGAAACGTCATAAGTTCGCGCGAGTATATGACGCTTTAAAATTTAGTTAACAACAGAACAATACCGCCTGAAAATTCAAAGTTAAACAAGAAAGAAAGCTAACTTCGGCAAGCCGAAGTTTACATACCCTCGCATATAATAAATAAAATAAAAATAAGGAATCTTATATTTCGTTTTAATCCGAAATCTTTGTCTAAGGGTAAAAAAAAAAATAATAAAATAAATAATAATAAAATAACACCACAAGCAAGCAAAAACAAGTGAGAAAGCTACAGTCGAGTGTGACCGACATTGAGATACCCGGTACCCAAAGAATTGTGCGTGAAATTAAATAGCGCACGGACATGGAAAAACCAAAATGTTGACAAAAGAAGACAAATGTTGCTAAAAATATGTTGAGCAAAATTTAAAAGAGACAAATTCTGCAGCTGTACGCAGCTGAATTACGAATTAATACTGCGCCCGAAAGCACGCAACACTTTTTTTATACCCGGTACCCATAGGGTACAAGGGTATTATAAGTTAGTGCCAATCGTGATTTTCGACTTAAAGTAAATAGATGGACTTAATAAGTAGGCGATTGCGGACGAGCTTTGCAAATTTGAGTAAAATCGGATAATAAACATGGAAGTTATTAAACAATTATGTATTTATGCTCTCTCGCTCTATCGCACTGCTTAGGAATAATTTCGCGTGTCTGAGCACTTAGCTTTTGGGTGGCAGTAGCGAAAAAAAGTGTTGCGTGCTTTCGAGCGCAGTATTAATTCGTAATGCAGCTGCGTACAGCTGCAGAATTAGTCTTTTTTGAACGTTGCTCAATATGTTTTTAGTAACATTTATTTGTCAATTTCTTGTTTTTTCCATGTCCGTGTGCTATTTAATTTTACGGGCAATACTTTGGGTACCGGGTATCTCACAGTCGGTCACTCGACTGTAGCTTTCTCACTTGTTGAATATTGATCTGTGATTTTGCCCAACTATCACCACTAGCCAGCTGTTTTTTGAACAAATGAAATTGGCTGGCGGCACATATATTTAACTAATTCATGATTTTCTTTATGTTTTGTAAACTAATTATAATATAATACACATATGCTTTAGCGGTCTGTGAACTGAACTGGCTATTGCACTTCTGGCGTACATGCTGCACTGGCTGCCACGCCTCCTCCTTCGGTAAGAGCGTCCTCTCTTCCTAGATGACCACACTCTCTGCAGCTTCTCGCCTTTGCAAAACTCACTTGGGCATTGCAATAGCCTTCTTAAGCTTGCAGCTTGAGCCCTGTGGACGGAAGAGCGCTGGTGCGCAGCGATCCTCTCACTTTTCCAAATTCGCTTCATGTTTTAACGGGAGCGGTGGCGGAGAATGCACAGGAGTCGGGTCGGTGGCGGGGTCGCATACCCAGACTTATCCTTCTACTCCGCGGGCACGACCGCCTCCACTTACTCCTCCTTGGGCAGGGCCAGGTGATGTGAACTCGGGATCATAAGAGACTTGCTTAAGATGAGTAGTGTTGATGCGTCTGCATTCTAGTGAACACTCGGCTTTTGGCTAAGAGATTCCAGTGGACTGCTGTGGTTCTTACGTCTTACGTCTCCAGTCAAACGGCTGGCTGGCGGAACCATGTGAAATCTTTATTGTTACTTAGCAGCATATAGAAAATAAAGTCTAGCTCTTTCATTTTTAATCTTAGTAAACATTGGTTTGAATTTTAAATTGAATTTAATTTTCCGCCAAATCAAAACCAAAACAAAAAACAGCTGTTCTTATGTCCACAGCAAAAGAAGGCTATTGCAATGCCCAAGTAGAGTTTTACAAAGCCAAGCAGCTGCAGAGAAAGTGATCGTCTAGGAAGAGCGGACGCTCTTTACGAAGGAGGAGGCGGTGGCCGCCAGTGCAGCATGTACGGCAGATAGGATCGTCCAGAAGTGCAATAGCCAGTTCAATCAACAGACCGCTAAACGAAATATGTATTAAATGCTAATTAGTTTACAAAACATGGAGAAAATCATGAATTTGTTCATTATTTATGAAGCCAGCCAATTTCATTTGTTCAAAAAACAGCTGGCTAGTGGTGATAGTTGGGCAAAATCACACATCGATAGACAGAAAAAGGCTGAAATAATCGATACTATCGAACTAAACCACGAAAAAGCAACTTTTTTGTCATTTTTGTCACCACTAGATTCTATACCTTATACACAGGGAAAAAGCAGCTTTTTGGGCAAAAAGCAGAATTGGAAAAAGCAACTGTAGTGGAAACGGGGCCGAAAAGTACCCTAAATAGTCGATACTATCGTTTCTGTCACAAATAGAATTCTAAACCTTATACCATGATACAATAATACAAGGTTATTTCATCGAGAAAGCTGCCCTCAGTTGAGGACGATATTTTGACAGTCGTTCGTCAAACGTGGTCGAAAAAGGTTCTGCTCGATTTTTTTGTCATTTTCATCTAAAAAAAAATGTAAATAAAGAACAAAACAGAATTTGTTTGCGTTCTGGTAGCACATGACCTCTGCGTGGGCGCAATGCGTCGCCGTCTTGCCCTTCGACATCTATTTAACGTCGCCGCGTACCACGAGAGTCAGCTTGGTGGACCTTCCGAAGGCGACGCTATTGCTGAGGAACTTCTGCAAAATGCTATTTGATCTGGGCATACTTATGGCTCTGCTGCTCTTTTACTTTGTCCTGGCTTACAATTTAGAATTAAAAATTTAAATTAAAAATTAAAAATTAAAAATACAAAACAACTTTTAATTGGCCAGAAAAAATTCTTAAAAATATTGCTAAAATAATATTACATATTTAATTTGTAAATATCTAGTTTTATATTTGTTAAAAATTATTCTAAAAAATTCATTTTATTAAACCTTTTCTTTAAATAACTAATTTTATTTATGACCGAAAATAATTTCTTTCCTGTCAGAAAAATAAATGTAAAAGTAGAGTGCTTTATCTTTCTAGCACGTCTCTCTGAGAGCGGATCGAGAGATCTTTCAATTTATCATCCTTGTCAAAGCTGATGAGATTACCTTGTATAATTGTATCATGGGTTGGCCCACTGTTGGGCGATTTTCTAAAAAACTGTCGGAAGGAATCCAATGTAATTTTGTGAGGATATACTTGAATTAATGCTCCAAAACTTGGGGTACAGTGCATGTTGGCACGCAAGCGTTGGGGTGAGCAATTTCAAAAACAGTGGGGGCACGATTTTTTGAATGGGTTTTTAAGGCACCTGCGCTGGTCAAATCTGCCCAAACCCAACATAAAATATTAGTAAATTAAATTCTTAACAAGTAGGAACTTTAGTTTGTTCGATTACATGCTTTATTTACGAAATAATTCAAAAATAAAAACGCCCTCCGTGTTCCATTTCCTACCGTTCCGTTTCGACGCTTACTCACCGACGCTAATTTGACGGACATGCAAAAATATATTAATGTCTCATTAGACAAATCGGTCTCACAGAATATATTGGTTTTTGCTGAAAGCTTGGCATAATTTTCAGCAACTCTGCACAAAAGCAAGATAAATGAACAAAATAAATAAGATTTCGGCGGCATAATTTTTCCGCCGCGAAATTTTGCAACTACCAAAAATTAACTAAATCTATGTACAAGAAAAGCTGTATAAATCAGTTCAATGGTTTTCATATAAATTTCTGCGGGAGTATTTGCATCAGGACTCCAGAAATTAATAAATGGCGCACTGCGAGTTTCGGCCATCGTTATTGTTTACCTTTTAAATTGGTCTGACCGAAGTCGCATTACGAAAAAAATCCGAACCAAAAAAGACATATAGTTGTCTCTTTCCAGGTTCTATTGAAGTAGCTAATTAATGAAAACTTGTGCCCTGTATCATAGCCGTATAAGCAGAGGATTTTTATACCGAAAGAGAAATCTTCGACCCTATCTTTATATATATTTTTTTTTGTGTACGAGTTTAAAAAGTGTACTTCTTAATAGGCTGAAATGACACATTCAATTTCTACCATCAATTTATTGTCCGGCGAACACGGCGAACACAAAGCACACTAATAGAAAATGTACTCTTTTGTTCCATAATACTTAATTTTGGCTAGTATTTTTCGTTTTTTAGAGGATTTTTAATACAAACAGTAACACTGTTATGTCATGCCAAATAAAAATTGGTTTCTATTGAAACGGAAAAATAAATTGTCTCACTGTGGCCCCGTTTCCACTACAGTTGCTTTTTCCAATTCTGCTTTTTGCCCAAAAAGCAGCTTTTTCCCTGTGTATTAGGTATAGGAATCTAGTGGTGACAAAAATGAGAAAAAATTGCTTTTTCGTGGTTTTGTTCGATAGTATCGATTATTTCAGTCTTTTTCTGCCTGTCGATGTGTGATTTTCGCCAACTATCACCACTAGCCAGCTGTTTTTTGAACAAATGAAATTGGCTGGCTTAATAAATATTGAACAAATTCATGATTTTTTCCACGTTTTGTAAACTAATTAGCATTTAATACATATTTTGTTTAGCGGTCTGTGGATTGAACTGGCTATTGCACTTTTGGACGATCCTAGCCTCCTTCATTAAGAGCGTCCTTTCTTCCTAGACGACCACACTCTCTCCAGCTTCTCGCATTTGTAAAACTCTACTTGGGCATTGCAATAGCTTGCAAGCTGACACCTTCAGATAGCTGAGCCCTGTGGACAGAAGGACGTTGGTGCGCAGCAGTGGCGTCAGCATTGTCTCAAAATTATACTTCAAGCAGTATAACGAGCTTAGTATTGATTTCATACTTAATAATATAAATTATATACTGAGAAGTATAGCTATTATAGTGTTTTTACACAGAGGCGCATCTGCGTCAACTCTCGAAAATCGCAGCAACGACTTTTTTTTCCGTAAGCAATACATGTGTAAGAAAGGGACAGGAAATGTCGCATCAACTCCGCATCAACCATTAGTGTGACTACATATGATGATATAACCAACTTAAATTCAGTATTTTGGACATATTTAGGTGATTTTTAAGATAAGATTTTTGAGAAAAAGAGTTGCTTTTGCAAGTGAGCCTGCAATATTTCAGATGCCATTTTTACAGCACCCACCTGCGAATAACTCTCCTCCCTTTAAATTTCCTGTAGCCTTGTGGATAGGACATTGGCTGTGGAAAACATTCCATTTGCTAATGCCAATATTGTATTGATTTTATCCATATTTGTAGCAGGAAAAAAGAAAACAAATTTTCAGTTTGTTTATTTTTCGTATGTCAAACGTCAAATTCTGACTGCATCAACTCAGACTCTGTGTAAACAGACGCAGCAGGAAAAAAAGTTGATGCGATTTTAAGTGGCTGTGTAAAAAAGCCCCATTTTTGTTTCACCAGAAAATTTCAATTTTCAATCGATATTCAGAAAAAGGCTGAAATAATCTATCGAAAAAGCTACTTTTTTATAATTTTTGTCACCACTAGATTCCGATACCATATACACAGTGAAATGTTGCTCTTTGGCCAAAAAGCAGAATTGGAAAAAGCAACTGTAGCGGAAACGGGGCCTTACTTGGTAAAACATCCATAGTGCAAAACATAGGTTTGTTTACCCTTTTTAGACTGCCGCTTTAAATCACAGTAACGACACAGTTGTTGCGACTCATTTTAGACTGCAAATCCAACAACAAGCCGATTAAGAAAATGAAGACTACTTACATATTTTTAATTGCTTAAAACCTGAAAAGCGTCAAGCAAAAATTACCTAAATGTTAATAAAAATACAACAGATAAAAATAAAAATTTACCATGTCAATTACACAACAACTCGCTGTTGTGTCTCTTTCCTGTCTCTTTCTAGCACATGTATAGCTTATGGGAAAAGTCAATGCAGTGACTTTTTTCAGTTGCGGTTGCAATCTAAACAGAGTATTATACGAACTCTTCAGAAAACAATTGGGTTGTTCCCTTCACGGCTAAATGATTTATAGCCTTGTTCCACTGCTACATATTTTCGAAAATGTACTGTCGGTTGTTCCACTGCTCTATCTACATTTTGCTTAAATTTGAAGTGGGACGGCGTCCATCCGTAATTTCTTATGCCACGCTTGGACGACGTGGACACCGTGTTCTCTTCAAATTTAACCGACCCATTTATGTCATAATAATATCACTGCTTGGAGCTTTGAAATCTTGTATATCAAAGAAAAACCGGTGCAGAAATATTTTCCTTCCACAGCTTAAGAAGCATCCCATTATGCAGTGTCGAAAACGAAATTCTGCGCTGAAACTAGTTCTCATTAATCTTTTTGCCAAAAATATTCATAATTTCAGAAACAATTAGAAATTAGGGAAGGGCTAGAAGGTTTAGGGAATTAACTTACGAATTATCGCGTAATTATCGATATTTTTCGGTTTTTTTTTTGTTATGTATAGGATGGATTTAGGATGGGCCATTCTCCTATAGGCTGCAGACAGAGTGCGCGTTAGAGCCGAAGCTGAAAACGATTTGCATGCGTTGCGAGTTGCGAATGGTTGTGCAAGGTGCAAGAGTCCTCATCAGATGTTGAAAACGTCTGCAATTAAGTCCTCGTTATTAATTGAAATTGCTTCTGCCTCCGCCAACACACTTTCCAACTGAATTTGAAGACGAAAAAGTAGATAAAAACATAACCTCAAAAATCAAAAATGAACGGCAAAACGCAAGCGATTAGTTTTCAAAAACAGTTCTTGAGCGTTTTCATTTTCGTCTTCGTCTTCGTAAACAAGAATGAAGAAAAAAGTAGCAGTGGATCAAGGCTACTAATTACTGAAAATAGTATCGAAATATTTTATCGTATCCAAAAGAGTCGGCTGCTTAATTTTCAAACAAAAACTCAGTTGGAAGCCTTGGTAGGTCTTACATATTTATAAATTATTTTTATTTTGTTTTAGGCTGCACAGAAACTGTTAAACTGTATTCGGTGTTCCACCGATTTATTCAGACGGCATCCTTCGACGCTACTTTTAGAGCAGTGTTTCCAGGAGATTTTGAGCAAAAAGAGCTTAAATAAGCTAAAAATTAAAAAAAAAATATGAAAAACAAGAAACTCTAAAAAAAAACCAAACTTAGGTTGTTTAGTTTTTAATTTTAGTTAAGTTGGTTATTAATTAAAATTTCTTCCATTTAAAAATATTATTCATATATTTTAATAAGCATGAGGTATTTTTGCGGCAGCATTCCTCTTTCCTGGGCATCCCTTATCTGAAAAAAAAAATATATATATAGGTCAGGATCGGCTTATTTTTGCATAAGTAAGTCTCGATCATATGCCAAGAACACTCACAGATCTTATTGTATAGCAGATGGTCCAGACTTGTTTCAAAAAGTTGTAAAAATACAAATTTTTTCGAATAAAACAAACAAAAACCTTATACAGTTTTTTTTTTCATTTGAAGTATTAAAGTGCATTGTGTTGCAATATCTGGGTTTTATTTCTGGGTTTTATTTCAGCTTCGGTATTTGACCACGGCAGTGAAAGCATTTGAATGAAAAATAAAGTAAGGGAATCTAATCTATCATATTTAATTTAATATAAAATAATTAATATAAAATGTAATTTATTTTTTGGGTTCGCAACATATATTAACTGAAATCGGTCAACTGTTTTAAATAATAATAGCAGATATTATATAAATCAAATCAATTTATCCCTTTTTCGAAGTTACATTAATAATTTTTTATAAATTTAACGCACTTCCGTATTTCCGTATAAACTCACCAGCTCTGTACTTTAATGCCGCATAACATATATTTATTATATAATATTTCGATAATGTTACGAATACATTTTATGCTAAAAAAAGCTATATTAACTTTTAAATAAGCTATATGCTGTTTGTAAATTCAATAAGCTTTTTCATTTTCAAACATGCTAGATTTAGCCTAAAAAAAGCTAAGATGGCAGCACTGTTTGAGGGTCATCTCATTTTGTATATAGTGCTGACTGGCCACACAGAAATTTGGTCACATGATATTCACCTGACGACTTTGTTGGTTTAACAGAAAATTTTCACTACATAAATTCTGCGTGCCGCAGAAGTAAATATTGGTAGAGGTTTTTTAAGAAAAAGTCGTCAAGATGAAAATCTGTGGTCCCAAATTGTCCCTCTGTGGGCTTATAATCTCAGTTTGGGGCATTGTTCAATTGGTAAGTATGTATGTACATGCGAACACAAATTGCATGGTTAGTTTGCAAAACCCTAAGTGTCACAAGGTTTCTGTCTTTATAGTCGTATAATAAAAGAATTTTATTTGATTCTTTAGGTGCTCATGGGCCTATTTTTTTACATCAATAGTGTGGCCCTTATCGAGGATTTGCCATTAGAAGAGGAATACCATTCATTGGAGGACTTTTATGCAGCCGCAAATAGAGCATACAAACAGGTTAGTTATTATTGGGGACTTTTGCTGTTCATAATTTTTTTTCGCAATATTGTACATTTTCAGAACGCCTACAACTGTTGGATCGCTGCATGCATATACGTTTTGACATTACTGCTCTCCGCACAACAATTCTATATGAATAGCAGAGTAACTGCCAACTAATTACAAATTTAAATTCAGTGTCACTGTAATGGCTTATGTGGTAGTGCATTTGGGTCATCACATACAACGCTGACCAATAATAGTATTGAAATGTTTGGTTCAAGATATTTGTTAAACCTATTTTTATTGTTTGTGTTTTGACACATGTTATGTCATTAAATAACTATAAAATTAAAATGTGTAATATTTCGCCGTACTCATAACCTTTTTTGAACTCTATCCGTTTCCCATAAAATACATTCCCACATAAAAAAGTGAAGTACCAGAAAATCCAATACGTAATTACTTTTTATCACAGACTTCATAAAGAAAACATGTTCTTTTTTATTAAGTTTTTTCGATATCAATAAAAATTCTTTACAGTTCTGTTTCTTATTTAAGGTTGGACAAAAACTATTAATTTGTTTTTAATATGCTACAACTTTTCAAATGTGTCTTAATATCCTTATTCATGACAAAAACTAGTCGGCTTTGACCACTGTCAAAATGCTTTTTGACTGTAAGCAATAATATTTTGAAAATAACTGGTGTTTTATCTCACCTCGTTAAGAGGTGTTTTTGTTTGATATCATAAGTTTGAAAAATGACATGTATGTAGGTCTGCCATTGTTAGTGTTAATTAGTATGATTCAATAACATGTTCACAGGTCGTCCCTATGTACATATGGGACATTCCATATCAACTCGGCCACCCCTGTTTTTTTTCGCTCTAAAAAAAAACTGCATACCCACATTTTAAAGTGCTCCATGTCCATATAATGACCCTTAAATATTTTTTCGTTTCCATTAATACTTTTTGGGATAATCGCTGTTGAACAAAAATCTTCAAAAAATCATAACATTGAAATGGTGCATGCAATTCGAAAGACAACAAATACGATTATCCTTTTTTCAAACACATTTTCATAAAAAAATACTAGACTATTCTTGGTTTAATATTAAGCGGGTTTTTAATAAAAAAAAAACGGTTTTTAATTTTTTCGTCTTAGGGCCAGTCGATATTAACTCAAATTTGTTTTTTCCAGGTAGAGGATGTTCAGATACATAAGAAACAAAAAAATCTTAGAATGGTACAAATGTGTTTGCTAGAAAAATCAATTTATTTTCATTGTTTATCCATTGATTACTTTTGGAAAGGGTTATATGTATTGGTTTTATGATCATCTGGCTATGTAAATTTTAGGGTTTTTGACGTGATAACGTCTTATAAATCGATAGAGCAGGCTGGCTGCACGCTCGAAAATGGATGACTCATACGTCGTTACCTCTGCCGCGACACAGGCAGAGCAAACGTGACGTGAGCAGCAGCAGCAGAGAAGAGAGAGAATTTGAGAGAGTGGTTAAAATTTAATGCTTTGCACTCTTCTGGCAACCGCAAGGGCACAGCGGTGTTTCTCCGTCTCGCTCTCACCGCCCGTTTTGCGACGGTGTTTCTCCGTATCGCTCTGCTCTCCCGCTTTGTCTATTTATAGCTCGAGCACTGACGCAGGCGTATGTGTGTATTTCAGTCTTTGACGTCGCCCTCTTGTTTGCATGCGTGGGGCAGAGGTTAGAGTGTTCGAGTCTTAATCTAACGATCGCGGGTTCGAGTACCAGCCGCAGCAATTGTGTTTTCAAAAAAATATAAATTGGCTTTTATAGACTTTCTATAATATTTATATCCATTTAACTTAACATATCAACAAACAGCCGGCACTCCCTAATCCTCTCCAGAAACTGGCCATTTACAGCCGGCACTGCCTGATCCTCTCCTATAACTGGCCATTTTACAGCCGGCACTGCCTGATCCTCTCCAGAAACTGGCCATTTACAGCCGGCACTGCCTGATCCTCTCCTAAAACTGGCCATTTACAGCCGGAACTGCCTGATCTTCTCCTGAAACTGGCCATTTGCAGCCGGCACTGCCTGATCCTCTCCAGAAACTGGCCATTTGCAGCCGGCACTGCCTGATCCTCTCCAGAAACTGGCCATTTGCAGCCGGCACTGCCTGATCCTCTCCAGAAACTGGCCATTTGCAGCCGGCACTGCCTGATCCTCTCCGGAAACTGGCCATTTACAGCCTCCCTCTCTCAGTTTTACATAACTTTTTTACCCAGTGTCAAATAATTGAAAATGATTCGTTGTTAAACTAAGAACTTTTGTGTATTAAATTGAAAATTATTCGGTCTTAAATGAAGTAAATTTTGCACTTTCCTTGAGCATAAAATGTATTCAAAAATTGGTGTCTGTAAAGTCGGTTTACTGACGATAGTTGAACGTGACAACGTCTTAAGTAAATGCTACCATTCCATCAGTATTTTCTTAAGACGTCACGTTCAACGTCAGTAAACCGACTTTACAGACAACCAATTTTTTTTTTAGGATTTTCTTAATTTTTTTTTTTAAATGGCTCTTACGATTTTGATACTCACTTTAGGCCGTATAACCCTTGAGATTACTGTTCACCTTTTGGGGTACTACTCATATCTCCGAAAATTCGCTTTTTCAATAAAATTAGTACCAATGATCCCATATAGATAACTTCTTCATATATGGATTTTTTTTGTTAGTTTTCCACATTTGAAACAAATATTTCTGATATCAAAAACACCACTTAACGAGATACTAAATTTTGTGACGGTAACCGGCGTAATATAATTTTTTAATAATAGCTAAGTCATATAGGAACGACCTCTGAACATGGTATACTAATTAACACTAACATTTGGAGTCCTACATACATATGGCATTTTAAAAACTCCTGATATCAAACAAAAAACACCTTTTAACGAGGTGAGATAAAAGTGACTATGGCACATTCAACTCAAAAAATTGCTGATACCAAATTTTTGTGACGATTAATAGTTATTTAAACAAAAATATTAAAAAATTGTTTAATTAGTTTCAAAATCGGCACGCTGCCTGTTGCGCCTTTTTTAATTTTTCAGCTAAGTGCCGATTTTGAAACTAATTAAAAATTTTTTGATATTTTTACGCCTCGGCTATGCTCCATCTTCAGGAATAGACAGCGATTGTTACTTCTAATAGCCTTCACACTTTTTCAATCAGAAGGCGGTTAGTTTATTGTAATAGAGATGCACAAAACAAGTATGTGTGAAAGAGAAAAAAGATCGACTGCTGACCAAAAAAATTTCGCCAAGCTACAGAAAAGAACGAGCGTGACCAAGAAATGATAAAAAACGAGAAAGAAAGCTAACTTCGGTAAACCGAAGTTTATATACCCTTGCAGTCAGCAATTGGATCATTGAAAATCGATCCATTTTGGTAATGTAAAAAAAATGTCAAAGTATGTAAATTTTGTAAATTTTACAATTTACATGTAGAATTTTACATTTTCATATAAATCGACCGATCCCTTCTATGGCAGCTATATGATATAGTTGTCCGATCTTAATGAAATTAAAACCGTAATTCTAGAACTATAAAAAACGACTATATCTCGAAATTTATAAAAATTCGTTGAAAAACAGGGAAATTAAAAATTTTTGTACATTAATTTCGCCATCATTCCTATGGCAGCTATAGGATATAGTGGTCCGATTTCGGCCGTTCCGACATATATACTGCGTGCTAAAGAAATAAGACTATGCTGAAAATTTCAGCCCGATAGCTCAAAAAACCCTCTGCAAGGGTATAATAACAAAATTTACTTTTATAACCCAACTGTGCCGAAAAAATGAATAGGAATCTGAAATAAAAATGTAAATAAATTCTTTGGCTTGGGCGGGTTTAGAACTCAGAACTTTCTTGCATAAAAAACGCTTGCCCACCGCTTAGACGTCTGGGCTATACTCTATGTTGCGTTATGGACAGCGATTGTTACTTCTAATAGCTTCCACACTTTTCAATAAGAAGGCGATTTGTTTCTTGTAATAGAATGTAATTGTAATAAATGAATAAATAGTTTACCCATTTTTTTGCAATGGCCTCCCTGGGTCCCGATTTAATATATGACAAATAATTTATTTAGTCGGGAGCCAATTCGAGCGGCGATTTAATTTTTAATTAAGAAGTATTTAAACCGTCAAACGTTTGGGTACCGGGTATCTCACAGTCGAGCACTCTCGACTGTAGCTTTCTTACTTTTTAAAAACTAGATTTACGAAAATTTTAATGTTTCCAAATTTTTAATTTTAAATGTAAGATTTATAAACAATAATTTAATCATTGTTTATTCTTATAATGAATTATTTAAAATTATTACTTTTTTATAACAAATTACAATTAAATTTGCAAGAATAATTAAGTAACTAATTGAAAAAATTTAATTATATTATTAATATAATAAAATCAAAATTTTAATTTTAACAATTGAGTAGAAATTTAAACAATAAATTTTATTCAAGTATTTTGTTGTATTTTTATTTTTTAAATTTAAAATAAAGAATTGAATGAAGAATTTTATGAAAAATTTTTCTAGACACATTTAACTCGAAACACTCCCTTTCATTTCCTACTTTTCCTATCATCGTCCTATTCTCAACAGAATAACACTGATTGTAAGAAATTAAATATTACACATGTTTAAAAGTTGTAAAACAATTGCTTAACGCACATTTATACTTGTAAAAACTATTAAATTGTAAAAAAAAACATTGACATAATTCTATTTATGCGTACAAATAAATCTAACTTGATCAATTTCATTGTGATTTCCAATTACCTCCTTCTCTATATACATACAAATTAGAGACCTGCATGGATACATTCAAATGAGCAAATGAATCATTCAATTCAAAAAGTGTACACTATTTTACTGAACAGCTCCAAATAAATGTGAGTGAATGTTGTAATATAGTCTGTATTTGACAGATACTGCTCATACTCAGTATAGTACTGTACAGTATAAAATGAGTACTGTATACTTAGAAATGAATGTATTCATGCAGATCTCTAATACAAATCTATTAAACAAATTAAATTAAAATTTTCTTTTGAAAAATGCTACCATTTAATCAGTATTTTCTTAAGACGTTGTCACGTTCAACTATCGTCAGTAAACCGAATTTACAGACAACCAATTTTTCTTTGGCTTACACTGTCACAATTTAATCTCCACTTTTCAAAACCGTTATGTACGATATACTTACTCCTAAATACCAAAATCACGCTTAGTCTCCCTAAATAATATTCAGTGTTGAATTTTGAGTCTGATCATAAAACCAATATAAGAAGAAGAATTTAACTATATGGGATCATTGCAACTAATTTCGTTGAGTAATATCTCGAGAAAGCGAATTTTCGGTGATATGTGTAGTATACCAAAAGGTGAGGAGCAATTTCACGAGTTATACCGCCTCGTGTGACTATAAAATTCGTAAAAGCCGTTAAAAAAAAAAAAGTAAAAAAAATGAATTCTAATTATAAATTTCTAACTATTCCATTTAGATAAATTATGTCAAGGCAAAGTGATTATACTTTAACTTCTGTACCTTTAGTCCTTAAGTTATGGGTTATGTTATTTTATGATATGTTATTTTATGTTATTTCCAGTCAAACAAACTAGCGGGAAAAGCAAAAAATGGATCAAATTAAAAACTACAAGAAAGAAAGCTAACTACGGTAAGGCGAAGTTTATATACCCTTGCAGTCTGCAATTGAATCATTAAAAGTCGATCCTTTAGTACTTACTAGCAGGGACCGTAAATAATGATTATTTTATTTATTTTTAAATCAAAAAATCAGACACTTGGAATAGACTTTGAAAAATATCAACTAGACCGAAATTATTCATTTTGACCAAGCTATTCCTTTCCGCAAAGATTTTTAGATTTTGGATTTTTACTTTTTTTACTATCGATAATCATTATTTTTAAGTGATTTTTTAAATCTTAGACCATAATTTTATTTTGATAAAAAAATAAAATTCATAAATAATAATTATTAATGATTTTTATTTTTCGCTCAAAATAAACTCAACTACAATTTTCTCATTCTGTGCTTGATTTCGATATTATTTCATATCCTTATAAAAGGATCACAAGGCAACAACATACAAAATTTTCCTCGAAACCCAATTCTTATTTTAATTAATTTTATTTATTTTAATTATTAATGATTTTATTTTTTCGCTCAAAGTAAAACTCAACTGTAATTTTCTCATTCTGTGCTTGAGACTTGGCCGATATTATTTTATATCCTTGAAAAGGGTCACAAGGCAAAAACATAAGCTGAAAATTTGTCCTCAAAACGTATACATTAAAAAATATTATTTAATTAAAATTTAAATTATTAGTGCGTCAACGCAGAGCTGGTAAACGGACTAATATTATTGGGAAGGGTTGCTAAAACCTAAACATTATTAAAAATTATAAAATATATTTTTAATATTTAAGCATTCTTTAGTCTTCAACGCAGATCTTGTAAAAACATTAAATTAATTTATGAAATATTTTTAAGTTTAGTAACCCACGGGTATCTTATAGTCGAACTTTTACTTGTTGTTGTTTACTTGTTGTTTATGAATGAAGCGGACTTTATTAATGTTGACGCGTTCTTGCAAGATATTGAGGTAGCTTCTGATGATGAAAATGAAGATGGTGAGCCGAACGACCTGTTTAGGAAAGGATATGCAGAAATTGATGGCTACAGCCACGCCAATTTGTTTGACTTTTAACACTATGGAGAATTGGGAGGAAAAAAAAAGTATATGCATCCCAATTTATACCAGTTGGCGATAGTGGTGCACTCCGTTCCGGCAACTCAAGTAAGCGTTGAGAGAACCTTTTCGTCCCTTAAGATGATGCTTACCGATCAAAGGTGCAACCTCTCTGAAGACTTGCTTTCAAAGTTGCTCTTTGTTAAATATAATAATAATTAAACGTGAAAATCAATATAGAAGTGTTTAATAATTTAAGACAACATGGGTTTGACTTCAATGCTTATGGCTGCCTTATAATCCTTTTTCAAGGATATGAAATAATATCGGCCAAGTCTCAA
>JABJVT010000014.1:0-58678 GCA_014170255.2 Drosophila triauraria
TTTTGAAAAATCAAAAAAGGTACCTGATATTTTTCAATATTTTGGTTTTAAATGTTTAATTTTAATGACGAATCCGAAAATACACGGCTTTTGCTATCACTCCCTTTTGCCTATAGGAGGAGCTGAAGAAGACCTTAAATTTTCACAATATTTTTTATTTTTTTTAAATATGATAATTTTAGAAACAACAGACAAAAATAGTCATAACTAAGCTAAAACAGCCTTAATTTCAATTTGGAAAGCTGTTCTATGTTAGGTTTATGAAAATAATAAATCTGCATACTCAGTTTAAAAATTTAAACAAATAAATTTTGCCAATTTTGAACATTTAACGACCCCGACCTTCTAACATTTTAAAAATCAAAAAAATTTTCAGTATTTTTTAGGTTTTAAATGTTTGCAATTTTAATGACGAATCCGAAAATACGGCTTTTGCTATCACTCCCTTTTGGCTATGAGATGAAGAAGACGCCAATTTTCACAATATTTTATTTTTAAATATGATAATTTTGAAAAACTTAGACAGGAGGAGCTGAAGAAGACCTTAAATTTTCAAAATATTTTATTTTTTTTTTAAATATGATAATTTTTGAAAAAACTTAGATAAAATAGTCATAACTAAGCTAAAACAGCCTTAATTTCAATTTGGAAAGCTGTTCTATGTTAGGTTTATGAAAATAATAAATCTGCATACTCAGTTTAAAAATTTAAACAAATACATTTTGACAATTTTTGAACATTTAACGACCCCGACCTTCTAACATTTTGAAAAATCAAAAAAAAATTTTCTGATATTTTTCAATATTTTGGTTTTAAATGTTTGCAATTTTAATGACGAATCCGAAAATACACGGCTTTTGCTATCACTCCCTTTTGCCTATAGGAGGGCTGAAGAAGACCTTAAATTTTCACAATATTTTTATTTTTTTAAATATGATAATTTTTGAAAAAACTTAGACAAAAATAGTCATAACTAAGCTAAAACAGCCTTAATTTCAATTTGGAAAGCTGTTCTATGTTAGGTTTTATGAAAATAATAAATCTGCATACTCAGTTTAAAATTTAAACAAATAAATTTTTGACAATTTTTGAACATTTAACGACCCCGACCTTCTAACATTTTGAAAAATCAAAAAAAAATTTTCTGATATTTTTCAATATTTTGGTTTTAAATGTTTGCAATTTTAATGACGAATCCGAAAATACACGGCTTTTGCTATCACTCCCTTTTGCCTATAGAATGGGGCTGAAGAAGACCTTAAATTTTCACAATATTTTTATTTTTTTAAATATGATAATTTTTGAAAAAACTTAGACAAAAATAGTCATAACTAAGCTAAAACAGCCTTAATTTCAATTTGGAAAGCTGTTCTATGTTAGGTTTATGAAAATAATAAATCTGCATACTCAGTTTAAAAATTTAAACAAATAAATTTTATGCCAATTTTGAACATTTAACGACCCCGACCTTCTAACATTTTGAAAAATCAAAAAAAATTTTTCTGATATTTTTCAATATTTTGGTTTAAATGTTTGCAATTTTAATGACGAATCCGAAAATACACGGCTTTTGCTATCACTCCCTTTTGCCTATAGGAGGGCTGAAAGACCTTAAATTTTCACAATATTTTTATTTTTTTAAATATGATAATTTTTGAAAAAACTTGAACAAAAATAGTCATAACTAAGCTAAAACAGCCTTAATTTCAATTTGGAAAGCTGTTCTATGTTAGGTTTATGAAAATAATAAATCTGCATACTCAGTTTAAAAATTTAAACAAATAAATTTTATGCCAATTTTTGAACATTTAACGACCCCGACCTTCTAACATTTTGAAAAATCAAAAAAAATTTTCTGATATTTTTCAATATTTTGGTTTAAATGTTTGCAATTTTAATGACGAATCCGAAAATACACGGCTTTTGCTATCACTCCCTTTTTGGCTATAGGAGGGCTGAAGAAGACCTTAAATTTTCACAATATTTTTATTTTTTAAATATGATAATTTTTGAAAAAACTAAGATAAAATAGTCATAACTAAGCTAAAGCAACAATTTCAATTTGGAAGCTGTTCTATGTTAGGTTTATGAAAATAATAAATCTGCATACTCAGTTTAAAAATTTAAACAAATAATTTTATTGAATTTTTGAACATTTAACGACCCCGACCTTCTAACATTTTGAAAAATCAAAAAAATTTTCTGATATTTTTCAATATTTTGGTTTAAATGTTTGCAATTTTAATGACAGATCCGAAAATACACGGCTTTTGCTATCACTCCCTTTTGCTATAGGAGGGCTGAAGAAGACCTTAAATTTTCACAATATTTTTATTTTTTTAAATATGATAATTTTTGAAAAAACTTAGACAAAATAGGAACTAAGCTAAAACAGCATAATTTCAATTTGGAAGCTGTTCTATGTTGGGTTTTATGAAAATAATAAATCTGCATACTCAGTTTAAAAATTTAAACAAATAAATTTTATGCCAATTTTGAACATTTAACGACCCCGACCTTCTAACATTTTAAAAATCAAAAAAATTTTTCTGATATTTTTCAATATTTTGGTTTAAATGTTTGCAATTTTAATGACGAATCGAAAATACACGCTTTTGCTATCACTCCTTTTTGCCTATAGGAGGGCTGAAGAAGACCTTAAATTTTCACAATATTTTTATTTTTTTAAATATGATAATTTTTGAAAAAACTTAGACAAAAATAGTCATAACTAAGCTAAAACAGCCTTAATTTCAATTTGGAAAGCTGTTCTATGTTAGGTTTATGAAAATAATAAATCTGCATACTCAGTTTAAAAATTTAAACAAATATATTTTTGACAATTTTTGAACATTTAACGACCCCGACCTTCTAACATTTTGAAAAATCAAAAAAAAATTTTTCTGATATTTTTCAATATTTTGGTTTTAAATGTTTGCAATTTTAATGACAGATCCGAAAATACACGGCTTTTGCTATCACTCCCTTTTTGCCTATAGGAGGGCTGAAGAAGACCTTAAATTTTCACAATATTTTTATTTTTTTAAATATGATAATTTTTGAAAAAACTTAGACAAAAATAGTCATAACTAAGCTAAAACAGCCTTAATTTCAATTTGGAAAGCTGTTCTATGTTGGGTTTTATGAAAATAATAAATCTGCATACTCAGTTTAAAAATTTAAACAAATAAATTTTATGCCAATTTTTGAACATTTAACGACCCCGACCTTCTAACATTTTAAAAATCAAAAAAAAATTTTCTGATATTTTTCAATATTTTGGTTTTAAATGTTTGCAATTTTAATGACGAATCCGAAAATACACGGCTTTTTGCTATCACTCCTTTTTGCTATAGGAGGGCTGAAGACCTTAAATTTTCACAATATTTTTTTTAAATATGATAATTTTTGAAAAAAACTTAGACAAAAATAGTCATAACTAAGCTAAAACAGCCTTAATTTCAATTTGGAAAGCTGTTCTATGTTAGGTTTATGAAAATAATAAATCTGCATACTCAGTTTAAAAATTTAAACAAATAAATTTTGCCAATTTTTGAACATTTAACGACCCCGACCTTCTAACATTTTGAAAAATCAAAAAAAAATTTTCTGATATTTTTCAATATTTTGGTTTAAATGTTTGCAATTTTAATGACGAATCCGAAAATACACGGCTTTTGCTATCACTCCCTTTTTGCCTATAGGAGGGCTGAAGAAGACCTTAAATTTTCACAATATTTTTATTTTTTTAAATATGATAATTTTTGAAAAAACTTAGACAAAAATAGTCATAACTAAGCTAAAACAGCCTTAATTTCAATTTGGAAAGCTGTTCTATGTTAGGTTTTATGAAAATAATAAATCTGCATACTCAGTTTAAAAATTTAAACAAATAAATTTTGACAATTTTTGAACATTTAACGACCCCGACCTTCTAACATTTTGAAAAATCAAAAAAAATTTTTCTGATATTTTTCAATATTTTGGTTTTAAATGTTTGCAATTTTAATGACGAATCCGAAAATACACGGCTTTTGCTATCACTCCCTTTTGCCTATAGGAGGGCTGAAGAAGACCTTAAATTTTCACAATATTTTTATTTTTTTAAATATGATAATTTTGAAAAAACTTAGACAAAAATAGTCATAACTAAGCTAAAACAGCCTTAATTTCAATTTGGAAAGCTGTTCTATGTTAGGTTTTATGAAAATAATAAATCTGCATACTCAGTTTAAAAATTTAAACAAATAAATTTTATGCCAATTTTTGAACATTTAACGACCCCGACCTTCTAACATTTTAAAAATCAAAAAAAAAATTTTTCTGATATTTTTCAATATTTTGGTTTTAAATGTTTGTAATTTTAATGACGAATCCGAAAATACACGCCTTTTGCTATCACTCCCTTTTTGGCTATAGGAGGGCTGAAAGACCTTAAATTTTCACAATATTTTTATTTTTTAAATATGATAATTTTTGAAAAAACTTAGACTTAGGAGGAGCTGAAGAAGACCTTAAATTTTCAAAATATTTTATTTTTTTAAATATGATAATTTTTGAAAAAACTTAGACAAAATAGTCATAACTAAGCTAAAACAGCCTTAATTTCAATTTGGAAAGCTGTTCTATGTTAGGTTTTATGAAAATAATAAATCTGCATACTCAGTTTAAAAATTTAAACAAATAAATTTTTGACAATTTTTGAACATTTAACGACCCCGACCTTCTAACATTTTGAAAAATCAAAAAAAAATTTTTCTGATATTTTTCAATATTTTGGTTTTAAATGTTTGCAATTTTAATGACGAATCCGAAAATACACGGCTTTTGCTATCACTCCCTTTTGCCTATAGGAGGGCTGAAGAAGACCTTAAATTTTCACAATATTTTTATTTTTTTAAATATGATAATTTTTGAAAAAAACTTAGACAAAAATAGTCATAACTAAGCTAAAACAGCCTTAATTTCAATTTGGAAAGCTGTTCTATGTTAGGTTTATGAAAATAATAAATCTGCATACTCAGTTTAAAAATTTAAACAAATACATTTTTGCCAATTTTTGAACATTTAACGACCCCCGACCTTCTAACATTTTAAAATCAAAAAAAATTTTCTGATATTTTTCAATATTTTGGTTTTAAATGTTTGCAATTTTAATGACGAATCCGAAAATACACGGCTTTTGCTATCACTCCCTTTTGCCTATAGGAGGGCTGAAGAAGACCTTAAATTTTCACAATATTTTTATTTTTTAAATATGATAATTTTTGAAAAAACTTAGACAAAAATAGTCATAACTAAGCTAAAACAGCCTTAATTTCAATTTGGAAAGCTGTTCTATGTTAGGTTTTATGAAAATAATAAATCTGCATACTCAGTTTAAAAATTTAAACAAATAAATTTTGCCAATTTTTGAACATTTAACGACCCCGACCTTCTAACATTTTAAAAATCAAAAAAAAATTTTCTGATATTTTTCAATATTTTGGTTTAAATGTTTGCAATTTTAATGACGAATCTGAAAATACACGGCTTTTTGCTATCACTCCTTTTTGGCTATAGGAGGGCTGAAGAAGACCTTAAATTTTCACAATATTTTTATTTTTTTAAATATGATAATTTTTGAAAAAACTTAGACTTAAGTGAAGAAGACTTTAAATTTTCAAATATTTTTTTTTTTTTTTTTTTAATATGAGTTTTTATAAAAATCTAAGACCAAAATAGTCATAACTAAGCTAAAACAGCCTTAATTTCAATTTGGAAAGCTGTTCTATGTTAGGTTTTATGAAAATAATAAATCTGCATACTCAGTTTAAAAATTTAAACAAATAAATTTTGCCAATTTTTGAACATTTAACGACCCCGACCTTCTAACATTTTGAAAAATCAAAAAAAAATTTTCTGATATTTTTCAATATTTTGGTTTTAAATGTTTGCAATTTTAATGACGAATCCGAAAATACACGGCTTTTGCTATCACTCCCTTTTTGCCTATAGGAGGAGCTGAAGAAGACCTTAAATTTTCACAATATTTTTATTTTTTTAAATATGATAATTTTTGAAAAAACTTAGACAAAAATAGTCATAACTAAGCTAAAACAGCCTTAATTTCAATTTGGAAAGCTGTTCTATGTTAGGTTTATGAAAATAATAAATCTGCATACTCAGTTTAAAAATTTAAACAAATAAATTTTTGTGCCAATTTTGAACATTTTAACGACCCCGACCTTCTAACATTTTGAAAAATCAAAAAAAAATTTTCTGATATTTTTCAATATTTTGGTTTTAAATGTTTGCAATTTTAATGACGAATCCGAAAATACACGGCTTTTGCTATCACTCCCTTTTTGCCTATAGGAGGGCTGAAGAAGACCTTAAATTTTCACAATATTTTTATTTTTTTAAATATGATAATTTTTGAAAAAACTTAGACAAAAATAGTCATAACTAAGCTAAAACAGCCTTAATTTCAATTTGGAAAGCTGTTCTATGTTAGGTTTTATGAAAATAATAAATCTGCATACTCAGTTTAAAAATTTAAACAAATAAATTTTATGCCAATTTTTGAACATTTAACGACCCCGACCTTCTAACATTTTGAAAAATCAAAAAAAAATTTTCTGATATTTTTCAATATTTTGGTTTAAATGTTTGCAATTTTAATGACGAATCCGAAAATACACGGCTTTTTGCTATCACTCCCTTTTTGCCTATAGGAGGGCTGAAGAAGACCTTAAATTTTCACAATATTTTTATTTTTTTAAATATGATAATTTTTGAAAAAACTTAGACAAAAATAGTCATAACTAAGCTAAAACAGCCTTAATTTCAATTTGGAAAGCTGTTCTATGTTAGGTTTTATGAAAATAATAAATCTGCATACTCAGTTTAAAAATTTAAACAAATAAATTTTGCCAATTTTTGAACATTTAACGACCCCGACCTTCTAACATTTTGAAAAATCAAAAAAAAATTTTCTGATATTTTTCAATATTTTGGTTTAAATGTTTGCAATTTTAATGACGAATCCGAAAATACACGGCTATCACTCCCTTTTGCCTATAGGAGGGCTGAAGAAGACCTTAAATTTTCACAATATTTTTATTTTTTAAATATGATAATTTTTGAAAAAACTTAGACAAAAATAGTCATAACTAAGCTAAAACAGCCTTAATTTCAATTCGGAAAGCTGTTCTATGTTAGGTTTATGAAAATAATAAATCTGCATACTCAGTTTAAAAATTTAAACAAATAAATTTTGCCAATTTTTGAACATTTAACGACCCCGACCTTCTAACATTTTGAAAAATCAAAAAAAAATTTTCTGATATTTTTCAATATTTTGGTTTTAAATGTTTGCAATTTTAATGACGAATCCGAAAATACACGGCTTTTGCTATCACTCCCTTTTTGCCTATAGGAGGGCTGAAGAAGACCTTAAATTTTCACAATATTTTTATTTTTTTAAATATGATAATTTTTGAAAAAACTTAGACAAAAATAGTCATAACTAAGCTAAAACAGCCTTAATTTCAATTTGGAAAGCTGTTCTATGTTAGGTTTATGAAAATAATAAATCTGCATACTCAGTTTAAAAATTTAAACAAATAAATTTTATGCCAATTTTGAACATTTAACGACCCCGACCTTCTAACATTTTAAAAATCAAAAAAAATTTTCTGATATTTTTCAATATTTTGGTTTTAAATGTTTGCAATTTTAATGACGAATCCGAAAATACATGCTATCACTCCTTTTGCTATAGGAGGAGCTGACCTTAAATTTTCACAATATTTTTATTTTTTAAATATGATAATTTTTGAAAAAACTTAGACTTAGGAGGCTGAAGAAGACCTTAAATTTTCAAAATATTTTTTAAATATGATTTTTGGAAAAACTAGACAAAATAGTCATAACTAAGCTAAAACAGCCTTAATTTCAATTCGGAAAGCTGTTCTATGTTAGGTTTTATGAAAATAATAAATCTGCATACTCAGTTTAAAAATTTAAACAAATACATTTTTTGCCAATTTTTGAACATTTAACGACCCCCGACCTTCTAACATTTTGAAAAATCAAAAAAAAAATTTTTCTGATATTTTTCAATATTTTGGTTTTGAATGTTTGCAATTTTAATGACGAATCCGAAAATACACGGCTTTTTGCTATCACTCCCTTTTTGCCTATAGGAGGAGCTGAAGAAGACCTTAAATTTTCACAATATTTTTATTTTTTAAATATGATAATTTTTTGAAAAAAAACTTAGACTTAGGAGGAGCTGAAGAAGACCTTAAATTTTCAAAATATTTTTATTTTTTAAATATGATAATTTTTTGAAAAAAACTTAGACAAAAATAGTCATAACTAAGTATTCGATGTGGTATTTATTTGTGACTGAATATACAGAACAAGAATGATCTCCATCAAAGGCAGATGGAGTGCAAAATACAAAAGAGAGCCGTGAAAGCGCCGCTTCACTGCGACCAATACATACTTATATACTTCGGGATAATGACAGAATTCAGAAAGAGAGAACACCGCTTCATTGCGGGACAATGCAGAACAGAAAAGAAAAATAGAGAAGACACAGTGCATTGTTTAAGTTTACATATTCAACACTCCTTCTCAAAGCACTATGTCTGATATTACAAATATTCTCTTAAATTACAACTAACATAATCCCAATAACTTGATACATTTCTCGTGCTTAACTTTAGACAAATTTTTGGTTAGTACATCAGATATCATTTCATCAGTGGGAACATATTCAATTTCAATTACATTTTTCTTAAACATTTCCCTAACATGGTGATATTTAATATCAGTGTGTTTGCTTCTTGCATGGAATGTCGCATTCTTGACGAGATGTTGAGCACTCTGATTATCGCTGAAGATCTTTACTGGACGGAGATTTCCAACGCCAACACCCAATTCGTCAACCAGTTTGATGATATACGCCGCTTCTTTAGATGCCATGGAGAGTGCAACATATTCCGCCTCCGTGCTGCTTAGAGCAACCACACTCTGCTTCTTGGATTCGAATGAGAATGCAGCCCTGCAGCAAAAATGCCCAACCGCTGTACGATTTGCGATCCGTGTTATCGCTGGCCCAATCAGCGTCCACATAGCAGTGTATTGGACGACCAGTGCGATGGTAATGTAGCTGGCGATCAGCAGTGCCTCTTAGGTATCGAAGCACTCGTTTTGCAGCGACTTCATGTTCAGTGTGGGGATCAGCATTCTGTTGCGCCAATTTCGCCACAGAATGGAGAATATCGGGGCGCGTGGTGATGGCCAGATACATCAGAGAACCAATCAATGATTGATAGGCCACCTGATTCACACGTTTGCAGCTAGGGTTGTCGCACTTAACTTGATGACCTGGCTCTAGTGGTGTAGCATTTGGCTTGCAGCACTGCATTGAGTAGTCTCGGAGCAGATCCTCAATATACTGCTTGTGGCCAACCTTCACGCTTCCGGTTTCGCCATCTCTCTCCACTTCCATGCCCAGGAAATGTTTTAGCTGGCCTCCATCGACCACTTGAAACTCATCAGCAATAGCACCTTTGACGCTTTCGAGATATCCTCTGTCGGAACTGGCTATTAAGAGATCGTCTACGTATACAACGATAATACATATATTAGTAAAAACTTTAATAGTATACAAACACGGCTCGCTGGGACATGGCTTAAAGCCAAGCTTAATGAGTGTAGAATTGAGCTTTTCGTTCCATTCCCTGCCGCTCTGCTTCAGCCCATACAATGACTTGTGCAACTTCAGCACACGCTCAGGATATTGATGATCAATGAATCCTTCCGGCTGACGCATGTAGATGACATCATGTAACTCGCTATTAAGATATGCTGAAGAAACGTCCATTTGGTGCATATACCACCCATATTCTGCAGCCAACGCCATGACCAATCTGATTGTTGAGTATCTGGCAACAGGGAAAAGTTTCGGTGAAGTTGACTCCGTATCGCTGAGCACAACCCTTGGCAACAAGTCGGGCTTTGAAGCGATCAATATTGCCATCCCTGTCACGCTTCAGTGCATACACCCACATACATCCGATCGGTTTTCACCCTTTGGTAGATCGACCAGTGACCAAGTCCTATTTTGTAGAAGACTATTCATCTCTGTCTTCATTGAAGCACGCCAGGCCGCTACATGTTTGCTTGACAAAGCCTCTTTTGCATTAGCAGGAACACTTATGTCTTCAGGCGATATGGTGTTCAACATGTGATATTCCTTTGCGGGGCGTCCTGGTCGACCCGTATAAACCTTTTAGGTCTCCCGCGACCTCTACGTGCTCCTTCCAGTTTGGCTGTGCAATTATTGAATTTTCATCGACACCAACTCCAACAGGGTCTTCTGGCTCCTGTGTGTTACTCATATCGCCAACATCAACTGAGGATTCGGTCTCAATAGCCGCGTTCAGGGCCTGTTCGTCCGGAACAAAAGGTTGCATATGCTCTTTGAATTCTACTAGTTGTGGGTACACAGATTCAACATCACTCGCCGTAGCCATGTTATTTCTATACAGGGTGTTTTCGATAAAAATAACATCTCGAGCTTCGATCACTTTCTGTTTCTCGGGGTTAAATAGCCTGTATGCCTTCGCTGTGTCAGAATAACCAACCAAATAATGTTCTTCGCCTTTTGGTGAAAACTTCTTGTGCTGCGTTTTATTCAAAACAATTGCCTTTGCACCAAAGATTCGCAGATGGCCGACACAGGGCTTTCTTCCTGTCCACACTTCAAACGGTGTCACGCCCGGTAAAGTAGACGATTCTGCACGGTTACGCAAATATGCAGCAGTTTTGATTGCCTCTGCCCAGAACCGCTCGTCCAATCCTGCATGATAGATCATGCTGCGCGCCATTTCTACCAATGTACGGTTTGCTCGTTCCGCGACGCCATTTTGTTGAGGGGTATGAGGCACTGTTAATTGTCTTTTAACACCGTTGTCAACAAGAAATGACTCAAACGCGTCACTTAAATATTCGCGACCGTTATCGCTTCTTAAAAGTGTCAATTTCTGGCCCGATTGATTTTCCGCAAATAATTTGAATTCTTTAAACTTGACCAAGATTTCGTCTCTTGTCTTTAGAAAGTCAACAAACACATAGCGCGATTTGTCATCAATGAATGTTACGAAATACCGAGCTCCACCTAGGGAGTTTTTATTCATTGGTCCGCATATGTCAGTGTGCACCAGTCCAAGAACATTGGTTGCCCGGTTCGCACTAGCTTTTGGAAATGGCTTAACACTTATTTTGCACTTTGCGCAGGTCTCGCAGACCTGATCGTTCATGTTCTTTATTTCAGATGTTTTTATACCGTGGACCATTTTTTCACATATCATCTTTTTTAGGCTTCCATAATTTAAGTGTCCGAAACGATCGTGCCACACGTTTACCGAATTTGTTTGCACACTTAAACATTTATTTTCTTGGTCTGGAAACAAAACAAATCGTGTTGCTTTTGTGCAATCATTACGACGATGCCCTTTTGTTTTTCATACGCGCTTCAGTCTTTGTAAATTCCACAGAGAAACCATTTTCGATGGCCTTCGACACTGATATAAAATTGCATTGCAGATCCTCTACATACAAAACGTTGACAAGTCTGATGTGGCTATTTTGCCAAATCAAATCCACTGTGCCGCGTCCTACAGCTTCTATGTAGCTGTTTCCTGCCAAACCAATTCGCTCTTTGTGCTCTCTTAACTCCGAAAATCGAGATCGCTCACAACACAAGTGAGCGGTGGTACCACTATCGACACACCACATACTCTTTGGGAAGAGAGTCTTTGCACCGCACGCAAAACGGAATACGATTTCTCTCTCGGTTTCGTTGTTTCCCTTTGGTTTTCTTGATTGTTCTTTGCTCTACATTTTGACGCCTTGTGCCACGACGACCACAAGACCAGCAAGTTATGCCACCCAAACCGTTAGTTTTCTTATGTCCGTTTTCGTTATATGTCTTTTGCTTGGCCGACGACCAATTTTTAGGACCCAAACCAAATCCGAACGCACGTTGTTCACTTTTCTCTGTGCATTCCTTATTTGCCTTGCGCCTATCTCCTTCTTCGTGAAGCTTTACTTTGAGAGAGTTTAAATTTGGTAGGCAATCACGTGCCTCCATTGCTACCACAAAATTTTCATACGCCTCGGGCAAGCTCGATAGCAACAGAATAGACAAGATTTCCTCAGGAACAGTTAAGTCAATTTCTTTGAGTTTTTCCACGATCGCGCAAAATTATTTACGTGATTTGTTACCGATTTTCGCTCATTTTCATGAACAACAACTGCTTTAACAGGCTTATACGACGCGCGGGGCCAGATGGCATATGGATAATCGCTAGAACTTTCCATGCTTCATTTGCAGATGTACAGTTTTTTACGTAGTTTATCTGGGATGGCTTGATACACAGCATAATGCTCGCAAGAGCCTTCTCGTCTTTCAAATCAAACTGTGCCTTTTGCGCTTCATTATCGTTTTCATTTTTCACTTCTCGACCGCACACCACCGACCACAACTCGGAGTGTATTAGCACGCTTTTCATTTGGATCACCCACGCACTAAAGTTCTCGTTGTCGAGTTTATCAATTGAATGGAAAGACGAACCCATTTTCACAATCGATCGAGTCACAAGTTCAGAAAGTCAGAAAAATCACTTTCAACCGCCGCAGTCAGAAATCCTGGGCCCATAACCTATTCGATGTGGTATTTATTTGTGACTGAATATACAGAACAAGAATGATCTCCATCAAAGGCAGATGGAGTGCAAAATACAAAAGAGAGCCGTGAGAGCGTCGCTTCACTGCGACCAATACATACTTATATACTTCGGGATAATGACAGAATTCAGAAAGAGAGAACACCGCTTCATTGCGGGACAATGCAGAACAGAAAAGAAAAATAGAGAAGACACAGTGCATTGTTTAAGTTTACATATTCAACACTAAGCTAAAACAGCCTTAATTTCAATTTGGAAAGCTGTTCTATGTTAGGTTTTATGAAAATAATAAATCTGCATACTCAGTTTAAAAATTTAAACAAATACATTTTTTGCCAATTTTTGAACATTTTAACGACCCCCGACCTTCTAACATTTTGAAATTTAAAGAAAAAAAAAAATTTTCTGATATTTTTCAATATTTTGGGTTTAAATGTTTGCAATTTTAATGACGAATCCGAAAATACACTGCTTTTTGCTATCACTCCCTTTTTGCCTATAGGAGGAGCTGAAGAAGACCTTAAATTTTCACAATATTTTTATTTTTTAAATATGATAATTTTTAGAAATAAACTTAGACAAAAATAGTCATAACTAAGCTAAAACAGCCTTAATTTCAATTCGGAAAGCTGTTCTATGTTAGGTTTTATGAAAATAATAAATCTGCATACTCAGTTTAAAAATTTAAACAAATACATTTTTGCCAATTTTGAACATTAAAACGACCCCGACCTTCTAACATTTTAAAAATCAAAAAAAATTTTTTCTGATATTTTTCAATATTTTGGGTTTAAATGTTTGCAATTTTAATGACGAATCCGAAATACACTGCTTTTGCTATCACTCCTTTTTGGCTATAGGGAGGGCTGAAGAAGACCTTAAATTTTCACAATATTTTTATTTTTATATATGATAATTTTTGAAAAAAACTTAGACAGGGCTGAAGAAGACCTTAAATTTTCAAAATATTTTTATTTTTAAATATGATAATTTTTGAAAAAACTTAGACAAAAATAGTCATAACTAAGCTAAAACAGCCTTAATTTCAATTCGGAAAGCTGTTCTATGTTAGGTTTTATGAAAATTATAAATCTGCATACTCAGTTTAAAAATTTAAACAAATACATTATTTGCCAATTTTTGAAAATTTTAACGGCCCCCGACCTTCTAACATTTTGAAAAATCAAAAAAAAATTTTTTCTGATATTTTTCAATATTTTGGTTTTAAATGTTTGCAATTTTAATGACGAATCCGAAAATACACGGCTTATTGCTATCACTCCCTTTTTGCCTATAGGAGGAGCTGAAGAAGACCTTAAATTTTCAAAATATTTTTATTTTTTAAATATGATAATTTTTTGAAAAAACTTAGACTTAGGAGGAGCTGAAGAAGACCTTAAATTTTCAAAATATTTTTATTTTTAAATATGATAATTTTTGAAAAACTTAGACAAAATAGTCATAACTAAACAACCTTAATTTCAATTTGGAAGCTGTTCTATGTTAGGTTTATGAAAATAATAAATCTGCATACTCAGTTTAAAATTTAAACAAATAAATTTTATGCCAATTTTGGAAAATTTAACGACCCCGACCTTCTAACATTTTAAAAATCAAAAAAAATTTTCTGATATTTTCAATATTTTGGTTTTAAATGTTTGTAATTTTAATGACGAATCGAAAATACACGCCTTTTGCTATCACTCCCTTTTGGCTATAAGGAGGCTGAAAAGACCTTAAATTTTCACAATATTTTTATTTTTTAAATATGATAATTTTTTGAAAAAAACTTAGACTTAGGAGGAGCTGAAGAAGACCTTAAATTTTCAAAATATTTTTATTTTTTAAATATGATAATTTTTTGGAAAAAACTTAGACAAAAATAGTCATAACTAAGCTAAAACAGCCTTAATTTCAATTTGGAAAGCTGTTCTATGTTAGGTTTTATGAAAATAATAAATCTGCATACTCAGCTTAAAAATTTAAACAAATATATTTTTTTGATAATTTTTCAATATTTTGGTTTTAAATGTTTGTAATTTTAATGACGAATCCGAAAATACACGCCTTTTGGCTATCACTCCCTTTTTGGCTATAAGGGCACAGACCTTCTATCTTAGGTTTTATGAAAATAATAAATCATACTCAGTTTAAAATTTAAACAAATACATTTTTGCCAATTTTTGAACATTTTAACAACCACCGACCTTCTAACATTTTAAAAATCAAAAAAAAATTTTCTGATATTTTTCAATATTTTGGTTTAAATGTTTGCAATTTTAATGACGAATCCGAAAATACACGGCTTTTGCTATCACTCCTTTTGCCTATAGGAGGAGCTGAAAAAGACCTTAAATTTTCACAATATTTTATTTTTAAATATGATAATTTTTGAAAAAACTTAGACAAAATAATCATAACTAAGCTAAAACAGCCTTAATTTCAACTCGGAAGCTGTTCTATGTTAGGTTTTATGAAAATAATATATCTACATACTCAGTTTAAAAATTTAAACAAATACATTTTAATTTTTGAACATTTTAACGACCTTCTAACATTTTAAAAATCAAAAAAAATTTTTTCTGATATTTTTCAATATTTTGGGTTTAAATGTTTGCAATTTTAATGACGAATCCGAAATACACTGCTATCACTCCCTTTTTGGCTATAGGAGGAGCTGAAGAAGACCTTAAATTTTCACAATATTTTTATTTTTTAAATATGATAATTTTTTGAAAAAAACTTAGACAAAAATAGTCATAACTAAGCTAAAACAGCCTTAATTTCAATTTGGAAAGCTGTTCTATGTTAGGTTTTATGAAAATAATAAATCTGCATACTCAGTTTAAAAATTTAAACAAATACATTATTTGCCAATTTTTGAACATTTTAACGACCTTCTAACATTTTGAAAAATCAAAAAAATTTTTTCTGATATTTTCAATATTTTGGTTTTAAATGTTTGCAATTTTAATGACGAATCAAAAATACGGCGCCTTTTGCTATCACTCCTTTTGCCTATAGGAGGAGCTGAAGAAGACCTTAAATTTTCAAAATATTTTTTTTTTTAAATATGATAATTTTTTGAAAAAAACTTAGACTTAGGAGGAGCTGAAGAAGACCTTAAATTTTCAAAATATTTTTATTTTTTAAATATGATAATTTTTGAAAAAACTTAGACAAAAATAGTCATAACTAAGCTAAAACAGCCTTAATTTCAATTTGAAAGCTGTTCTATGTTAGGTTTTATGAAAATAATAAACCTGCATACTCAGTTTAAAATTTAAACAAATATATTTTTGATAATTTTCAATATTTTGGTTTAAATGTTTGTAATTTTAATGACGAATCCGAAAATACACGCCTTTTGCTATCACTCCCTTTTGGCTATAGGAGGAGCTGAAAAGACCTTAAATTTTCACAATATTTTTATTTTTAAATATGATAATTTTTGAAAAAACAGACAAAATAGTCATAACTAAGCTAAAACAGCCTTAATTTCAATTTGGAAAGCTGTTCTATGTTAGGTTTTATGAAAATAATAAATCTGCATACTCAGTTTAAAAATTTAAACAAATACATTTTTGCCAATTTTTGAACATTTTAACAACCCCGACCTTCTAACATTTTAAAAATCAAAAAAAATTTTCTGATATTTTTCAATATTTTGGGTTTAAATGTTTGTAATTTTAATGACGAATCGAAAATACGGCTTTTGCTATCACTCCCTTTTGCCTATAGGAGCTGAAGACCTTAAATTTTCACAATATTTTTATTTTTATGATAATTTTTTGAAAAAACTTAGACTTAGGAGGAGCTGAAGAAGACCTTAAATTTTCAAAATATTTTTATTTTTTATATATGATAATTTTTGAAAAAACTTTGACAAAATAGTCATAACTAAGCTAAAACAGCCTTAATTTCAATTTGGAAAGCTGTTCTATGTTAGGTTTTATGAAAATAATAAATCTGCATACTCAGTTTAAAATTTAAACAAATAAATTTTATGCCAATTTTGAGAAAATTTAACGACCCCGACCTTCTAACATTTTAAAAATCAAAAAAAAAATTTTCTGATATTTTTCAATATTTTGGTTTTAAATGTTTGTAATTTTAATGACGAATCCGAAAATACACGCTTTTGCTATCACTCCCTTTTGGCTATAGGAGGAGCTGAAAAAGACCTTAAATTTTCACAATATTTTTATTTTTTAAATATGATAATTTTTGAAAAAACTTAGACTTAGGAGGAGCTGAAAGACGCTTAAATTTTCAAAATATTTTTATTTTTTTATATATGATAATTTTTAGACAAAATAATAGTCATAACTAAGCTAAAACAGCCTTAATTTCAATTTGGAAAGCTGTTCTATGTTAGGTTTTATGAAAATAATAAATCTGCATACTCAGCAAAATTTAAACAAATATATTTTTTGATAATTTTTTAATAGTTTGGTTTTAAATGTTTGTAATTTTAATGACGAATCCGAAAATACACGCCTTTTGGCTATCACTCCTTTTGGCTATAAGAGGAGCTGAAAAAGACCTTCTATCTTAGGTTTTATGAAAATAATAAATCTGCAGTTTAAAATTTAAACAAATACATTTTTTGCCAATTTTTGAACATTTTAACAACCCCGACCTTCTAACATTTTAAAAATCAAAAAAAAAATTTCGATATTTTTCCAATATTTTGGGTTTTAAATGTTTGCAATTTTAATGACGAATCCGAAAATACACGGCTTTTGCTATCACTCCATTTTGCCTATAGGAGGAGCTGAAGAAGACCTTAAATTTTCACAATATTTTTATTTTTTAAATATGATAATTTTTGAAAAAACTTAGACAAAATAGTCATAACTAAGCTAAAACAGCCTTAATTTCAATTTGGAAAGCTGTTCTATGTTAGGTTTTATGAAAATAATAAATCTGCATACTCAGTTTAAAAATTTAAACAAATACATTTTTGCCAATTTTTGAACATTTTAACGACCTTTCTAACATTTTAAAAATCAAAAAAAATTTTTTCTGATATTTTTCAATATTTTGGTTTTAAATGTTTGCAATTTTAATGACGAATCGAAAATACACGCCTTTTGCTATCACTCCTTTTGGCTATAGGAGGAGCTGAAGAAGACCTTAAATTTTCACAATATTTTTATTTTTTAAATATGATAATTTTTGAAAAAACTTAGACAAAAATAGTCATAACTAAGCTAAAACAGCCTTAATTTCAATTTGGAAAGCTGTTCTATGTTAGGTTTTATGAAAATAATAAATCTGCATACTCAGTTTAAAATTTAAACAAATACATTTTGTTGCCAATTTTTTGAACATTTGACGACCCGACCTTCTAACATTTTGAAAAAAATCAAAAAAAAAAAAAATTTTCTGATATTTTTTCAATACTTTTGGTTTTAAATGTTTGCAATTTTAATGACGAATCCGAAAATACACGGCTTTTGCTATCACTCCCTTTTGCCTATAGGAGGAGCTGAAGAAGACCTTAAATTTTCAAATATTTTTTATTTTTAAATATGATAATTTTTGAAAAAACTTAGACTTAAGGAGCTGAAGAAGACCTTAAATTTTCAAAATATTTTATTTTTAAATATGATAATTTTTGAAAAAACTTAGACAAAATAGTCATAACTAAGCTAAACAGCCTTAATTTCAATTTGGAAAGCTGTTCTATGTTAGGTTTTATGAAAATAATAAACCAGCATACTCATTTTAAAAATTTAAACAAAATATTTTTGATATTTTTCAATAGTTTGGTTTTAAATGTTTGTAATTTTAATGACGAATCGAAAATACACGCTTTTGCTATCACTCCTTTTGGCTATAGGAGGGCTGAAGAAGACCTTAAATTTTCACAATATTTTTATTTTTAAATATGATAATTTTTGAAAAAACTTAGACAAAAATAGTCATAACTAAGCTAAAACAGCCTTAATTTCAATTTGGAAAGCTGTTCTATGTTAGGTTTTATGAAAATAATAAATCTGCATACTCAGTTTAAAAATTTAAACAAATACATTTTATGCCAATTTTGAACATTTTAACGACCCCGACCTTCTAACATTTTAAAAATCAAAAAAAAATTTTCTGATATTTTTCAATATTTTGGGTTTAAATGTTTTGCAATTTTAATGACGAATCCGAAAATACACTGGCTTTTTGCTATCACTCCCTTTTTGCCTATAGGAGGAGCTGAAGAAGACCTTAAATTTTCACAATATTTTTATTTTTAAATATGATAATTTTTGAGAAAAAAAACTTAGGCTTAGGAGCTGAAGAAGACCTTAAATTTTCAAAATATTTTTATTTTTAAATATGATAATTTTTGAAAAAACTTTGACAAAAATAGTCATAACTAAGCTAAAACAGCCTTAATTTCAATTTGGAAAGCTGTTCTATGTTAGGTTTTATGAAAATAATAAATCTGCATACTCAGTTTAAAAATTTAAACAAATAAATTTTTGCCAATTTTTGAACATTTTAACGACCCCGACCTTCTAACATTTTAAAAATCAAAAAAAAAAATTTTCTGATATTTTTCAATATTTTGGTTTTAAATGTTTGCAATTTTAATGACGAATCCGAAAATACACGGCTTTTGCTATCACTCCCTTTTGCCTATAGGAGGAGCTGAAAAAGACCTTTAATTTTCACAATATTTTTATTTTTAAATATGATAATTTTTGAAATAAACTTAGACAAAAATAGTCATAACTAAGCTAAAACAGCCTTAATTTCAATTTGGAAAGCTGTTCTATGTTAGGTTTTATGAAAATAATAAATCTGCATACTCAAGTTAAAAACTTTAAACAAATAAATTTTTGCCAATTTTTGAACATTATAACGACCTTCTAACATTTTAAAAATCAAAAAAAAAATTTTCTGATATTTTTCAATATTTTGGTTTTAAATGTTTGTAATTTTAATGACGAATCTGAAAATACACGCTTTTGCTATCACTCCTTTTTGGCTATAGGAGGAGCTGAAGAAGACCTTAAATTTTCACAATATTTTTATTTTTTATATGGTAATTTTTGAAAAACTTAGACAAAAATAGTCATAACTAAGCTAAAACAGCCTTAATTTCAATTAGGAAAGCTGTTCTATGTTAGGTTTTATGAAAATTATAAATCTACATACTCAGTTTAAAAATTTAAACAAATAAATTATTTGCCAATTTTGAACATTTTAACGACCCCGACCTTCTAACATTTTAAAAATCAAAAAAATTTTCTGATATTTTTCAATATTTTGGTTTTAAATGTTTGTAATTTTAATGACGAATCCGAAAATACACGGCTTTTGCTATCACTCCTTTTGCCTATAGGAGGAGCTAAAGAGACCTTAAATTTTCACAATATTTTTATTTTTAAATATGATAATTTTTGAAAAAACTTAGACAAAAATAGTCATAACTAAGCTAAAACAGCCTTAATTTCAATTTGGAAAGCTGTTCTATGTTAGGTTTTATGAAAATAATAAATCTGCATACTCAGTTTAAAAATTTAAACAAATAAATTTTTGCCAATTTTGAACATTTTAACTAACCCGACCTTCTAACATTTTAAAAATCAAAAAAAATTTTTCTGATATTTTTCAATATTTTGGTTTTAAATGTTTGCAATTTTAATGACGAATCTGAAAATACACGGCTTTTGCTATCACTCCCTTTTGCCTATAGGAGGAGCTGAAGAAGACCTTAAATTTTCACAATATTTTTATTTTTAAATATGATAATTTTTAGAAATACTTAGACAAAAATAGTCATAACTAAGCTAAAACAGCCTTATTCAATTCGGAAAGCTGTTCTATGTTAGGTTTTATGAAAATAATAAATCTGCATACTCAGTTTAAAAATTTAAACAAATACATTTTTGCAATTTTTGAACATTATAACCACCCCGACCTTCTAACATTTTAAAAATCAAAAAAAATTTTTCTGATATTTTTCAATATTTTGGTTTTAAATGTTTGCAATTTTAATGACGAATCTGAAAATACACGCTTATGCTATCACTCCCTTTTGCCTATAGGAGGCGCTGAAAAGACCTTAAATTTTCAAAAATATTTTATTTTTTAAATATGATAATTTTTGAAAAAACTTAGACAAAAATAGTCATAACTAAGCTAAAACAGCCTTAATTTCAATTTGGAAAGCTGTTCTATGTTAGGTTTTATGAAAATAATAAATCTGCATACTCAGTTTAAAAATTTAAACAAATAAATTTTATGCCAATTTTGAACATTTTAACGACCCCGACCTTCTAACATTTTAAAAATCAAAAAAATTTTTTCTGATATTTTTCAATATTTTGGTTTTAAATGTTTGTAATTTTAATGACGAATCTGAAAATACACGCCTTTTGCTATCACTCCTTTTTATAGGAGGAGCTGAAGAAGACCTTAAATTTTCACAATATTTTTATTTTTAAATATGATAATTTTTGAAAAAACTTAGACTTAGGAGGAGCTGAAGAAGACTTTAAATTTTCAAAAATTTTTTTTTTTTTAAATATATAATTTTTGAAAAACTAAGACCAAAATAGTCATAACTAAGCTAAAGCAATTTCAATTTGGAAAGCTGTTCTATGTTAGGTTTTATGAAAATAATAAATCTGCATACTCAGTTTAAAAATTTAAACAAATAAATTTTATGCCAATTTTTGAACATTTTAACGACCCCGACCTTCTAACATTTTAAAAATCAAAAAAAAATTTTTTCTGATATTTTTCAATATTTTGGTTTTAAATGTTTGCAATTTTAATGACGAATCTGAAAATACACGCCTTTTGCTATCACTCCCTTTTGCCTATAGGAGGAGCTGAAGAAGACCTTAAATTTTCAAAATATTTTTATTTTTTAAATATGATAATTTTTGAAAAAACTTAGACAAAAATAGTCATAACTAAGCTAAAACAGCCTTAATTTCAATTTGGAAAGCTGTTCTATGTTAGGTTTTATGAAAATAATAAATCTGCATACTCAGTTTAAAAATTTAAACAAATACATTTTTGCCAATTTTTGAACATTTTAACGACCCCGACCTTCTAACATTTTGAAAATCAAAAAAATTTTTCTGATATTTTTCAATATTTTGGTTTTAAATGTTTGCAATTTTAATGACGAATCCGAAAATACACGGCTTTTGCTATCACTCCCTTTTGCCTATAGGAGGAGCTGAAGAAGACCTTAAATTTTCACAATATTTTTTTTTTAAATATGATAATTTTTGAAAAAACTTAGACAAAAATAGTCATAACTAAGCTAAAACAGCCTTAATTTCAATTTGGAAAGCTGTTCTATGTTAGGTTTTATGAAAATAATAAATCTGCATACTCAGTTTAAAAATTTAAACAAATAAATTTTTGATAATTTTGAACATTTTGCTTTTAAACCTTTGTAATTTTAATGACGAATCGAAAATACACGCCTTTTGATATCACTCAATTTTGGCTATAAAGGAGCTGAAAAAGACCTTAAATTTTCAAATATTTTTATTTTTAAATATCATAATTTTTGCTTAGACTAGGAGGAGCTGAAGAAGACCTTAAATTTTCAAAATATTTTTATTTTTAAATATGATAATTTTTGAAAAAACTTAGACAAAAATAGTCATAACTAAGCTAAAACAGCCTTAATTTCAATTTGGAAAGCTGTTCTATGTTAGGTTTTATGAAAATAATAAATCTACATACTAAGTTTAAGAATTTAAACAAATAAATTTTATGCCAATTTTGAACATTTTAACGACCCCGACCTTCTAACATTTTAAAAATCAAAAAAAAATTTTTCTGATATTTTTCAATATTTTGGTTTTAAATGTTTGCAATTTTAATGACGAATCTGAAAATACACGGCTTTTGCTATCACTCCCTTTTGCCTATAGGAGGAGCTGAAGAAGACCTTAAATTACAAAATATTTTTATTTTAAATATGATAATTTTTGAAAAAACTTAGACAAAAATAGTCATAACTAAGCTAAAACAGCCTTAATTTCAATTTGGAAAGCTGTTCTATGTTAGGTTTTATGAAAATAATAAATCTGCATACTCAGTTTAAAAATTTAAACAAATAAATTTTATGCCAATTTTTGAACATTTTAACGACCCCGACCTTCTAACATTTTAAAAATCAAAAAAAAAATTTTCTGATATTTTTCAATATTTTGGTTTTAAATGTTTGTAATTTTAATGACGAATCTGAAAATACACGCTTTTGCTATCACTCCTTTTGCCTATAGGAGGAGCTGAAGAAGACCTTAAATTTTCACAATATTTTTATTTTTAAATATGATAATTTTTGAAAAAACTTAGACAAAAATAGTCATAACTAAGGTAAAACAGCCTTAATTTCAATTTGGAAAGCTGTTCTATGTTAGGTTTTATGAAAATAATAAATCTGCATACTCAGTTTAAAAATTTAAACAAATAAATTTTTTGCCAATTTTGAACATTTTAACGACCCGACCTTCTAACATTTTGAAAAAACAAAAAAAAATTGTTCTGATATTTTTCAATATTTTGGTTTTAAATGTTTGCAATTTTAATGACGAATCTGAAAATACACGGCTTTTGCTATCACTCCCTTTTGCCTATAGGAGGAGCTGAAGAAGACCTTAAATTTACAAAATATTTTTTTTTAAATATGATAATTTTTAAAAAAACTTAGACAAAAATAGTCATAACTAAGCTAAAACAGCCTTAATTTCAATTTGGAAAGCTGTTCTATGTTAGGTTTTATGAAAATAATAAATCTGCATACTCAGTTTAAAAATTTAAACAAATAAATTTTATGCCAATTTTGAACATTTTAACGACCCCGACCTTCTAACATTTTAAAAATCAAAAAAAAATTTTCTGATATTTTTCAATATTTTGGTTTTAAATGTTTGTAATTTTAATGACGAATCTGAAAATACACGCCTTTTGCTATCACTCCTTTTGGCTATAGGAGGAGCTGAAGAAGACCTTAAATTTTCACAATATTTTTATTTTTTAAATATGATAATTTTTGAAAAAACTTAGACTTAGGAGGAGCTGAAGAAGACCTTAAATTTTCAAAATATTTTATTTTTAAATATGATAATTTTTGAAAAAACTTAGACAAAAATAGTCATAACTAAGCTAAAACAGCCTTAATTTCAATTTGGAAAGCTGTTCTATGTTAGGTTTTATGAAAATAATAAATCTGCATACTCAGTTTAAAAATTTAAACAAATAAATTTTTTGCCAATTTTTGAACATTTTAACGACCCCGACCTTCTAACATTTTAAAAATCAAAAAAAATTTTCTGATATTTTTCAATATTTTGGTTTTAAATGTTTGCAATTTTAATAACGAATCCGAAAATACACGGCTTTTGCTATCACTCCTTTTGCCTATAGGAGGAGCTGAAGAAGACCTTAAATTTTCACAATATTTTTATTTTTTAAATATGATAATTTTTGAAAAAACTTAGACAAAAATAGTCATAACTAAGCTAAAACAGCCTTAATTTCAATTTGGAAAGCTGTTCTATGTTAGGTTTTATGAAAATAATAAATCTGCATACTCAGTTTAAAAATTTAAACAAATAAATTTTTTGCCAATTTTTGAACATTTTAACGACCCCGACCTTCTAACATTTTAAAAATCAAAAAAAATTTTTCTGATATTTTTCAATATTTTGGTTTTAAATGTTTGTAATTTTAATGACGAATCTGAAAATACACGCCTTTTGGCTATGACTCCCTTTTGGCCTATAGGAGGAGCTGAAGAAGACCTTAAATTTTCAATATTTTATTTTTAAATATGATAATTTTTGAAAAAACTTAGACTTAGGAGGAGCTGAAGAAGACTTTAAATTTTCAAAATATTTTTTTTTTTAAATATGATAATTTTTGAAAAAACTTAGACAAAAATAGTCATAACTAAGCTAAAACAGCCTTAATTTCAATTTGGAAAGCTGTTCTATGTTAGGTTTTATGAAAATAATAAATCTGCATACTCAGTTTAAAAATTTAAACAAATACATTTTTGCCAATTTTTGAACATTTTAACGACCCGACCTTCTAACATTTTGAAAAATCAAAAAAAATTTTTCTGATATTTTTCAATATTTTGGTTTTAAATGTTTGTAATTTTAATGACGAATCTGAAAATACACGGCTTTTTATCACTCCCTTTTGCCTATAGGAGGAGCTGAAGAAGACCTTAAATTTTCAAATATTTTTTTATTTTTTAATATGATAATTTTTGAAAAAACTTAGACAAAAATAGTCATAACTAAGCTAAAACAGCCTTAATTTCAATTTGGAAAGCTGTTCTATGTTAGGTTTTATGAAAATAATAAATCTGCATACTCAGTTTAAAAATTTAAACAAATATATTTTATGCCAATTTTGAACATTTTAACGACCCCGACCTTCTAACATTTTAAAAATCAAAAAAAAATTTTTCTGATATTTTTCAATATTTTGGTTTTAAATGTTTGTAATTTTAATGACGAATCCGAAAATACACGGCTTTTGCTATCACTCCCTTTTGCCTATAGGAGGAGCTGAAGAAGACCTTAAATTTTCACAATATTTTTTTTTTTAAATATGATAATTTTTGAAAAAACTTAGACAAAAATAGTCATAACTAAGCTAAAACAGCCTTAATTTCAATTTGGAAAGCTGTTCTATGTTAGGTTTTATGAAAATAATAAATCTGCATACTCAGTTTAAAAATTTAAACAAATAAATTTTTGCCAATTTTTGAACATTTTAACGACCCCGACCTTCTAACATTTTAAAAATCAAAAAAAATTTCTGATATTTTTCAATATTTTGGTTTTAAATGTTTGTAATTTTAATGACGAATCTGAAAATACACGCTTTTTGCTATCACTCCCTTTTGCCTATAGGAGGAGCTGAAGAAGACCTTAAATTTTCAAAATATTTTTATTTTTAAATATGATAATTTTTGAAAAAACTTAGACAAAAATAGTCATAACTAAGCTAAAACAGCCTTAATTTCAATTTGGAAAGCTGTTCTATGTTAGGTTTTATGAAAATAATAAATCTGCATACTCAGTTTAAAAATTTAAACAAATAAATTTTATGCCAATTTTGAACATTTTAACGACCCCGACCTTCTAACATTTTAAAAATCAAAAAAAAATTTTCTGATATTTTTCAATATTTTGGTTTTAAATGTTTGTAATTTTAATGACGAATCGAAAATACACGCCTTTTGCTATCACTCCCTTTTGCCTATAGGAGGAGCTGAAGAAGACCTTAAATTTTCACAATATTTTTATTTTTAAATATGATAATTTTTGAAAAAACTTAGACAAAATAGTCATAATAAGGTAAAACAGCCTTAATTTCAATTTGGAAAGCTGTTCTATGTTAGGTTTTATGAAAATAATAAATCTGCATACTCAGTTTAAAAATTTAAACAAATATATTTTTTGCCAATTTTGAACATTTTAACGACCCCGACCTTCTAACATTTTGAAAAATCAAAAAAAATTTTCTGATATTTTTCAATATTTTGGTTTTAAATGTTTGCAATTTTAATGACGAATCTGAAAATACACGGCTTTTGCTATCACTCCTTTTGCCTATAGGAGGAGCTGAAGAAGACCTTAAATTTTCACAATATTTTTTTTAAATATGATAATTTAAAAAAAAACTTAGAAAAATAGTCATAACTAAGCTAAAACAGCCTTAATTTCAATTTGGAAAGCTGTTCTATGTTAGGTTTTATGAAAATAATAAATCTGCATACTCAGTTTAAAAATTTAAACAAATAAATTTTATGCCAATTTTGAACATTTTAACGACCCCGACCTTCTAACATTTTAAAAATCAAAAAAAATTTTTCTGATATTTTTCAATATTTTGGTTTTAAATGTTTGCAATTTTAATGACGAATCTGAAAATACACGGCTTTTGCTATCACTCCCTTTTGCCTATAGGAGGAGCTGAAGAAGACCTTAAATTTTCACAATATTTTATTTTTAAATATGATAATTTTTGAAAAAACTTAGACAAAAATAGTCATAACTAAGCTAAAACAGCCTTAATTTCAATTTGGAAAGCTGTTCTATGTTAGGTTTTATGAAAATAATAAATCTGCAAATGAAAATAATAAATTTAGACTTTTGAACGAGCTGAAGAAGACCTTAAATTTTCACAATATATTTTATTTTTTAAATATGATAATTTTGAAAAAAACTTAGACTTAGGAGGAGCTGAAGAAGACCTTAAATTTTCAAAATATTTTTATTTTTAAATATGATAATTTTTTGAAAAAACTTAGACAAAAATAGTCATAACTAAGCTAAAACAGCCTTAATTTCAATTTGGAAAGCTGTTCTATGTTAGGTTTTATGAAAATAATAAATCTGCATACTCAGTTTAAAATTTAAACAAATAAATTTTATGCCAATTTTGGAACATTTTAACGACCCCGACCTTCTAACATTTTAAAAATCAAAAAAAATTTTCTGATATTTTTCAATATTTTGGTTTTAAATGTTTGCAATTTTAATGACGAATCCGAAAATACACGGCTTTTTGCTATCACTCCTTTTTGCCTATAGGAGGAGCTGAAGAAGACCTTAAATTTTCAAATATTTTTTTTTAAATATGATAATTTAAAAAAAACTTAGACAAAATAGTCATAACTAAGCTAAAACAGCCTTAATTTCAATTTGGAAAGCTGTTCTATGTTAGGTTTTATGAAAATAATAAATCTGCATACTCAGTTTAAAAATTTAAACAAATAAATTTTATGCCAATTTTGAACATTTTAACGACCCCGACCTTCTAACATTTTAAAAATCAAAAAAAATTTTCTGATATTTTTCAATATTTTGGTTTTAAATGTTTGCAATTTTAATGACGAATCTGAAAATACACGGCTTTTGCTATCACTCCTTTTTGCCTATAGGAGGAGCTGAAGAAGACCTTAAATTTTCAAAATATTTTTATTTTTAAATATGATAATTTTTGAAAAAACTTAGACAAAAATAGTCATAACTAAGCTAAAACAGCCTTAATTTCAATTTGGAAAGCTGTTCTATGTTAGGTTTTATGAAAATAATAAATCTGCAAATTTAAAATAATAAATTTTGATTTTTGAGGAGCTGAAAAGACCTTAAATTTTCAAAATATATTTTTTTTAATATGATAATTTTTGAAAAAACTTAGACTTAGGAGGAGCTGAAGAAGACCTTAAATTTTCAAAATATTTTTATTTTTTAAATATGATAATTTTTGAAAAAACTTAGACAAAAATAGTCATAACTAAGCTAAAACAGCCTTAATTTCAATTTGGAAAGCTGTTCTATGTTAGGTTTTATGAAAATAATAAATCTGCATACTCAGTTTAAAATTTAAACAAATATATTTTATTCCAATTTTGAACATTTTAACGACCCCGACCTTCTAACATTTTAAAAATCAAAAAAAATTTTTCTGATATTTTTCAATATTTTGGTTTTAAATGTTTGCAATTTTAATGACGAATCTGAAAATACACGCCTTTTGCTATCACTCCCTTTTGCCTATAGGAGGAGCTGAAGAAGACCTTAAATTGTCACAATATTTTTTTTTTTTTAAATATGATAATTTTTGAAAAAAACTAGACAAAATAGTCATAACTAAGCTAAAACAGCCTTAATTTCAATTTGGAAAGCTGTTCTATGTTAGGTTTTATGAAAATAATAAATCTGCATACTCAGTTTAAAAATTTAAACAAATAAATTTTATGCCAATTTTTGAACATTTTAACGACCTCCGACCTTCTAACATTTTAAAAAAAAAAAAAAAAATTTCTGATATTTTTCAATATTTTGGTTTTAAATGTTTGCAATTTTAATGACGAATCCGAAAATACACGGCTTTTTGCTATCACTCCCTTTTTGCCTATAGGAGGAGCTGAAGAAGACCTTAAATTTTCACAATATTTTATTTTTAAATATGATAATTTTTGAAAAAACTTAGACAAAATAGTCATAACTAAGCTAAAACAGCCTTAATTTCAATTTGGAAAGCTGTTCTATGTTAGGTTTTATGAAAATAATAAATCTGCATACTCAGTTTAAAAATTTAAACAAATAAATTTTATGCCAATTTTGAACATTTTAACGACCCCGACCTTTTAACATTTAAAAAATCAAAAAAAATTTTTCTGATATTTTTCAATATTTTGGTTTTAAATGTTTGCAATTTTAATGACGAATCTGAAAATACACGCCTTTTGCTATCACTCCTTTTGGCTATAGGAGGAGCTGAAGAAGACCTTAAATTTTCACAATATTTTTTTTTTTGATAATTTTTTGAAAAAACTTAGACTTAGGAGGAGCTGAAGAAGACCTTAAATTTTCAAAATATTTTTATTTTTAAATATGATAATTTTTGAAAAAACTTAGACAAAAATAGTCATAACTAAGCTAAAACAGCCTTAATTTCAATTTGGAAAGCTGTTCTATGTTAGGTTTTATGAAAATAATAAATCTGCATACTCAGTTTAAAAATTTAAACAAATATATTTTTGCCAATTTTGAACATTTTAACGACCCCGACCTTCTAACATTTTAAAAATCAAAAAAAATTTCTGATATTTTTCAATATTTTGGTTTTAAATGTTTGCAATTTTAATGACGAATCTGAAAATACACGCCTTTTGCTATCACTCCTTTTTGCCTATAGGAGGAGCTGAAGAAGACCTTAAATTTTCACAATATTTTTTTTTTTAAATATGATAATTTTTGAAAAAACTTAGACAAAATAGTCATAACTAAGCTAAAACAGCCTTAATTTCAATTTGGAAAGCTGTTCTATGTTAGGTTTTATGAAAATAATAAATCTGCATACTCAGTTTAAAAATTTAAACAAATAAATTTTTTGCCAATTTTGAACATTTTAACGACCCCGACCTTCTAACATTTTGAAAAATCAAAAAAAAATTTTCTGATATTTTTCAATATTTTGGTTTTAAATGTTTGCAATTTTAATGACGAATCTGAAAATACACGGCTTTTGCTATCACTCCCTTTTGCCTATAGGAGGAGCTGAAGAAGACCTTAAATTTTCACAATATTTTTTTTTAAATATGATAATTTAAAAAAACTTAGACAAAAATAGTCATAACTAAGCTAAAACAGCCTTAATTTCAATTTGGAAAGCTGTTCTATGTTAGGTTTTATGAAAATAATAAATCTGCATACTCAGTTTAAAATTTAAACAAATAAATTTTTGCCAATTTTTGAACATTTTAACGACCCCGACCTTCTAACATTTTGAAAAAAATAAAAAAAAAAATTTTTCTGATATTTTTCAATCTTTTGATTTTAAATGTTTGCAATTTTAATGACGAATCTGAAAATACACGGCTTTTGCTATCACTCCCTTTTGCCTATAGGAGGAGCTGAAGAAGACCTTAAATTTTCACAATATTTTTATTTTTTAAATATGATAATTTTTGAAAAAACTTAGACAAAAATAGTCATAACTAAGCTAAAACAGCCTTAATTTCGATTTGGAAAGCTGTTCTATGTTAGGTTTTATGAAAATAATAAATCTGCATACTAAGTTTAAAGAATTTAAACAAATAAATTTTTTGCCAATTTTGAACATTTTAACGACCTCCGACCTTCTAACATTTAAAAAATCAAACAAAAAATTTTCTGATATTTTTCAATATTTTGGTTTTAAATGTTTGCAATTTTAATGACAAATCCGAAAATACACGGCTTATTGCTATCCACTCCCTTTTGCCTATAGGAGGAGCTGAAGAAGACCTTAAATTTTCAAAATATTTTATTTTTAAATATGATAATTTTTGAAAAAACTTAGACAAAAATAGTCATAACTAAGCTAAAACAGCCTTAATTTCAATTTGGAAAGCTGTTCTATGTTAGGTTTTATGAAAATAATAAATCTGAAAATGAAAATAAACAAATATTTTTGAGGAACTGAAGAAGACCTTAAATTTTCACAATATTTTTTTTTTTTTAATATGATAATTTTTGAAAAAAATTGACTTAGGAGGAGGAGAAGAAGACCTTAAATTTTCAAAATATTTTTATTTTTTAAATATGATAATTTTTGAAAAAACTTAGACAAAAATAGTCATAACTAAGCTAAAACAGCCTTAATTTCAATTTGGAAAGCTGTTCTATGTTAGGTTTTATGAAAATAATAAATCTGCATACTCAGTTTAAAAATTTAAACAAATAAATTTTATGCCAATTTTGAACATTTTAACGACCCCGACCTTCTAACATTTTAAAAATCAAAAAAATTTTCTGATATTTTTCAATATTTTGGTTTTAAATGTTTGCAATTTTAATGACGAATCTGAAAATACACGCCTTTTGCTATCACTCCCTTTTGCCTATAGGAGGAGCTGAAGAAGACCTTAAATTTTCACAATATTTTTTTTTAAATATGATAATTAAAAAAAACAAAAATAGTCATAACTAAGCTAAAACAGCCTTAATTTCAATTTGGAAAGCTGTTCTATGTTAGGTTTTATGAAAATAATAAATCTGCATACTCAGTTTAAAAATTTAAACAAATAAATTTTATGCCAATTTTGGAACATTTTAACGACCCCGACCTTCTAACATTTTAAAAAAAAAAAAAAAATTTCTGATATTTTTCAATATTTTGGTTTTAAATGTTTGTAATTTTAATGACGAATCCGAAAATACACGGCTTTTGCTATCACTCCTTTTTGCCTATAGGAGGAGCTGAAGAAGACCTTAAATTTTCACAATATTTTTATTTTTTAAATATGATAATTTTTGAAAAAACTTAGACAAAAATAGTCATAACTAAGGTAAAACAACCTTAATTTCAATTTGGAAAGCTGTTCTATGTTAGGTTTTATGAAAATAATAAATCTGCATACTAAGTTTAAAGAATTTAAACAAATAAATTTTATGCCAATTTTGAACATTTTAACGACCCCGACCTTCTAACATTCTAAAAATCAAAAAAAAATTTTTCTGATATTTTTCAATATTTTGGTTTAAATGTTTGCAATTTTAATGACGAATCTGAAAATACACGCCTTTTGCTATCACTCCTTTTGCCTATAGGAGGAGCTGAAGAAGACCTTAAATTTTCACAATATTTTTTTTTTTAAATATGATAATTTTTGAAAAAACTTAGACTTAGGAGGAGCTGAAGAAGACCTAAATTTTCAAAATATTTTATTTTTAAATATGATAATTTTTGAAAAACTTAGACAAAATAGTCATAACTAAGCTAAAACAGCCTTAATTTCAATTTGGAAAGCTGTTCTATGTTAGGTTTTATGAAAATAATAAATCTGCATACTCAGTTTAAAAATTTAAACAAATATATTTTTTGATAATTTTGAACATTTTAACGACCCCGACCTTCTAACATTTTAAAAATCAAAAAAAAAAATTTCTGATATTTTTCAATATTTTGGTTTTAAATGTTTGCAATTTTAATGACGAATCCGAAAATACACGGCTTTTGCTATCACTCCTTTTGCCTATAGGAGGAGCTGAAGAAGACCTTAAATTTTCACAATATTTTTATTTTTTAAATATGATAATTTTTGAAAAAACTTAGACAAAAATAGTCATAACTAAGCTAAAACAGCCTTAATTTCAATTTGGAAAGCTGTTCTATGTTAGGTTTTATGAAAATAATAAATCTGCATACTCAGTTTAAAAATTTACACAAATAAATTTTATGCCAATTTTGGAACATTTTAACGACCCCCGACCTTCTAACATTTTAAAAAATCAAAAAAAAAAATTTTCTGATATTTTTCAATATTTTGGTTTTAAATGTTTGTAATTTTAATGACGAATCCGAAAATACACGCCTTTTTGCTATCACTCCCTTTTGCCTATAGGAGGAGCTGAAGAAGACCTTAAATTTTCAAAATATTTTTATTTTTAAATATGATAATTTTTGAAAAACTTAGACAAAAATAGTCATAACTAAGCTAAAACAGCCTTAATTTCAATTTGGAAAGCTGTTCTATGTTAGGTTTTATGAAAATAATAAATCTGCATACTCAGTTTAAAAATTTAAACAAATATATTTTTTTGATAATTTTTCAATATTTTGGTTTTAAATGTTTGTAATTTTAATGACGAATCCGAAAATACACGCCTTTTGGCTATCACTCCCTTTTTGGCTATAAGAGGAGCTGAAAAAGACCTTAAATTTTCACAATATTTTTATTTTTTAAATATGATAATTTTTTGAAAAAAACTTAGACTTAGGAGGAGCTGAAGAAGACCTTAAATTTTCAAAATATTTTTATTTTTTAAATATGATAATTTTTTGAAAAAAACTTAGACAAAAATAGTCATAACTAAGCTAAAACAGCCTTAATTTCAATTTGGAAAGCTGTTCTATGTTAGGTTTTATGAAAATAATAAATCTGCATACTCAGTTTAAAAATTTAAACAAATATATTTTTTTGATAATTTTTGAACATTTTAACGACCCCCGACCTTCTAACATTTTGAAAAATCAAAAAAAAAATTTTTCTGATATTTTTCAATATTTTTTGTTTTAAATGTTTGTAATTTTAATGACGAATCCGAAAATACACGGCTTTTTGCTATCACTCCCTTTTTGCCTATAGGAGGAGCTGAAGAAGACCTTAAATTTTCACAATATTTTTATTTTTTAAATGATAATTTTTGAAAAAAAGACTTAGGAGGAGCTGAAGACCTTAAATTTTCAAAATATTTTATTTTTAAATATGATAATTTTTGAAAAAATAGACAAAATAGTCATAACTAAGCTAAAACAGCCTTAATTTCAATTTGGAAAGCTGTTCTATGTTAGGTTTTATGAAAATAATAAATCTGCATACTAAGTTAAAAATTTAAACAAATATAACGATAATTTTTGAACATTTTAACGACCTCCGACCTTCTAACATTTTGAAAAATAAAAAAAATTTTTCTGATATTTTTCAATCTTTTGGTTTTAAATGTTTGCAATTTTAATGACGAATCCGAAAATACACGGCTTTTTGCTATCACTCCCTTTTTGCCTATAGGAGGAGCTGAAGAAGACCTTAAATTTTCACAATATTTTTTTTTTTTAATATGATAATTTTTTGAAAAAAACTTAGACAAAAATAGTCATAACTAAGCTAAAACAGCCTTAATTTCAATTTGGAAAGCTGTTCTATGTTAGGTTTTATGAAAATAATAAATCTGCATACTCAGTTTAAAAATTTACACAAATAAATTTTATGCCAATTTTGGAACTTTTAACGACCCCCGACCTTCTAACATTTTAAAATTAAAAAAAAAAAATTTCTGATATTTTTCAATATTTTGGGTTTAAATGTTTGCAATTTTAATGACGAATCCGAAAATACACTGCTTTTTGCTATCACTCCCTTTTTGCCTATAGGAGGAGCTGAAGAAGACCTTAAATTTTCATTTTTTTTTATTTTATATGATATTTTTGATGATTTTTTATATATGATAAGTTTTATAAATAAACTTTGACAAAAATAGTCATAACTAAGCTAAAACAGCCTTAATTTCAATTCGGAAAGCTGTTCTATGTTAGGTTTTATGAAAATAATAAATCTGCATACTCAGTTTAAAAATTTAAACAAATACATTTTTTGCCAATTTTTGAACATTATAACGACCCCCGACCTTCTAACATTTTGAAAAATCAAAAAATTTTCTGATATTTTTCAATATTTTGGTTTTAAATGTTTGCAATTTTAATGACGAATCCGAAAATACACGGCTTTTGCTATCACTCCTTTTTGCCTATAGGAGGAGCTGAAGAAGACCTTAAATTTTAACATATTTTTTTTTTAAATATGATAATTTAAAAAAAAAGACAAAAAATAGTCATAACTAAGCTAAAGCAGCCTTAATTTTTATTCGGAAAGCTGTTCTATGTTAGGTTTATGAAAATACCTTCTAACATTAAAAAAAAAAAAAAAATTTCTGATATTTTTCAATATTTTGTTATTATTATTATTACTATGGCCTTATTGCACCGCGACCAGATGTTAGGTCTTTTGTGCCGGCCTGTAGGATTAAGGTAGAGCCTCTATTCCTAGGCTTCTGATAAAGGAGAGCACTTTGGCGAGGTCTATCTCTTCCCAAATCCTGTAGGGGATAAGTTCACCTCCTAGTTGTTGAAGTCGACGTCTGATTAGTGAGGGGCATTCACATAGAACATGTTCTGATGTTTCTGGCTCCAGCTCACAGAATCTACATGTGTCGATTTCTGAAAGTTTTAATTTCTTAAGGTGATACCTTAGGTTGCAGTGACCTGTTAGGTAGCCTGTTAGAGTGCGAATCTCACTCTTTTTAGATTGATGATGCGTTTGGATCGCGACATCTGGGGACGAGGAATTGTTTGGCTTGTCTCAGCCCTGCACTGTCGGTCCAGTGACGACTTATCTCCTTTTCCTCCCATTTCCTGACCAGTTCCCTTTGTGTCCTTTCGAAAGTCCACAGAATGGTTCAGGGCCGATTAGTGGTGTCATCGCCCCGCGTTTTGCTAGGAGTCTGCCACCTCGTTTCCTATATGGCCTTCATGCCCTGGCACCCAGCCCACCGTTAAGGTGTTTTGGAGGCAAGGGCGTTCAGCTGCTGGAAACAGTTTTCTACTAGTCTGGAGGTGATCGTAAAGATCTCAGCGCTATGAGCGCCGCCTGACTGTCAGAGAAGATGTAAATCCGTGCGCCTTGCATATTCCTGCGAAGGCATTCACGAGCACAGATTTCTATGGCGTGTATCTCTGCTTGGAAGATGGTTGGGGACTTTCCCATGGCTATGGATTTGTTGAACCTTGGTCCGAAAATACCAGCCCCGGTGTCGCCGTTTTCCAATTTCGATCCGTCAGTGTACCACGTTTGTGATCCACTGGGCAGAGATATTGATTTTGTTGTCCAGTCGTGTCTGGTGTACAGGACTACAGAGAATTTTCTGTGGAAAACAAGTTTTGGTTTCTGCTCGTCAGTTATACGCAGAATGGGTTCGTTTATTAGGGTTCGAGTACCCGTAGATGCCCAGTTAGATCACCACTTTTATATCGGTGATGTTTTGGAGGCGAAGTGCCCCAGGCAGGCCTCCTTTTCAGGGCGATGGGTAGAGGGGAATGCCAGTTATAACTCCAAGTGCTGCAGTGGGGCATGTCCGGATGGCTCCAGTGATGCCTATGCACCAATCGTTGTATTTTGCAAGTGCAGCCGCAGCTGTCTTCTGGATAGATTTCGTCCACCAAGCAAGAGATGCATAGGTTATGATCGGTTTTACCACAGTGTTAAAAGACCAGAGATCATTTTGGGACTCAGGCCCCATGTTCTACCGAAAAGCCTATTGCACGCAAAGTATGCTCGAGTGGCTTTGTTAATGGTCTTTCAAGATGTGAGTTCCAGTTGAGCTTGGAGTCAAGTATAACTCCCAGGTAGTTAGCTTCAACCGAAAAGTCAATGGTTGATCCATTTAGGGATGGTCTTGTCAGGAGAGAGACCTTTTCCTGGTAAATGGAACTAGCACAGTTTTAGACGGGTTTATGGATAGTCCTTTATCCTGACACCATCTATTGGCTATATTGAGGGCTTGCTGCATGCGGTCCGAGATGGTTTGCTCATGCCAGCCCACTATATAGATGACTAGATCGTCAGCGTAGCCCTGAGTGGGGAACCCTAGGTTGTTGAGCTCAAACAGTAGCTCGTCTATGACCAGAGTCCACAGGAGAGGAGAGAGTACTCCCCTTGAGGGCATCCCCTTGTGGCTGTGATTGAGGTCATGGTTCCTCCTAGGTCTACAGTTATGATTCTGGATTTGAGCATTTCCAGAATCCACCTAATAATGGGTGTGGCGACATTTTTACGTACAAGAGAGGCACGGATTGCCTCGTAAGACGTGTTGTCAAAAGCTCCTGAGATGTCTAGAAAGGCACCTAGTGCTATTTGTTGAGAGCCAATGGCCTTTTCAATGACTGTTGTAAGGCAATGGATGGCAGTCTCAGTTGATTTACCAGTTTGGTACGCATATTGGTACTTATGTAGGGAAGATGCTTGAGGTTCGCTTCCTGATGTGCTGGTCAATTATCTTTTCCATAGTTTTAAGAAGGAAGGAGCTAAGACTAATTGGTCTATACGATTTAGGCAGTTGGGAATCTTTCTTCCCTACCTTTGGAATAAACACAACTTTTACTTTAGCCCATTTGCTTGGTATGTGTCCAAGCACGAGACTAGCTCGGAATAGACGGACCAGGGGAGTGCAATTGGTGCAGTCCCCGCTGCAATAGGCATGGATAAATTCCATCTGGTCCAGGGATTTGTATGGGCTAAAACTTTGTATGGCCCATTGTACGCTATTTTGATGAAACAGTCTAAAGGGCATGTTTCCAATACGTTCTGATAGATAGGGGGTTCCTTCTTTCAGCCCCATTGGAGTCTGCCACAATAGCCACGCGCAGGTGTGGGCACTCCAATCTCAGAGAGGTAGGTTGGTGCCTCACTTTCTGAGATGGGTTGCTCCATGGCCACGCACCCAGGAAAGTGAGTAGTTAGGAGTAGGCTACTCGTTTCCTTTGGGTTGTTTGTGTGGGTTCCATCTGGCTTTTTCAGCGTACAGATGCCGTTTGAGTGGTCCTTGGAGAGGGCTTTTGTAGCCTGACAGCTTCCGGGAGAGTTGAAATCTGCCCGCAGTGTTGGCGCCACGTAGCCCGTTTTGACCTTCTCAGCTCTTTGTTATACAGCGTTAAGGCGGATTTGTAGGAATCCCAAGTGACCTTCCTTTTCTCGCCTTATTGAAGAGCCTTCGCGCAGCTTGTTTAAGATCGTCAAGGCTCTTGTTCCACCAGGAACAGCCCGACTGATCTTACGAACTTTTGTTCGCAGCTGACGTGATATGCTGATTCAATGTTTGTATGAAGCACAGTAGCCTCACGCTCTAACTCGTCTATTGTTAGTATCGGACGGGTGGAGCAGTCTCTGGATTGCTCAAGTTCAAAACAGAAAAGATCCCAGTTTGTGTTTTGGGATTTCTAGTAACTAGGCTACATTGCAAGGCACCTCCTATATCAAATCTGATGTGCTGGTGATCTGACATAGTGATCTCATTCGCAACGTGGCATTTGAGACAGCGGACAACATATTCAGACTGCAGAGAGTTAGGTCGAGGACTTCCTCTCTAATTGCATTGATAAATGTGGGCTCGCTGCCCTGATTTAGTAAACCTATGTTATTACTAATTATGTACTCAAGAAGGTACTCACCTCTTTTGTTGATGTTGCTGCTCCCCAGACCGTGTGATGCGCATTGGCATCGCAAGCAATTATCCACCGGAGCCGGTTTCTCTGGCAGTACTCTACCAGGGCACAGGTAGCCGCCGGAGGTACATCATCAGTGTCGCCGGGTAGATAGGCAGAGGCCAGCACTGCCTCCTGCTCGCCATGGGCAGTGGGTATTTTAACCCAGACCGCCACCAGGTCCTCAGTTATGAACTGTGAGAGGGAACAAACGTTAGATTTTGTTTATTAACAAGGCCGCTCTGGGGCGAGGTTGGCCGTTTGCATATAGCAGCTTACCAGATGGGGTGCTAAGCCCCAGGACACGTCCGGCATTTATCCATGGCTCCTGGATAAATGCTATGTCCATCGTAGCAAACCTCTCGCAAAGGACGTCAGACGCGGCCTTTGCATGGTGTAGGTTCGCTTACATCTGAGGTGTCTCCGGGTGTTTGGGTGGGTGGGGAAGGAGGACGGGACATTAGTCCGCCCTCTTGCGGCCCCTAGCCGCCATCTTCCGGCCTCGGTTGGTGCGCAGAAGGGCCTCCTCCTCAGGTGTGCGCCTCACACCCTTGTTTACGCGCCCTGTTCCGCGTGATGCGCCCGTACAGGGAGGGCGCATAATTTTCCTCGGTGGCATGGGCTCTTGGGCAACTATGGTGCCGCTAGCCTCTGTGCCTGCGTGGATGTGCCATCAGCGGCATTCTTTGTTGCTGTCGCAGCCGTGCCCTTTGTTGCCTTGGAGCAGGTGGGCTTCTCCGCTGCGAGAGCAGGAGCCACCGCCTGCGTCTTTGGCTGCGCGCTGGCCTTTGGCTTAAGAGTAGCCATGCCCCACGCAAAGGACAGTTGGTATGACAGCGACTTCAGTGATTGGCCGAAACTGGTCCAGCGCAATCGTGATGATGGCCATGTTCTGCCTCATCTCACGGTGGAAGACGCGCCAGTCTCCCACTCGCAGGCCGCTGTTCTGGCCCTCGACGAGCTTCAGGATCTCGTCCGTCTTCATTTCCGCGTTTGGAAGCGGAAAGTACCCAATGAAGACAGCGGCACGTGGAGCCTCTGCCTCTGGGACCACCTTGATGTGGGCGTCTTTCCACAGCCGTAGCTTTGGCACCTCTGTGCATAGCCACTGGCTGTCTCCGCATTCCCACACGTCACGGCCATCCACCCTGGTCGAAAGGTGCAGCCAGAGAACAACGGCTTCACAGAGCCGTGTCTCAGGGCCATCACTCTCGATGGCGGACTGAATAGTGTTCAGCTGTTCGGTCGTGAGGAGATGCTCAGGGTAGTCGGCAGGAGTATCGCCATCTTCACCGAGCTGGCAACGTCCCTGTAAGAGGCCATGACACCGACTTGGGGCGACTGCGCCTGTGTTGCCTGCCCATCCGCTGCTGCGGTTGTGGTGGCTGCTGGAGCCTCCGTGGCCGGCAAAACATTTGCAGGATCGCCCTTCGTCTGGGCACTAGGTGCCGCGGTTTTGTACATGGCCCTCTTTTCGACGCCTCTTCTGGGGTCGTGTTGGCCGATCTACCTCTTTACTGGTGGTAGCGCCACTCCTGCTGGGCATTTCCCTTGGAGGGTCCATAGGCTTCTGGGCGAGCCTTTGGCCTCCTCCATGGGTACGCCGTTCGCAAGGTGTCTGCGCAACCTCTTCCTTGCGGCGCCCGATAGTGCGATCCGCCTTGGTTTGTCATCCTTAGGGGAGGCGAGCAGAGTTTCTTCCTCTTCCTTGGTGATGCTGTCGGTGCCAGAGCTTTGTGAACATATGTCCATAGCATCTTCGGGCTCCCGGATGGGTTCGATTTCAATCGATTTGGGGCTGCTAGAGCACCCTGTTTCTTGAGGTTTATTTACATTAGATTCCATAAATTGGTCCCACGAGTAATGAGGAAGGAAGTATCCCCCGGGTAGAGCCTCATACCCCGGATCGGGCACTTATACGACCGGAGGTGCCAGGTATCCGGAAGCCACCGTTAGAAGACACACTAACGTAGTGCCATTCATCACAGAGGCACGGTACGGTAACACCGGTGATTACGGTTTTTCGAAGAGACAGATTTTCGCCATATTTATGTTTTTAAACATGATAATTTTTAGAAGGAACTGTAGACAAAATAGTCAGTCTTCAGCTAAAACAGCATTAACTTCAATTTGAAAGCTGTTCTATGTTAGGTTTATGAAAATAATAAATCTGCATACTCAGTTTAAAATTTAAACAAATACATTTTTTGCCAATTTTAGTTTTTTATTTAACGACCTGACAACCTATAACATTTTGAAATTTAAAAAAAATTTTCTGATATTTTCAATATTTGGTTTTAAATGTTTGAATTTTAATGACGAATCCGAAAATACACGGCTTTTGCTATCACTCCTTTTTGCCTAGACTGAAGACCTTAAATTTTCACAATATATTTTTTTTAAATATGATAATTTAAAAAACTTTTGATAAAATAATCATAACTAAGCTAAAAGCAGCCTTAATTTTAATTCAGGCCACTGTTAGGTTTTATGAAAATAATAAATCTGCATACTCAGTTTAAAAATTTAAACAAATACATTTTGCCAATTTTTGAACATTTTAACGACTTCCCGACCTTCTAACATTTTGAAATTTAAAAAAAAACTTCTGATATTTTCAATATTTTGGGTTTAAATGTTTGCAATTTTAATGACGAATCCGAAAATACACTGCTTTTGCTATCACTCCTTTTTGCCTATAGAGGATGAAGAAGACCTTAAATTTTCACAATATTTTTATTTTTAAATATGATAATTTTTAGAAATAAACTTAGACAAAATAGTCATAACAAAGCTAAAACAGCCTTAATTTCAATTCGGAAAGCTGTTCTATGTTAGGTTTTATGAAAATAATAAATCTGCATACTCAGTTTAAAATTTAAACAAATACATTTTTGCCAATTTTGAACATTTTAACGACCCCGACCTTTTGAAATTTAAAAAAAAATTTTCTGATATTTTTCAATATTTTGGTTTTAATGTTTGCAATTTTAATGACGAATCCGAAAATACACGGCTTTTTGCTATCACTCCTTTTTGCCTATAGGAGGAGCTGAAGAAGACCTTAAATTTTCACAATATTTTTTTTAAATATGATAATTTAAAAAACTTAGACAAAAATAGTCATAACTAAGCTAAAACAGCCTTAATTTCAATTCGAAAGCTGTTCTATGTTAGGTTTTATGAAAATAATAAATCTGCATACTCAGTTTAAAATTTAAACAAATACATTTTTGCCAATTTTGAACATTTTAACGACCCCCGACCTTCTAACATTTTGAAATTAAAAAAAAAATTTTCTGATATTTTCAATATTTTGGGTTTTAAATGTTTGCAATTTTAATGACGAATCCGAAAATACACTGCTTTTTGCTATCACTCCCTTTTTGCCTATAGGAGGAGCTGAAGAAGACCTTAAATTTTCACAATATTTTTATTTTTTAAATATGATAATTTTTAGAAATAAACTTAGACAAAAATAGTCATAACTAAGCTAAAACAGCCTTAATTTCAATTCGGAAAGCTGTTCTATGTTAGGTTTTATGAAAATAATAAATCTGCATACTCAGTTTAAAAATTTAAACAAATACATTTTTTGCCAATTGTTGAACATTTTAACGACCCCGCCTTCTAACATTTTAAAAAATCAAAAAAAATTTATTTGATATTTTTCAATATTTTGGGTTTAAATGTTTGCAATTTTAATGACGAATCGAAAACACTGCTTTTGCTATCACTCCCTTTTGGCTATAGGAGGAGCTGAAGAAGACCTTAAATTTTCAAAATATTTTTATTTTTTAAATATGATAATTTTTGAAAAAAACTTAGACTTAGGAGGAGCTGAAGAAGACCTTAAATTTTCAAAATATTTTTATTTTTTAAATATGATAATTTTTTGAAAAAACTTAGACAAAAATAGTCATAACTAAGCTAAAACAGCCTTAATTTCAATTTGGAAAGCTTTTCTATGTTAGGTTTTATGAAAATAATAAATCTGCATACTCAGTTTAAAAATTTAAACAAATACATTTTTTGCCAATTTTTGAACATTTTAACGACCCCCGACCTTCTAACATTTTGAAATTTAAAAAAAAAAAAATTTTCTGATATTTTTCAATATTTTGGGTTTAAATGTTTGCAATTTTAATGACGAATCCGAAAATACACTGCTTTTTGCTATCACTCCCTTTTTGCCTATAGGAGGAGCTGAAGAAGACCTTAAATTTTCAAAATATTTTTATTTTTAAATATGATAATTTTGAAAAAAACTTAGACAAAATAGTCATAACTAAGCTAAAACAGCCTTAATTTCAATTCGGAAAGCTGTTCTATGTTAGGTTTTATGAAAATAATAAATCTGCATACTCAGTTTAAAAATTAAACAAATACATTTTTAATTTTTGAACATTATAACGACCCCGACCTTCTAACATTTAAAAAATAAAAAAAAAAAATTTTCTGATATTTTCAATATTTTGGGTTTAAATGTTTGCAATTTTAATGACGAAACCGAAAAATACTGCTTTTGCTATCACTCCCTTTTGGCTATAGGAGGAGCTGAAGAAGACCTTAAATTTTCACAATATTTTATTTTAAATATGATAATTTTGAAAAACTTAGACTTAGTAGGAGCTGAAGAAGACTTTAAATTTTCAAAATATTTTTTTTTTAAATATGAATTTTTGGAAAAATCTAAGACCAAAATAGTCATAACTAAGCTAAAGCAGCCTTAATTTCAATTCGGAAAACTGTTCTATGTTAGGTTTTATGAAAATTATAAATCTGCATACTCAGTTTAAAATTTAAACAAATACATTATTTGCCAATTTTGAAAATTTTAACGGCCCCGACCTTCTAACATTTTGAAAAATCAAAAAAAATTTTCTGATATTTTTCAATATTTTGGTTTTAAATGTTTGCAATTTTAATGACGAATCCGAAAATACACGGCTTATTGCTATCACTCCTTTTTGCCTATAGGAGGAGCTGAAGAAGACCAAATTTTCAAAATATTTTTATTTTTAAATATGATAATTTTTGAAAAAACAGACTTAGGAGGAGCTGAAGAAGACCTTAAATTTTCAAAATATTTTATTTTTTAAATATGATAATTTTTGAAAAAACTTAGACAAAAATAGTCATAACTAAGCTAAAACAGCCTTAATTTCAATTTGGAAAGCTTTTCTATGTTGTTTATGAAAATAATAAATCTGCATACTCAGTTTAAAATTTAAACAAATACATTTTTGCCAATTTTTGAACATTTTAACGACCCCGACCTTCTAACATTTTGAAATTTAAAAAAAAAAATTTTCTGATATTTTTCAATATTTTGGTTTAAATGTTTGCAATTTTAATGACGATCCGAAAATACACTGCTTTTTGCTATCACTCCCTTTTGCCTATAGGAGGAGCTGAAGAAGACCTTAAATTTTCACAATATTTTTATTTTTAAATATGATAATTTTGAAATAAACTTAGACAAAAATAGTCATAACTAAGCTAAAACAGCCTTAATTTCAATTCGGAAAGCTGTTCTATGTTAGGTTTTATGAAAATAATAAATCTGCATACTCAGTTTAAAAATTTAAACAAATACATTTTTTGCCAATTTTTGAACATTTTAACGACCCCGACCTTCTAACATTTTAAAAATCAAAAAAAATTTTTCTGATATTTTTCAATATTTTGGGTTTAAATGTTTGCAATTTTAATGACGAATCCGAAAATACACTGCTTTTGCTATCACTCCCTTTTTGCCTATAGGAGCTGAAGAGACCTTAAATTTTCACAATATTTTTATTTTTTAAATATGATAATTTTAGAAATAAACTTAGACAAAATAGTCATAACTAAGCTAAAACAGCCTTAATTTCAATTCGGAAAGCTGTTCTATGTTAGGTTTTATGAAAATAATAAATCTGCATACTCAGTTTAAAAATTTAAACAAATACATTTTTGCCAATTTTTGAACATTATAACGACCCAACCTTCTAACATTTTAAAAATCAAAAAAAATTTTTTGATATTTTTCAATATTTTGGGTTTAAATGTTTGCAATTTTAATGACGAATCGAAAAACACTGCTTTTGCTATCACTCCTTTTTGGCTATAGGAGGAGCTGAAGAAGACCTTAAATTTTCACAATATTTTATTTTTAAATATGATAATTTTTGAAAAACTTAGACTTAGTAGGAGCTGAAGAAGACTTTAATTTTCAAAAATTTTTTTATTTTTTTAAATATGAATTTTTTTGAAAAAATCTAAGACAAAATAGTCATAACTAAGCTAAAGCAGCCTTAATTTCAATTCGGAAAGCTGTTCTATGTTAGGTTTTATGAAAATTATAAATCTGCATACTCAGTTTAAAAATTTAAACAAATACATTATTTGCCAATTTTGAAAATTTTAACGGCCCCCGACCTTCTAACATTTTGAAAAATCAAAAAAATTTTCTGATATTTTTCAATATTTTGGTTTTAAATGTTTGCAATTTTAATGACGAATCGAAAATACGGCTTATTGCTATCACTCCTTTTGCCTATAGGAGGAGCTGAAGAAGACCTTAAATTTTCAAAATATTTTTATTTTTAAATATGATAATTTTTGAAAAAAACTTAGACTTAGGAGGAGCTGAAGAAGACCTTAAATTTTCAAAATATTTTATTTTTAAATATGATAATTTTTAAAGAAATAAACTTAGACAAAATAGTCATAACTAAGCTAAAACAGCCTTAATTTCAATTTGGAAAGCTGTTCTAGGTTTTATGAAAATAATAAATCTGCATACTCAGTTTAAAAATTTAAACAAATACATTTTTGCCAATTTTTGAACATTTTAACGACCCCGACCTTCTAACATTTTGAAATTTAAAAAAAAAATTTTCTGATATTTTTCAATATTTTGGGTTTAAATGTTTGCAATTTTAATGACGAATCCGAAAATACACTGCTTTTGCTATCACTCCCTTTTTGCCTATAGGAGGAGCTGAAGAAGACCTTAAATTTTCACAATATTTTATTTTTAAATATGATAATTTTTAAATAAACTTAGACAAAATAGTCATAACTAAGCTAAAACAGCCTTAATTTCAATTCGGAAAGCTGTTCTATGTTAGGTTTTATGAAAATAATAAATCTGCATACTCAGTTTAAAAATTTAAACAAATACATTTTTGCCAATTTTGAACATTATAACGACCCCGGACCTTCTGACATTTTAAAAATCAAAAAAAATTTTTTCTGATATTTTTCAATATTTTGGGTTTAAATGTTTGCAATTTTAATGACGAATCCGAAAAACACTGCTTTTGCTATCACTCCTTTTGGCTATAGGAGGAGCTGAAGAAGACCTTAAATTTTCACAATATTTTTATTTTTAAATATGATAATTTTTAGAAATAAACTTAGACAAAAATAGTCATAACTAAGCTAAAACAGCCTTAATTTCAATTCGGAAGCTGTTCTATGTTAGGTTTTATGAAAATAATAAATCTGCATACTCAGTTTAAAAATTTAAACAAATACATTTTTGCCAATTTTGAACATTTAACGACCCCGACCTTCTAACATTTTAAAAAATCAAAAAAAAAAAATTTTTCTGATATTTTTCAATATTTTGGGTTTAAATGTTTGCAATTTTAATGACGAATCCGAAAAACACTGCTTTTTGCTATCACTCCCTTTTTGGCTATAGGAGGAGCTGAAGAAGACCTTAAATTTTCACAATATTTTTATTTTTTAAATATGATAATTTTTTGAAAAAAACTTAGACTTAGTAGGAGCTGAAGAAGACTTTAAATTTCCAAAATTTTTTTTTTTTTAAATATGAATTTTTTTGGAAAAATCTAAGACCAAAATAGTCATAACTAAGCTAAAGCAGCCTTAATTTCAATTCGGAAAGCTGTTCTATGTTAGGTTTTATGAAAATTATAAATCTGCATACTCAGTTTAAAAATTTAAACAAATACATTATTTGCCAATTTTTGAAAATTTTAACGGCCCCCGACCTTCTAACATTTTGAAAAATCAAAAAAAAATTTTTTCTGATATTTATACCCTTGCAGAGGGTATAATAATTTTGTCATGATGTTTGCAACGCAGTGAAGGAGGCATCTCCGACCCCATAAAGTATATATATTCTTGATTAGCATCACCATCTGAGTCGATCTAGCCATGTCCGTCTGTCCGTCTGTCCGTCTGTCCGTCTGTCGGTTTTACGCGAACTAGTCTCTCAGTTTTGAGCTATCGGGCTGAAATTTTTAGCATAGTCTTATTTCTTTAGCACGCAGTATATATGTCGGAACGGCCAAAAATCGGACCACTATATCTTAAAGCTGCCATAGAAATAATGGCGAAATTAATGTAAAAAAATTTACTCTGTTTTCAACAAATTTCTATAAATTCAGGATATAGTCGTTTTATAGTTCTAGAATTACGGTTTTAATTTCATTAAGATCGGACAACTATATCATATAGCTGCCATAGAAGGGATCGGTCGATTTATATGAAAATGTAAAATTCTACATGTAAAATGTAAAATTTACAAAATTTACATAATTTGACATTTTTTTTTCAACATTACCAAAATGGATTGATTTTCAATGATCTAATTGCAGACTGCAAGGGTATACAAACTTCGGTTTACCGAAGTTAGCTTTCTTTCTCGTTTTTTAATATTTTGGTTTTAAATGTTTGCAATTTTAATGACGAATCCGAAAATACACGGCTTATTGCTATCACTCCCTTTTTGCCTATAGGAGGAGCTGAAGAAGACCTTAAATTTTCAAAATATTTTTATTTTTTAAATATGATAATTTTTTGAAAAAAAACTTAGACTTAGGAGGAGCTGAAGAAGACCTTAAATTTTCAAAATATTTTTATTTTTTAAATATGATAATTTTTTGAAAAAAACTTAGACAAAAATAGTCATAACTAAGCTAAAACAGCCTTAATTTCAATTTGGAAAGCTGTTCTATGTTAGGTTTTATGAAAATAATAAATCTGCATACTCAGTTTAAAAATTTACACAAATAAATTTTATGCCAATTTTTGAAAATTTTAACGGCCCCCGACCTTCTAACATTTTGAAAAATAAAAAAAAAAAAATTTTCTGATATTTTTCAATATTTTGGTTTTAAATGTTTGCAATTTTAATGACGAATCCGAAAATACACGGCTTATTGCTATCACTCCCTTTTTGCCTATAGGAGGAGCTGAAGAAGACCTTAAATTTTCACAATATTTTTATTTTTTAAATATGATAATTTTTTGAAAAAAAACTTAGACTTAGGAGGAGCTGAAGAAGACCTTAAATTTTCAAAATATTTTTATTTTTTAAATATGATAATTTTTTGAAAAAAACTTAGACAAAAATAGTCATAACTAAGCTAAAACAGCCTTAATTTCAATTTGGAAAGCTGTTCTATGTTAGGTTTTATGAAATAATAATAAATCTGCATACTCAGTTTAAAAATTTAAACAAATATATTTTTGATAATTTTTGAACATTTTAACGACCAACCTTCTAACATTTTGAAAAATCAAAAAAAATTTTTCTGATATTTTTCAATATTTTGGTTTTAAATGTTTGCAATTTTAATGACGAATCCGAAAATACACGGCTTTTGCTATCACTCCCTTTGCCTATAAGGAGGAGCTGAAAAGACCTTAAATTTTCACAATATTTTTATTTTTAAATATGATAATTTTGAAAAAAACTTAGGAGGAGCTGAAGACCTTAAATTTCAAAATATTTTTATTTTTAAATATGATAATTTTAAAAAACTTGACAAAACTAGTCATAACTAAGCTAAAACAGCCTTAATTTCAATTTGGAAAGCTGTTCTATGTTAGGTTTTATGAAAATAATAAATCTGCATACTCAGTTTAAAATTTAAACAAATAAATTTTATGCCAATTTTGAACATTTTAACGACCCCAACCTTCTAACATTTTGAAAAATCAAAAAAAAAATTTTCTGATATTTTTCAATATTTTGGGTTTAAATGTTTGCAATTTTAATGACGAATCCGAAAATACACGGCTTATTGCTATCACTCCCTTTTGCCTAAAGGAGGAGCTGAAGAAGACCTTAAATTTTCAAAATATTTTATTTTTTTTATATGATAATTTTTGAAAAACTTAACAAAAATAGTCATAACTAAGCTAAAACAGCCTTAATTTCAATTTGGAAAGCTGTTCTATGTTAGGTTTTATGAAAATAATAAATCTGCATACTCAGTTTAAAATTTAAACAAATATTTTTTGATAATTTTGAACATTTTAACGACCCTCAACCTTCTAACATTTTGAAAAATCAAAAAAAAATTTTCTGATATTTTTCAATATTTTGGTTTAAATGTTTGCAATTTTAATGACGAATCCGAAAATACACGGCTTTTTATCTATCCTTTTTGCTTATAGGAGGAGCTGAAGAAGACCTTAAATTTTCACAATATTTTTTTTAAATATGATAATTTAAAAAAAACTTAGTCATAACTAAGCTAAAGCAGCCTTAATTTCAATTCGGAGCTGTTCTATGTTAGGTTTTATGAAAATAATAAATCTGCATACTCAGTTTAAAAATTTAAACAAATAAATTTTATGCCAATTTTTGAACATTTTAACGACCCCCGACCTTCTAACATTTTAAAAATCAAAAAAATTTTTTCTGATATTTTCAATATTTGTTTTAAATGTTTGTAATTTTAATGACGAATCTGAAAATAAACGCCTTTTTGCTATCACTCCCTTTGGCTATAGGAGGAGCTGAAGAAGACCTTAAATTTTCACAATATTTTTATTTTTAAATATGATAATTTTTGAAAAAGCTTAGACTTAGTAGGAGCTGAAGAAGACTTAAATTTTCAAAATAATTTTTTTTTTTTTTAGTATGATTTTGGAAAAATCTAAGACCAAAATAGTCATAACTAAGCTGCAGCCTTAATTTCAATTCGGAAAGCTGTTCTATGTTAGGTTTTATGAAAATTATAAATCTGCATACTCAGTTTAAAAATTTAAACAAATACATTATTTGCCAATTTTGAAAATTTTAACGACCCCCGACCTTCAACATTTTGAAAATCAAAAAATTTCGATATTTTTCATATTTTGGTTTTAAATGTTTGCAATTTTAATGACGAATCCGAAAATACACGCCTTATTGCTATCACTCCTTTTTGCCTATAGGAGGAGCTGAAGAAGACCTAAATTTTCAAAATATTTTATTTTTTTTTTAAAAAACTTAGATAATTTTTAAAACAGATAGTCATAGTAATGTTCTATGTTAGGTTTTATGAAAATAATAAACTACATACTCAGTTTAAAAATTTAAACAAATAAATTTTATGCCAATTTTGGAACATTTTAACGACCCCGACCTTCTAACATTTAAAAAATCAAAAAATTTTTTCTGATATTTTTCAATATTTTAGTTTTAAATGTTTGCAATTTTAATGACGAATCCGAAAATACACGGCTTTTGCCATCACTCCCTTTTGCCTATAGGAGGAGCTGAAGAAGACCTTAAATTTTCACAATATTTTTTTTAAATATGATAATTTAAAAAAAAACTTAGAAAAACTAGTCATAACTAAGCTAAAACAGCCTTAATTTTGATTTGGAAGCTGTTCTATGTTAGGTTTTATGAAATAATAAATCTGCATACTCAGTTTGAAAATTAGCAAATAAATTTTATGCCAATTTTGAACATTTTAACGACCCCAGACCTTCTAACATTTTAAAAATCAAAAAAAAAAATTTTCTGATATTTTCAATATTTTGGTTTTAAATGTTTGCAATTTTAATGACGAATCTGAAAATACACACCTTTTGCTATCACTCCTTTATGGCTATAGGAGGAGCTGAAGAAGACCTTAAATTTTCACAATATTTTTTTTTTTAAATATGATAATTTTTGAAAAAAACTTAGACTTAGGAGGAGCTGAAGAAGACCCAAATTTTCAAAATATTTTTATTTTTTTAAAATATGATAATTTTTGAAAAAACTTAGACAGGAGGTAGAAGACCTAAATTTTCAAAATATTTTTATTTTTTAAATGATAATTTTTGAAAAAACTTAGACAAAAATAGTCATAACTAAGCTAAAACAGCCTTAATTTCAATTTGAAAGCTGTTCTATGTTAGGTTTTATGAAAATAATAAATCTGCATACTCAGTTTAAAAATTTAAACAAATAAATTTGATGCCAATTTTTAAACATTTTAACGACCCGACATTCTAACATTTTAAAAAACAAAAAAAAATTTTCTGATATTTTTCAATCTTTTGGTTTTAAATGTTTGCAATTTTAATGACGAATCCGAAAATACACGGCTTTTGCTATCACTCCTTTTTGCTATAGGAGGAGCTGAAGAAGACCTTAAATAATATATATATTTTTTTAAATATAATAGTTTAAAAAAAAACTTAGACAAAAATAGTCATAACTAAGCTAAAGCAGCCTTAATTTCAATTCGGAAAGCTGTTCTATGTTAGGTTTTATGAAAATAATAAATCTATACTCAGTTTAAAATTTACACAAATAAATTTTATGCCAATTTTTGAACATTTTAACGACCCCCGACCTTCTAACATTTTAAAAAAAAAAAAAATTTTTTCTGATATTTTTCAATATTTTGGTTTTAAATGTTTGTAATTTTAATGACGAATCCGAAAATACACGCCTTTTGGCTATCACTCCCTTTTTGGCTATAGGAGGAGCTGAAGAAGACCTTAAATTTTCACAATATTTTTATTTTTTAAATATGATAATTTTTTGAAAAAAGCTTAGACTTAGTAGGAGCTGAAAAAGACTTTAAATTTTCAAAATAATTTTTTTTTTTTTAATATGAATTTTTTTGGAAAAATCTAAGACCAAAATAGTCATAACTAAGCTAAAGCAGCCTTAATTTCAATTCGGAAAGCTGTTCTATGTTAGGTTTTATGAAAATTATAAATCTGCATACTCAGTTTAAAAATTTAAACAAATACATTATTTGCCAATTTTTGAAAATTTTAACGGCCCCCGACCTTCTAACATTTTGAAAAAAAAAAATTTCTATTTTATTTTTCAATCTTTTGGTTTTAAATGTTTGCCATTTTAATGACGAACGAAAATACACGGCTTTTTGCTACCACTTTCTTTTTGCCTATGGGAGGATAAATTTTCAAAATATTTTTATTTTTTAAATATGATAATTTTTTGAAAAAAACTTAGACAAAAATAGTCATAACTAAGGTAAAACAGCCTTAATTTCAATTTGGAAAGCTGTTCTATCTTAGGTTTTATGAAAATAATAAATCTGCATACTCAGTTTAAAAATTTAAACAAATATATTTTTTTGATAATTTTTGAACATTTTAACGACCTCCGACCTTCTAACATTTTAAAAAATCAAAAAAAAAAATTTTCTGATATTTTTCACTATTTTGGTTTTAAATGTTTGTAATTTTTATGACGAATCTGAAAATACACGCCTTTTTGCTATCACTCCCTTTTTGCCTATAGGAGGAGCTGAAGAAGACCTTAAATTTTCACAATATTTTTATTTTTTAAATATGATAATTTTTTGAAAATAATTTTATGAAAATAATAAATCTGCATACTCAGTTTAAAAATTTAAACAAATAAATTTTATGCCAATTTTTGAACATTTTAACGACCCCCGACCCCGACCCGAGGAGGAGCTGAAGAAGACCTTAAATTTTCAAAATATTTTTATTTTTTATATATGATAATTTTTTGAAAAAAACTTAGAAAAAACTAGTCATAACTAAGCTAAAACAGCCTTAATTTCGATTTGGAAAGCTGTTCTATGTTAGGTTTTATGAAAATAATAAATCTGCATACTCAGTTTAAAAATTTAAACAAATAAATTTTATGCCAATTTTTGATTATTTTAACGACCCCCGACCTTCTAACATTTTGTGATGAAGAAGATGTCTCGCCGGGCCTCCAAAGTATGCGTAGATAGAGCCTTCCCAATTTGATAGTCTTTAGTTGTTTTTGTATGATTTCTTTTATTTAAAATGGTTTGGGTTTTCTTGTCGGAGCAGCCGTTGTTGCCGCTCCGAACTCATATTCGTCTGTGTATTTCGACATTATTCTTTAAGTCTAATTAAGGCTAGGTCTCGTAGCTGCGCTGCCCGCAGACGGCGGCAGAGAGACGGTTAGGTAGGTATATACTTATGTATGTATGAATGTACTTATATACATTGGCTATGCACTCTCAAGTGGAGGCGCGAGGATATGCACATGCTGTCCGTTTGTTACAATTATGCCGACGCTAGCACTCTCTGTGTGCGGGCTAAGCCATAGCGATCGGTTCATATTTCGGCCACTTAGGGTTTATGACCGGGACATTGAAATATGCAAACACTGCAACAAAGTGTTACAGTGCGTACCCTTTAAGTACTCGGTACAGTGGGTATTCAATATACGTGCATACTACATCTCCCTCCTTTTGAAAAATAACGTAATATAATGAAGTTATTTTTATAATAATAATTTTACTTAATACATTTTTGTTTTTTTACCTTTTTTTTTTTTTTTTTGATTATTTTAATTTTTTTTTTGTATTATATTATTATAATCAAAGAAAATGAAATTACTAAAAAAATATGTATATATGTATCTATGTATGGATGTATCTATCTATGTATGGGCATTCTAAGTACAATTTATGAAATAAAGATTTTTAATCTATCCTTATGAACTGTCTGTATCTTATTTTTATTATTTGTTATTACTATGTTATCTCTATCTCCTATTTCCGTTACTTTATACGGACCTGTGTATTTAGGATCTAACTTATGACCTGTCTCGTTTTTAGTAAAACTTGATCTCCTAATGATATATCTATATTTCTTACTTTCTGGTCATATAGTATTTTATTTCTATTCTTATTTGCTTCTAACAAAACTCTAGCTCTTTTATATGCTACCTCTAATCTATATTTACTCTCCTTAGCATAGTCATCTATATTATATAGTGCTTCTACGCTATCTATGCTATTAAAATGCTTCGGTAAATTACTTGTTTTACCGAATACTAGCTCATATGGACAATAAGTATGTGCCATGGAGGGGTCGTGTTGAAACAAAAGACAAAATATTGAAGCCATACGTCCCAATCAGTTTTATCAACCGATATGTAAGATCGTATATACTCATTAAAAGTTCTATGACTTCTTTCTATTGTTCCTACTGTCTGGTGGTGGTGTGCTGTAGATGTAATATTTTCAATATTTAAGTATTTGCACAAATCGTCTATAATTGAATTCTTGTATTCTGTTCCCATGTCCGTAATGAACGTCTTCATTGGACCGTACTTCAGGATAAAAGATTCGAATATTGCTTTAGCGACAGTATTAGCATTTTATTTGGGACAGGTATGGCAACTAAGTACTTAGTTAGATCACATATTAAAGTGACTGCATACTCGTTGCCATTTTCTGATTTTGGTAGCGGACCAATAGTGTCCACTATCACTCTGTCGAAAACATTTATGGGTGTGTCTGTAATTGTTAGTGGGTCTTGCTATGTTTAGTTATTTTAGCTTTCTGGCATTTTGACATTTTCGTACGTACTCAGTTATATCTTTAGACATACCTTTCCAGTAATAGTGTCTTTTACTTTGGCCAAAGTTTTGATATGCCAGTATGACCTCCTTGAATTGGATCATTATGAAATGTAGACAGAATTGCTTCTTTTCTTTTCAGAATTTATTAGGGTCACCGGGTTGAGTAGCGCTACTCTCAATGATTTTAATGTTTTATTGCCCATTTTCTTGAAATTATCTATAGAAACATGTTCAAAGATATTTTCCCACGGTGCCACTTTGAGTTGGCTGATTTTATGTATACCGGCTTGCATCTCAAGCCTTTGGAAAAACTGACCTAAGTCAAGGACTCCATTGGTATATAAATCGCTAACATCATATCTTGCAGTAATTGTTCTGCCATGTTTAAATAAACATAACATATCTTTTACATGCAATGTCACTACTTTACGTACTTCGTCATTGTTTATGACTTCATATACGTTGGGCCTAGAAGCTGTATTTAAAGATTGCGTAGGCAATTCTTGTTCTTTATTTTCCGCGCGGATTTTCTGTCTACTCTGGTATCTTGTAGTGACTTTATTGATATTGCCAGTTATATTTTGTAGGTCTTTGATGGTTATTCTTGATAACGCATCAGCTACATAGTTGTCTTTTCCTTTAAGTATTCAACTGTGAAATCATATTCTTCTAACTCGAGCCTCATACGTGTCAGTTTAGAACTGGGATTGGTCATTGAGAAGAGGTATATTAAAGGTCTATGGTCTGTTTTATTAAGAAATGTTTTCCATATATATGGTCTGAAATGTAGTATCGCCCAGTGTATTGCAGCTAATTCCTGCTCAGTAGTACACTTATTACTTTCTCCTTTAGTGAAAGATCTAGATGCATAAGCAATGGGGAGTTGGAGTCCATCATGGTTTTGAGTTAAAACCGCTCCACATGCTTGTTTGCTTGCATCCGTAATTATACAGAATTCTTTATTAAAATCTGGATACTGTAACAATGTTGGTTCCATTAGTTTGTTTTAAATATTGGAATGCGTTTTGGCATTCAACTGTCCATTCAAAAGGAACATTCTTTTACATAATCTTGTTATGTGCCGGGAATATTCGGCGAAGTTTTAATGAATCGTCTATAATAATTGCAAAAGCTACAAAACGTCTAGCGCTATCCGCATCGTGCGGCACTGGGTAATTCATGATGACGTCATATTTCTTGTCATCTGGAAGTATTCCTTTATCTGTGCATTTATGACCGAGAAAAGTCACCTCATGCATAAAAAAATGAGAATTTTTCTGGATGTAACTTTAGATTGTATTTCCTACATTTCTCAAAAACATCTGTTAAGTTTTTAAGCATATGTTTTTCGGAACAACCTATAACTATTAAGTCATCCATGTAAAGGAAAGCTTGTGAAGGTTCTAATCCAGAGAATGCAATAGTCATCATTCTCTGAAATGAATTAGGCGCTATTTTTAAACCGAAAGGTAATCGCGTGAAGCGATACGAGCCATTGCTCGTTGAAAAGACGTTATATCCCGTGAACTTTTTCAAGTTCGATTTGATGGAATCCTGACATAAGGTCAAGACACGAAAAATATTTTGCTCGCCCTAGTTGATCTAAGATGTCATCAATTCTAGGGAGTGGAAATTTATCGGACAATAATTTTTTGTTTATTTGACGATAGTCGATCACTAATCGCCATTTCTTTGAATCTGAACCGGGAGATGATTTTTGGGGACAAGTAATAATGGGCTATTATATTCAGATACAGAAGGTTCGACTATTCCGTCAGTGATCAATTTTCCGACTTGCTTCTGTATCTCGTTCACCTGACTATGTGGGCTTCGATAGTTCTTTATATAAACTGGTTCATCATCTTTTAATCTCAGTTTTTGTTTATAGAAATTGTTTGTTGTTATTGCTTCGGTTTCCAGTCCGAATATATCGCTATACTGGGTGCATAGGCTAGAAAGCTGTGACTTGAACTGTGGAGGGAAGTTTTTTGAAAGTTGAGATAATACAGATTTTTCTCTATTGTCTAGATTTGTGTTGACTACATCGTAGTTCGAAAGTGATTCATATGTTAGATCATCTGTACTGACTACTTGGTCGGTATTTGTTGTATTAAGTAGCCTTACAAATGCATTTTTTGTTGTTGCTATTGTGCTAGCTATATAAATACCATGTTTAATTTCCTGGGTTGGAATCAATACACTGTCTTCTTGAGAATTTAATTGAATTTTTCTAATAACTTGGGACCTTGCTGGCAGAAGTATTGAGTTGTTGCCAGAACTGTACGTTATGGGAACGTAAATTGGATATTTAAGATTATCGGGTCTGATTATAAGCCAGTCTTCCGATGGCTTGAAGTCTAATTGACAGTTGTATTTCTTTATGAAGTCGATTCCTAATATGCCATCGCATGGAATAGCGAAATTTAAGTTCACGATATGAAAGTCGTGTTGGATTATATATTTATCTGTTTGTATCTCAATAGAGGTTAACCCTTTTGATTTAGTAACCTCCTGACTTATTCCTTTTATATCTATTATATAATTAACGTTTATGTCATGATAGACATCGGAATTTTCTTTGACTATTGAAATGTCTGCACCCGTATCTACTAAAAACACTAGTTCTTTTCCTGTGGTTACGTTAGTAAAATTAACAAATATATTCTGACTGAGATTAATTGCATGAACCATCACATTGTCTACTGTTGAGTACCTAAAGGGGCTTGTGAGTTTTCCGATGCATTTTGGGTAAATCTCACATTGTTATGGTTATTGTTATTGTGGCCTCGATTTGAGTTACCACGTCCTCGATTGTTTCCTCCGTATTGTCCTCTTCCATTATTATAATTTGTATTATTATGATTGGTATTATTGTAGTTGTTGTAACTATTGTTACGACCACGATAGCTACCTCTAAAATTTCCACGTCCGCGGTTTCCACCACGGTTTCCACCACGCTGAGGATAGTTCCTATAATAAAGGACAGTATTTGGTTGGCCAGTTGCTTCCGTGCAACTGTTTACGAATTGGATATGGCATCATTCATGGTGTTGAAAGTGCCAGCCTGCATGATAAGTTTTACCTTATCAATTGCGCAATTCTTAGTCATTGCCTTAACTGCAGACTGTGTAGAATAACTTCTGGCTAACGCAAGTGGTAAGCCGTCCGATATGTACGCACTTTCCAGAGCTTTTGTCATCTGCTCAACCTCTGAAGTATATTGGTTAGCAGTTTTGTTGCGCTGCTGTAGATTCATCAGCTTAGCTGACAACACTTCTACAGTTTCGCCTTTGACATTGCTTCTTAGTCCGGAGATGACTTCTGTTGTTGTTTTTCATTTCCGACTAAGTTTCTGGCGCCACCTTTTAGCTTTGTTTTTATTATTGAAATAGCTAATTGTTCGTGTTCGCCTTTTATTGATTCTATAATTTCCAATGCATCGAGAAAACTTGTTAGGTTTTCTGCTTTACCATCAAATACTGGTATAAGCTTTGATGCAGTGTTAATAAAATCGGTACTGTGCCATTGTAGTAACTTTTTCTTCTACTATACACGAGCTATTGTCTGAATCTGCTGAATCGTCCAAATCAGACATTAATATAGCTGGGATAGTGAGATTATTTAAATCTTCCTCTACTAATTCTTGCTCGTCGGTATCAATTACTTCTTTTGATTCTGGTTCTTCACCAGTTTCAATTATTACAGAAGTATTAAGTATATTAGGTATTGATATCTCTAGCTTGAACTTATCTGTAATAGTTACTAGATTAGATCTTAGTCTGATCAAAAGCTTTGATACCTGAGACCAATGATCTTGATTAAGTTTATCTCTATGTTCATATATTAGTATTCGTGCTTCATTAAAGCATTTAACTAATATTTCTACGTGTTTTCTAACTGTAGTCTTCTGTATTGGCCTATTTTGGGTAAGCGATTTATGCGACTTGTCAAATTCTGCTTTAATGTTTGATAATTCTTTAGATAATTCTTTCCATTCCATTATATTATGGATATGGATTATTTCTTAGATACCATCAAAACTATAGCTCTACCTAGAATTGGATGGTCATCTATTCTTGATTTGACTCTCACACCAGGAATGGTTGTTAGTACTATTGCCTTTTGGGTTGCCGTGCAGTGTATCATAGGTGAATCATTACGATTGAAAGTTTCTAAATAGATGTTCTGTAGCTCATATATACTCATTGGTGTTGTAGATACTAACTGCTGAACTCGTTCAGAAAAGAATGGGTCCCTTTCATGTGTCTTGCTTATGGCCCTTTGTGTATCCATACTTTAATATATATATTTTGGTTTGAATTTACTTTATTTTATTTCATTTTCTTAACGTTACTTAATTAAAAGTTTTATGTTTTACTAAATTATTTATTTGTTGTTTGTGCGTTTCATTCTATATTTTTTTAAATTTTGTCCAAGTCGTTGGCTTGGCTCATATATTTTTCTTTAAACATTTATTGTGTAGTTTGTACAATTTATAAAAAAATTGGTACACATTATGACAACAACAATTATTAAAAGTATATGTACCCAATACAAATCAATATTACTTGACTCTACTTTATTTATGACATTGGCAGTGGAATCCACTGTTTTATGTCCAAAGTCATTTTAGTGGGTTTTAAAAATACTTTTCTCTATATGTATTATTATAATTGTTATTGTTTTCTTTTGAAAATTTGCTTATTGCATTGCTATTCATTAAAATTAACAGGTTTCCTACCTAATTTTTGTATGGTTTTCAGGCCACACGCTAATTGGGCAACTTTAATGTCGCTCAATTGTACAATATTTTTATATACTATGTAAAAAATATGCATCGCAGTGCAATCAAAAATTATGCAACGCAGTGCATGGGTTTGGGTTTTTCAGCTCTTCCTCTCTTTGGTCCAGGCTTTTGTCCACGTCAGCTGGTCGTCGCCGGTTTGGCTACGCTGACGTTCCTTCGATGGCGTAAGGGCAGCCTGCCCCTCACGCTGTTGCTACGGCTGCTGTTGTCCTGGGCCTATGGGCTCAGGCGGTG